>OY856411.1:303094338-303616838 GCA_963693085.1 Alisma plantago-aquatica | reverse complement strand
AAAAGTAAAAACCTAGTTTCCATTAGGTGTATTCAATAGGTTACTAGTGATGAAATGGATCTAGTTCTTAAAACAAGAACAAATGTGCAACTAAATAAATGAACAAGTCATATAAGGTTTGATTATATACATAATAGAAAATCTTGATCGAAAGAGGAACTGTTTGACCCATGCATGAGATGTTTGATTTGAAACAAAGGACATGTAATGTATTATGCATAAGATGAAACTAATAGGGAGAATGTTGGTTTAGAGTTTCAACTTGAAAAAAAGTAAAGGATGATAAGAAGTAAATGTGGCATGGAATACATAAGCATACACATGAATGAGCAACATGATCATAAGAGATAAGTAATTAAAGACGATAGGTGTAAGAGTAGCATATAGTAAGAGGATGATTGAAATTAAAGGAGGGTTTGAAACATGATACAGTAATATAAATGATAAAAGAGAGAGATTGGGAGATGCTAGAAGATGCTAAATACTCTAATCTCCTTGACAGTGAGTAATCAAACATAGATACAAGAAATGTCTTAAGTGAATACCTGAAGATTTGAATTCTAAATCTCAGAATCACCTTCTCTTTTGTACCCCCTACTAAGATTAATGTGAGGATGAAGTGGTAAGATAATGGGTTCTAAATGATACATAATCACCATGGTATATACATCTATTGAATATAATGATGGTACTATATGGAATGATTCCAATATTGAAATTATTTCAAAGGTTTACCCTTACTTTTTTTGTGTCAGCATACAATTCAAAATACCTGGACTTTTTTAGAACATGTCCAAGTCAAACAGAAATGATCCAAAGCACTTCTTTGTACATTATACTATTTTGGAAACCCAAGGACTCGATCGTATGGATATGTAACATACATGATTTCCAATCCTAGCAGGAAAATGAGGGAAATGGATACTCAATTTAAAGTGGGTAAACAAAATTCCATACTCGATATCATATATGAATATAAAATTATGTGGAAAGACATATTCGATGAAAGTCATATGTACAACTAGGAGGGAGATCTTTCATATCTTTTAGGATCCACCCTATAATATGGGGTCAAAAAGCTAGAATAAGTGATTCATTTTTAGTCCTTATAAAAGAAAATTGATTCTTGAACCTCTTTCATGCTCATGTCAAGTCAAGGTATTATAGAAGAAAAAACTACAAAAATCTGATCCAATTTGTCATAATCGATTAGTTAACATGTTGGTTAACCGTATTCCGAAACATGGAAAAAAGTCATTGGCATATAAAATTATCTATCGAGTTGTGAAAAAGATTTAACAAAAGATAGAAACAAATCCACTATCTATTTTATGTCAAGCAATACATGGAGTAACTCCTGATATAGCAATAAAAGTAAGACATGTAGGCGGATCAACTCATCAAGTTCCTATCGAAATAGGATCCAGACAAGGAAAAACATTTGTCATTCGCTAGTTAATAGTAGCATCCCAAAAACGTCTAGGTTGAAATATGGCTTTCAAATTAACTTCTGAATTAGTAGATGCAACCAAAGGGAGTGGCGATGCCATACGCAAAAAGGAAGAGAATACTAAAATGGCAGAGGCAAATCTAGATTTTGCACATTTTGCATTAATACATGAACAAGTTCTCTATAGACACATATATACATGGATCCATACATCTCAATAAGAAAAGAATAAATAGAAAAAGAATAAGAATTGATCATCATCTTTCTTGAAACAAGAAAAAGGAAAAGAAAGACAAAACATAAATCATGGATCAACCAAGCCCTCTTGGAGGCTTGCTTAAAAAAGATGAATCTTAAAGAAATATCATGGAATAAGGTTTAATCCTATTCATGGAGATTCCGTAAATATTCCATTCCAAAAATAGAAAAATTGGGATTTTTTTTGGAGTTTGGATGCAATTACTGATTCATGATTTGGCATGTACCGAATTGAAAACTTCATTCTCCATTCTATGAGAATTTTTATGAAAGTGTTTCATTTGCTTCTCTTCAATGGACACTTTATTTTCCCAAAATTCATCCTAATTTTTGGCCTAACTCTTCTTCAGATGATCGATTCAACCTTTGATAAAAAAGATAGATTTTTTTCTATTTCATATCTTTCAACAAGTTTAGTAATGAGAATACCGACCCTTTTGTTCCAATGGAGAGAAGAACCTATGATTAGCTTTTTAGAAAATTTCCAAATGAATAATTTCAATGAAATCTTTCAATTTCTTATTTTACTATGTTCAACTGTATGTATTCCTCTATCTGTAGAATACAGTGAATATACAGAAATGGATATAATGAAGTTTCTATTATTTGTATTAATAGCTACTCTAGGAGGAATGTGTTTACTTGGTGCTAATGATTCAATAGCTATCTCTGTAGCTTCCTAATGTTTTAGTTTATGTTCCTACCTATTATTTGGATATACCAAGAGAGATGTATGGTCTAATGAGGCTACTATATGGGGGAGACATGCTTGGAGGCTCTTTTATTCTAGTTTATCGTTTCTCTTATCTATATGGTTTATCTGGAGGAGATCGAGCTTAAATAAACAGTGAATGGTCTTATCAATACACAAATTTATAACTCCCTGAGAATTTCAATTGCACTTATATCCATCACTGTAGGAATTGGGTTCAAGATTTCCCCAACTCCTTTTCATCAATGGACTCCTAATGTATATGAAGGAGTGTGGTTCATTCGATAAATTCCTCTACCTCTATATCTATCTCTAAGATGTTTGGACTTTTCAAAACTGCATAGAAATACAGAAGACAAATGCTATTCCCACTCATACCAAGACATAACTTTTACCAAAAGTTTATTGTGATCTTTTTGTTCAAATAACAATTAAGGTGAAGCAAGGTCAGGAACAATGAATCTCTTTATGATAAAAAAAATCCATTAGTTCATTATTACGGGTAATTCCTAAAAAGGATAGGACTAATGACGTATACAATACTTGAGTTATTGATGTAGATGCTACATAGTTGGTTCTCATTCTTTAGATACTACAAGTGTAACAGGAGCATCCATCAACAAAAGGATCACCCTAAGATGATCATCTCATGGCTATTGAGAAAGAATCAAATCAGACGGTTCTATTTTTCAATCTTTTGACTTTCTCCTAAGCAACCAAGGTTGAAAAAAGATTGAAAAAGTCATTCATTCACAACCTTAAAAGAGGCGAGATTTGCATATCAAAATAGGAGAATAAAATCATGTCACAGTAGGATTAGGTTGTTGATATGGATCACATCTTATGAAATTTGAGTTGTAATAGTTCAAGGGATTTAAATAGTTATTTGGCCTAGAGTACAAACATATCTATATCAACAACATAGAGATGAATAATATGAGAAGAAACCGGGAGTGGTAGTAATCTCACATTTAAAGGCTGCAAATGGGAAAGGTAGATAAACAATATAGAGATGACTAAGAATAGGGGATAAAAAATTGACTTGCAATGCAAGGAGAGTGTTTGAACTGAAGGAGAAGTGATTAAGAATAGGGGATAAAAAATAGACTTGCAATGCAAGGAGAGTGTTTGAACTGAAGGAGAAGTGCAACATGAACAAAAGTATGATCTGAAATAAATTCTTGTAGTGATAGCTAGAATGATGAATAATCCATTCTTACCTTGAATGTTTTAATGTTGGAGATGTTTATTCTATATGATCAAAATGAGAACAATTAGTAAGAAGAAGGAAAGTAATGTATAAGAAGAGAAATCAGAGAAAATAAATGGCTTTCAGTAATATGTGAATTTGTTATAAAGAGGTCTAGTTTGTTGAAGGCATATCAAGGGATGAAAAAAAATTATTTTACATGTGACTTTAGTTGTACATGCGTGAGCAATGTATTTAATTGGAATGAGTGTTATAATTTTAATCATTCATAGTAGTAGTTCGTCTCAGTTTTATTCAATTATAATTAATTCTAGTCTTACAACTTATAAGTACTTTTCTACTAGAGTAGAAAAATAGTGAAATTCAAGATACAAAGGTGAACTGACCTTAGTAACTTCATTGTGATGTAGAAAAACAAGTAAAGATTGAATAGTATGAATTAAGATAGTGGGATCAAATTCAGTTTTGAGGTAACAACTCAAGAGGGTATGACATGATTAGAAATGGTTGTATATATTTCTCTTTCCTATTTTTGACTGTGACATAGAAACTTGTTTTGATCATTGAAAAGCCTTTTTTCAATTTTGTTGTGATTAGAAGAGAAAATAAAAGACTCAATGTTGAAGCCAGTTTCAAAAAGAAATATAGTGACATATAAGATTTCAAAAGTTTAAAAGGAACCTTAAACTTACTTTTCTTGTGAATTTATGTTTTGGAGATAAAACCTTTTTAAGGGGGCAAGAATTATTATGACCACATATGAGCTTAATCAGTAAACTAGGGTTTACCTGAATGATTACATGCCTAATTGACTGAACAATCATTTAAATGTGATTAACGACGGTATATCAATTATGATGTTTCAAACCTATTAGGTAATTCTAATCATGATTTTAGTTTGAAGGATTAGGGTTTCAGAAGTGTAAACCCTAATAGCCAAAATTAGGATTTTGATAGTACATGAATATGGAACTTGATCAAGATAGTAGTATGGTAAATGATTTTTCATATTTTTTATATAATTAGGATTCACATGAAATTTGGATATGATATATATATAACTCACTCATTCATATTAGTGCAAAATATTAGAATTTTTGAATGTGTGATGGACCTATTGGTCGGCCAAGTTTCCTCAGGACAAACTCATCCGACCATGCATTCTGACTACAATACAACAATGTAGTGTTTGATTTTTAATTATTTATTGACAACTTGAAATGATATTAATTTTTATTGAAGGTATGAAACCCAATTATAAGAAACATGATAATTTTTTATGATTTTTGGAAGATCATTTATTTATTTAGTAAATGAACTACAATAACATATTTATCACAGAAAATTCTACTAAAATAAAAGAAAGTACAAGTAGGGTCAATTTGCAACTGACCCAAGACCTCAATTGCTCTCCATGATCAACCTAACACACTAGGATCTGTATAATTCTTTATTCATTCTAGAGAAATGAAATCCTAGAGAGAGAGGGAGAGTTATGGTTTGAAAGGAGAAAGTGGTGGAATTGCTAGTCTAGGGTTTCCACATCCTAGAATTGATGAAATCAAATAAGTTTAGCTTCTTTGCATAGTCTTTCATGTTGAATATTTTCTCACATGTCAAGATTTCATACCTCCTCTGGTTTGATTTGAAATGATATCAAATCTCCATCTTTTCTCACTCTTTCACCATAAATCTTCATTCCTAGGGTTTTTGAGTTGAAAGGAAGAAGAAAGTGATAATTTTCTAGGATATATGAGTTCGAGAATTTTAGATGTGGGCTATGTTTTTAAGGCATTTTCACACCATAGGGTGAGTGGGTACTTCTTTTAAAGAGTAGATTGCACAAAATTAGATTAAATCCACATTACTCTACAATTCCTTTGTATGTGGCTACAAACCCTAAACATCCTTTCAATTCTAGCTTTTGTGAGATGATATGAAATGACTTATTTCATTGTTATGATGGATTTTAGATGATAAAATCATATTATAAATGGATACAAATCTTATAAAAGAAAATTTCTAAAGTTATTTTAGAGCTTATAAGAATATATTGAAATCGAGGGTTTTTAGTTATGTCTGAAATTGTTGTATAATTGAATAAAGAAGTTTGTATATTTGAATCTCCTTGATCATGAATAATTCTTAAAATTAAATGCATAGTAAAAATATGTCAAATACTATCTTGAATTTCATTTCATGTTATCAGTGCTTGCTTAATATCTCCGTAAAGAGAGTGAAACCCTAGATGAATTCAAACTTGGAAGTTTGTGATTAGACATCATGAAATACAACTCATGTGATCTTTTATCATCATAAATAAATTTATTCAAGGTTATTATTGATGCATGGTATTTTAGGGAATGGAGTAGGAACCCAATTTCAATTCATACCACGGTTTCATATATATGTTTGGTTATATGTTAATTGTTGTGAGTAGTATTTATTCAGTGAAAGTTTGTGATGCAATAAATCTTCATGCGATTCATGTGATATGTGAATGAGGCAAATGAAACCTTAAGGATAGAGTATTCATTCAATCAAGTATTTTCATATCTGTGTTACTTAGTATGTGATGTGGTGATGTTTAATAGTTTAGTTTGAGGTACATGTTACAAATGATCTATAAAATGAACTATTTACAAAGCTAAACTAAGAAATGTTGATGTGATGATTGAACTATGAATTTAAAGAGTGAATTAGACATTTTTATGCCTATACCACTTTCCAATCCTCATAGGAACCTACGTTATGAGGAGGAAATGTGCTTCTCAACTAGAAGTCTCACGTAGGTCGAGGTAAGCCGAAGTGCATCAGTGGGGTGCGGGGGTCTAGGCCAATGAGGCCAGACTCCTTAAATGATTGGTATACAACATAAAATAGGGCTTTTGGTGGTACCTGAGTTACTAGTTGAAGCAATTAGTGGACATCTTTGGTAGGTCCACTGTGCACAACAAGTGTAAGGCCCATGAACTTGCTCAAAGAGTTGAATAAGCTTAATTACCACCATTTAGTGCTTATAACCCTAAACTAACATTGTTATATGCTTAGGTGTCATGTGACAAACTTAAGTTTCAAATTTGGTCCAATTTGGACACTGTTTGAGCAAGTTATGCAATTTTATGTACATTTTGGACCTTTATGCAATTTACCCAATTGGGAGCCTTTTATTGCAATTTGTCACATGAAGTATGTTAATTAGATGTTTTGTCATCATTATTGAGCTTTTTGACCCATGGGGATCCTAGTTGAACCTTAGTTTGAAGGTATTTTCCTCAAGGGTATTTTAGGGTTTACCCCTTCATGGATGAGCTACCTTTAGTAGCTATCAACTAATGAGTTATTTGATTGGCTTGGAAATTCTATAAAGAAGATATAAGAAGGTCTATATGGATGGTGGGGGAGATTCTTGTGTGTGTGCTTGTATATTCTTAATAGTTTAAGGCCATGGACACTTGGAAAGATACTAGAACTTCAACTTTTTCTTTTTCTTTATCTTAAAGTTTCATATACTTATCCCTAAGCACCCAAATGAGACATTTGCTCTCCACCACTTCCCTCCTTCTATGAACCTCATTCTCCCTCTATGCTTCTGTGAATTTCCTGTCCAAGGAAGAAGAAAGAGGGGATCTTCTTGGAAAAAGCTCTAGGGTTGCAATTGACATCCTTTTAGGGTTTAAAAAGCTTCCTTCTAGTGATCATGACCTAAAAGAGTAAGAATACCCTTATTTCCTCCATTTATTTCTTTTTTATCCTTCCTCCTACCTTTCTCCAGGCCGGAACCTTGATGTTTCATGGTAGAAATTGCTGTAAAGCTCTAAAACCCTACCTTTCTTGATCCTTATGCTTAGGGTTTGCTCATTTGATGAAGAAAGGTGCTAGATGGATGAGTTCACAACTTATGCTTGAATTTTCTACCATACCTGCTCGTGTTTTATTCTATTTGGGATTTTATATTCTAATTAGAGGCAAGTTTTATAACTTGCTCCATGTTTATTGCTTACCATAAGCTTGCTAGCTCATGTTCTTGCTTTTAAATGATGACCCATGCACTAAAAAGCTATGCTTGACTTGGATTTCGATTTTTATAATGCTCCCCATTCTTATTTCAGTTATATATGAACATGTTATCATGTGTACATTGTTTCTAAGGTATAATATGACTTGGATCAGGTTGGTTTGACAACCTATGGTGCTAAGCACCTATCAACCAATTGTCAATTTTAGGATTTTAAGCTGATTTCTTCTATAAACCCATGACCCGATGATGGTACCATTGCAACAACCCTATGGTGTTGTCTTCATGACAACTTATGGTGGTGACCAAGGGTGTCAACTGATGTTCACCCCTTAGGTCATGTTCTAGCCTAATTATAAGCTTAATGACCAAGAACTAAGTACCTTAATGATGTTATCAATCAATGGTGACATTAGCTTGATATTTGATGGTGATTAATAAATATAGTGCAAATCTAACAACCCATGGTGACTTAATGGTCACTACTGATGGTGTATCAGGTCTCCACAATATATGGTGAGTTAAGCATGTAGTTGTAGCATCAATTAAGCCCTAAATCAATGGTTTCTTGGGTCATTTGATGCAATGGTCGGACCTATACTCCAATTGACAATTTTAATATATGAACTTGACCTAATGGTTAAGATATAATGTTTCTTCATCCAATAAATTGGAATGATGCCTAAATGTAATATGTTGGTCCTAATAAAGTGGTTTAAATGGTTTCCTTTATGAGATCAACTTAGGAAGCTCATTTAACCCTAAATGTAATATGTTGATCCAGACAAGATACAACTATCCAAATAGAACTACTACAAACCCTCCCTGAGGGATGTTTAGGTTCACGTAAGCATCACCTTAGGCATCAGATGTCACATCGCCATCCAGATCATACACTTACAGTTCTGAAGATACAAAATCCAACTGAAGCTATGGCCCTCCCGAGGGATGTTTAGGCACACAGAAGTGTCACCGTGGGCTAGATGGCTCATCCCCTCACGGATCATACACTTACGACCACAAGGAATCCCTTTCTATTTCTAGTTAGGGAGTCAATCGTGCCAATCGACAAGCAAGAAGGTGATTAATCTACAAGCAAACATCAATGATTAACGACGACGATACATATATCCAATTGAAGCTGTGGCCCTCCCTGAGGGATGTTTAGGCCACAAAAGCATCACCCTAGGCTAGATGGCTCATTCCCTCATGGATCATAAACTTACAACTTCAAGGAATCCCATTCTATTTCTAGTTTGGGAGTCAACCTTGTTAATCGACATTCTACCCTACATATAGAAGTTCTCGCAACATAGGGGAGAACAAGATGAAAACAAGCAGGTAACCAATCTACAAACATTACCAATTAACAATGAAATGAAAAGTTATATACATTGCCATGGAATGTTTAATAAGAGAACATGCTTGCATGGGCAGCGGGGCTAGTCCCCACACCCCAACAAAAAGAAACTACTCGCTCATGATGTGAGAGATAAGAAGAATAAGAGAGAGGGAAGGTTCCACCATGAACATGATGTAGAAGGTAGTCGCAGCTCGGTGAAGATGATGCGGTCTTCTACATCGTGTCGGAGCAGATCTGGATGAAGAGGAAGAACCACCAAGGCAGACTGGACAAGCCTTCTTATCCTCCTTCTTTTCTCATCTTGACCTTCTTGCTTGTAGCAAAAGGAACAGTAGGTGGAGTAGCAATGGCGTGGACGTGGATGTATCTGGATTGAACCTTGCGTTTGGGCAGCCTGGTGGCGTCGCAGATCTGATGCCCAAATGAAGACCCTACTGGTCCTATTTATAGGCTTGGATGGCATCTTCACATTTTTGATGTGAGTCTGCTTCACATGGTTTGGAGCAACCGGTATTGGGGACTGATGGCCTCCAAACGGTCTTGAGATGCAACCGGTCTTGGAGACCGATGGCCTCCAAACGGTCTTGAGATGCAAATGGTCTTGGAGACCGATGGCCTCCAAACAGTCTTGGAGTGCAACTGGTCTTAGAGACCGATGGCCTCCAAACGGTCTTGAGATGCAACCAGTCTTGGAGACTGATGGCCTCCAAATGGTCTTGGAGACCGATTAGACTGACCAAACAGTCTTGGGTTGATACTGGTTCTCTAGCGTTCTTCTCCTTCAAATGGTCTCACGGTCGTGCGTCGCCAAACTGTCTTGAGGATCGTTTGTCATCAAATGATTTTTGGCATTCCTCAGTCCAAACAGTCTTCAATGTCCAAATGGTCTTGGCTCAAACAGTCTTGTCTCTAAATGGTCTCGGCTCCAAACAATCTTCGTCGTTCAAAAGATCTTGGATCCAAATGGTCTTGGAGAGGCGACTGCTCATATGGTCTTGAGACCGTGAGGCTTCATACGGTCTTGAGACCGTTCAACCTCATGCGGTCTTGAGACCATATAGGGGGGGGGAGGCTCAAGACCGTTAAGGCGGAATGATGAGAGGAGGGTCGTGTGGGTGAATGGCTAAGACCGAGAGGTCAAAACCGAATGGGTAGACCGTTAGGGAAAACCGTTTGGTAAAGAATGATTAATCAAGACTGAATAGGCAAAAACATTTAGTCAAGATCGTTTGGTCAAGACTAAGGTTGAGAGGATCTTGAGTGAGTTCCAATTGATGGTTTAACCTCATCATGACCTGCATAAAATCAATATAAACCTAGTTAATAATCTTGATAATTGAATCAGTTAAGAAATCTTTCATTTTGTAAGATTGAGTAGATGAAAGTGAGAGATTTGAGTTGAATAGGGCCCAAAATGGCGACTTTGAAAACATGATGAATATGCATTCATCATAAAGATGAGTATTCATGTTTAACATTCTTATATAATGGAATGATGGTGAAATAATCTCCTTAATATGATCATAACCGTAATATGTTAATGGGTGGTTATTATAACCACATGGTTGATACTTTCTTATGCTAAACATGTGCATTATGAATATGATGAAGGTTAATCATATATAGATTCCTTGCATGTTGATGTAATAAAGAAATGTTCTTAATTCTAATATAACCCTACTATGATTGTTTATGAATATCTCCTAGCTCAATAATGCAATATTGTGCTGATCCAGTGTATTATATGTAAGTGATGTTGTTGCGCCTTGTTATAAGGCATGCAAAGATAATGATGATCTTGGAGGGAATAGTATGATGGTCTTAATGACCTTTGGGCATGGTTGATCCCTAAATGAGGTGTAATCATCTTGTGTTGATAAGGGTTGATACCCTATGATATTGTAAAAAATATTTATATCTTGTGATAGTATGATGAATAGTGTAGTCTCATGAATGGCAAGTGAATAGTACCATGTGATGATGATATGATAAATTATGTTTCACACGTTTATTATCTTTTGAAGTTGTGATATTTATATGCTTTCTATAAGTGAATTAGGGTTTTTATGTCCACTTGTTTGATGCAGCCTTAATTCACCCAATTGGCATAATTAATGAAGTGCAACTCTAATCATGTAAGGCCTTGTGTCGTAGATCCATCTTCAGTGTCAGAACTTGTTGGATGGTGAAATGAGTATTCCTAAGGGAAACTCAGAGCACATATTGTTGAGTATGTGGAGGTGGAAAGTTGAGGATATATCCTTTTCATCCATAATGCAAGTTATGGAGGATGGCTATGGTCATTCCTCCGACATTTGATGTGATTGAGGAAAACTGTGATTGTACCTTGGATTAGAGGGTTTTGTATACCCTAGTTTCTAGTGTCATGACCTGTATGAAGGGCAGACTAGTGGTTAGCAGCTTGACTATATGTCATTGTAGTGGCATCTTTGACTGATATGTCACTGCCTTTTTACTCGTACTGACCGAGGGGAAGAGATCTTAGGATACCGACACTCCTAGATCTTGTACGGAACCGAATAACCCTTCACATGGGTCGGTTGGACTTTGGATGGTATGATTCAAATTCCCCAGGGCATAATAAAAGATGTAATACAATCATATATCATATCTATTTAGGGTTATACACAACGCTTCACATTGGATGATAACCCTTGTTTGTTCTCTTTATGTAAAGATGATGCTTAGTGCAATTAAGAGATAGTAGATATACTTATGTTGTGGATATGCTTAAAATTGTAGATGGATACATATAGTAGCCATGATTATGTTGATAACTATACAACTACTACTGATTATAATCATGATGCTAGCTATCATATGTTGTTAGTTATGTTTAGCATGCTAGCCATGCCTTTGCGACTAGAGATGCATATACTGCTAATCATGCTTATCCAGATAGTTGTGCTTATGTTGTTAGCTATTCTTATGATGTTTATATGATCAACTTGTTAGACATGCTTAGATGGATAGACTTATTCATAATGATAGAGATTCTATGTTACTAGACTTGCTCATGATTGTAGATATGCATATGCTATTGAATTGCTTATATTGTCAACAAGATAAAGGATGGTAGTCTGGCTAATGATGATAGTTATTATCCGCTCCTTTATGTATTTTGCTAATCATTAGTGTTGCTGAGATTATTTGTTATATCTGATTAAACTGCTTAAACTATTTAATTACTTAAAAATGTTGTAATCAATATATGTTTGAGAGAGTAATATCTCTTGCTGGGGCATGGGTTTCACCCTTGTGGTTCACCACATTTTTTTAGGTAATCGACAATGACGACAACAGAAATATGGAAGTAAAGAAGAACTACAATAATGGATCTTTGAGAAAGTTGATTAGATATCCAGTGTGTCCTAGAGTCATCCCTGTACTCTCAGGTCTGGGTAGGAAAAGTTTGTATATGGTGTTTCAAACATGTCAGACTTTTGTTAGCATATTAATGCTTGTTTGTGTGGCATATATGAATATTGTTTTCCTGTGTATATATGTTATGGCTAAGGCGATACAATAATTTGTATCAAATTCTTGGCATAGTATTGATACAAGAAAGGTGTTTGGGCTCTTATGCAAATATTTCTAAGCGGGTGTTGATGTTGAAATTGGTTTTAAGTTACCCACATTTTTGGGTATGTGATTAATTAGTGATTGATTGTGTTTTGTGTTTTGAGTAATCTCATTCAGTGTAACATGTTCTTACAACAAGCATGAGCACTTTGATTCCCCGCCTGAGTGCCTAGGTTGAGAGGAGGAGTTTGAGATATTCGACCGCTCCCATTAGCCGCCAAGAGGCAGACATGCCGATGCCAACTGCAGACGTGGCATTGAGAAGAAATATTTAGGATCCCATGCATGCTTCTATGTCTTGTACAGTGAGAACATAGCTTGCTGCAATTCTTTTACATGTTGTTATGGTACACCTCATGTGGGTTCGGGGCATAATAAGATGAATGAGAGGTTAATCAAATGTGAGAAATTATTCAATTGTTCTTTGTATGTTTCTAAATATTAGTTCTCCTTGTAATTAATCAAGCATGTTCAGATATTGATTCATTCTTGTAGATATCTAGATTATCCCTCCATATATATGTTTGTGAATCACTAGTTCCTTATAGCTTGTTATTACTTTAAACTCAATTGCTCAATAATATATATTTTTATGCTAAAGTGCTTTATACTATTTCTTTGAGGTACTCATTCACCGAGTGAGTTGGCTCACCCCTCTACTAAAAAAAAAGGAAACCATGTGGATATGAAGAATATCAATGCCATAGTAGATCTTCCATAAGAGTCATGTATCATACTAATAAAGTTCAGTCCGTCCCTATCACTCTAGGTCCTTGTATAGAAGTGAGAGTGTTGTAAATGATTATGTGCATCTTTATTTCCTTAACCATAGAGAATGTATTCAATTATCATGTCATATGTACATGAAAGTTGACAAACATAATGAATGTTTAGATATGTATCTTTATTGTTGAAATCTACTTAGAGTAATCAAGTTTAAATTTCCCTTGTAAAGTTGTTTATGTGATCAAATGTGAGTAAACAAAGAGTTTGAAAAAAAAAGCTAAGGGTGATCCTTGTACTATGTTTAATATTCAACTTATGCCCTAATCTCATGATTAGTGGTAATCGTGGGATGTGGGTGTAACATGTCTAGTACCTACTCATCATGCTCAAAACATATGAGACACATACATAATAGATTCAATTCCTATTGCATTTGAAATCTTAATCATGCATGCCCTCACTTTGGAAGAGTTGGGACAATTAGCTCTAGAGAGACTTATTCCATGAGACATGGGTAATTTTCCTCTCTTAGACTCTTGCATGTTGAGCCTATACAACACTTTGCCAATATATGTACATTGACCTAGACCAAGAAGCCTTCTAGATCTATCTATATAAATCTTAATTTTTCGTAAGCAGGATGCTTATCCTAATTCCTTCATGCAGAAGGTGTTTCCCAACCATGTTTTAGCCAATTATAGAGTAGGGATGTCACTTCTTTAAATAATATGTCATCTACACACAATATGAGAAATATAGTTATGCTACCACTAACCTTTTTATAAACACAAGGTTCATCTACATGTTGGATAAAGCCAAACTATTTGACCTCGTCAAAATGAATATTCCAACTTTGATATGCTTGTTTCAACCTATGTATTTATCTTAGTAGTTTACATACTTTTCTAGATTCATCTAGAGCAATATAACCTTTGGAGTGTGTTATGTACACATCCTCAAGGAAAAATTCGCTAAAGAATGCAATTCTAACATCCATTTTACAGATTACATAGTCATGATAAGACACTATGGCAAGCATGATCCTTATGGACTTAACCAAGACAACTAGTGAGTATTCATCATAGGCAACACCTTGAACTTGTTTGAAACCTTTTGCAACCAATCATCCTTGTAGGTTTCTACATTACCATCAATGTAAATCTTCTTCTTGAAGACTCATTTGCACCCTATCGGTTTTACCCCTTCATGTGGATCTACCAAGGTGCATACCTTGTTGGTATACATGGACTCCATCTTAGATCTCATTCAAGCCATTTCTCATAATTTGGTCCCTCAATAGCCTCATTGTAGGTTCTTAGTTCATCATCATCAATGACCAATACATCATCTTGTTGATTAATGAGAAATCCAAAACTCTCTACTAGACCTCTGAGGTTCTTGTGTTAGAGGGGGAATTGTGGTTATTCCACAATAGTTTTTGATTCCTCTTGTTCCTTATCGACCTCCATATGTTCAATGTCATCTTGTTAATATCAAACTTTTGCTTAGTGTGTTCAATGTCATCTTGAAATAAACTTCACATCCCTAAATCTTCATACAAGACATGTTGTGACATTTTCCAATCCATATCGTATATGGTGTCTTTTGAACTAATTTAGAAGGTATGCGGTCAAGTGTAAACACTACAGTTTCTAGAGAACGTCCACAAAAGGAAGTCAGAGGAACAATAAATCTCATTATTGGTCGTATCCTGACTAAAATGGTGTGATTCCTTATTTCTATTACACCATTATGTTGTATGCTTCAGGTGAAGTCCATTATGATATAATACCATAATCCCTTAGTAGGGCCTCAACTCTTCGCTTGAGTATTCACTACCTCAATGTGATCGAAGTACTTTAATACTTTTTCCAAGTTGATTTTGTACTATATTCATGATTTACTTGTACTTTTCAATGGATTCTGACATGTGTCTCGTTAGATACACATAACCATATCTACTAAGGTGATCAATAAATGTGATGAAAAACCGGCGCATGCCTCTAGAATTTGTGCTAAAAGATCCACAAACATCAATATTTATGAGTCCTAGTATGTCACTTGCCCTTTCACTATTACCTAATAAAAGGTGTTTATGTCATATTGCCTAACAAAAAAGTTTCACATGTCTTAACTGATTCAAAATAAAACGAGTCTACATACCCATCACTATGGAGTCCAAAAATGCACTTCTCATTTATGTGTCATAGACAGAAATTCCATATATAAGTTTTGTTTGAGTCACCGAGTTTAATCAATCAAGTATTTATGTTATACATATTTATCTCAATATCTAATAGATATAGACCATAATACATGGGGAAACTTCCAATAAAAGATCTTAGCTTTTCAAATATAGCATCAACCACTCTTGATATGAAATAGTACAATTCTTTTTGTCTAAACATGAATCATAAATGATGTTATTACTTATGGTAGGTACATAATAGTAGTTATCTAGCTCAATTACAAGCCCATTGGGTAGAGATAAACAATATGTGCCTACAACAATAACAACAACTATTGTTCCATTTACCACATGCAACTCCACCTTCCATTTCTTTAAGGATCTACTTCTTTTCAAATCATGCATATTTTAAAATATATGAAATCCACATCCAGTATCTAACACCCATGATAAATAAGTAGATAATTTATATCTATAACATATATATTTGAAGTGCATATCTCCATTCATGCTTTGTGTGCTTTAGTTTCTCCAGACAAAGAGGATAGTTGCTCTTCTAATGTCTATCCCAGTGACAATGGCGACAATTTCCTTGTTTACCGATTCCTCCTTCTGCCTTAAGTGCATAAGACTTAGACTTTTGTCCAGCCTTAGAACCTTTGGTGGATTTGGCTTTTCTATTGGACTTTCCTTTTCTCTATTGGTCATCATCACATATTTGGGCTTGTATTTATTCATTTGCCCCTCAAGTGTTCTCAACATGCCAAGTAGATCTGACATCAATTTAACAAAATTGTTCATGTTGTAATTCATGGAAAAATGTTTAAATGAATTTGACATTGATTGTAGTACCAAATCATGGCCAACCCTTGGCCTAAAGGGAATCCACTCTCTCTAGTCTTCCACATACCCAATTAGCTTGAGTACATAAAGCCCAAATGGGTCACCTTTTTCCATATTGCACTTGTATAATGCCTTTGAGACAACATACCCCTCTTGATTTGCTTGTTCTTGGTACATGTTCTTGTTATGTGTCATCATCTCAACAACTCTTATATTCTCATGTTTCTTTTGAAGCTCATGATTCATGTAGCAAATTATAAAGCATTTGATATCCATGACATCATTGAAAGTTTTATGATAAGATTCCCTTTCCACCCTAGGTGCTTTCGGAGATGGTTCATTAGGTATTGGTGTATCTAGGACATAGTGGTTATTCTCATGTATGAGAACAATTCTTAGAGTCTTGAACTAGTCATGGGCATTATTTCAATTAAGTTTTCCCTTCTGAAGGATCATTTGTAGAGAAAAGTTGTTTTATTTGTCACTTGACCTATAAGAAGTAATTGCAAGACCTAATATTGTGATTTGAAAAGGTTTGATCGAAATTAATTTGATGTTTAATTACATATCACTCACACTATTTTATTTCAAATCAATATTCATCTTTATTAATCGGGAAAGTTGCATCAAACAACCTTCTAATGAGTCAAAGTTTGTATTTCATCAAGTCATTAGTCAGCTTTGGTTGATCATCAACAACTTTATTATTTAGATAGGCAATATTTTCCAACTACATCTAATGTAGCTCTACATAGATGGATGCGCAACCCTTTTTCATAACCATCTATATGACTCTAGGTGCTTATTCTATTAGGATCACCTAATTAAATCTAATCCGAAGGCCAACATAATAGAATATGCACCCTACTTTAGCATACCCACATATCTATTCTCACACTTCTTCCAAATATATGATACACTATGCTTTAGCATGCCCGCTCTTTGTTAATTACACATCAAAAAGCATAAAAAACTCTATATTATATTTTAAATCATATGCACATATACATATCTAAACATCCATACTTATAACATGTATAATATATACATTATATCTACAATATGCATACATACAATACTAGTTAATCTTATGGATCCACAAAAGATTGTTGTCCACCTAAGGTCCATTGCATCTTTAAGCATCATCAACATGTGAACTCCCACATGAACCTGCATTTGTGTTGAACCATGGTTAACAACTCCATAAATTCTCCTTGGATCTTCATGGTTGCCTCGTCACTCCAAGTATTCTAATCTTATTCTATTCCTATCTAATATTACATGATACATAGAAACATCAATTTACATAAAGAGGGAATATATTACATATGGAATAAAGTAGACGAGGCTCAACATGAAATCCAAATTCTTACCAACCAAATATCCAAGCATCATCCATCCACAACCATATTCACACACAAAGGGGTCTTTGGCCATAACCATACAATCATCCACCAAATAAAACAAATTATAAAAGACAAAATATATGATTTAGAGATACATCATATCCTACACAAACATATATATATATATATATATATATATACGATTATGCCTGTTCATACAAGACAATCCCTATGAAATATTTTTTGACATCCACACAAACTAGGCAAGGTAGGTAGGGATCTCAGAGGCAACACCCTT
Source organism: Alisma plantago-aquatica (assembly GCA_963693085.1). Taxonomy (NCBI): domain Eukaryota; kingdom Viridiplantae; phylum Streptophyta; class Magnoliopsida; order Alismatales; family Alismataceae; genus Alisma; species Alisma plantago-aquatica. The sequence continues at coordinate 303,598,823 of OY856411.1, read as the reverse complement.
GAAAATGTATACAAAATTTTACTTTTATGCACCAGTAAAAATAGGTTTTTTCATTAGTGGACCTCATCCCACATATCAAAGAAAGGTATGCAATGCACATGAAATTAAACATGATATGCATATTGATTTTATAGTTCACATCACATGTACATCAAAAATGATATATGACTAATATGATCATATTGATTGTAAATTCTAATATATCATAGATCGACATGGCTATGATATTGTGGGAATTTTTGAAGCCAAATATCCAATAGAAGCAACACAAATTTTATCCATGAATTTGCATATTTTGTCAACAACAACATATTGGGAAGAAGGCATGTGAGATATACCTTGTTACATAGTCGATCCAGTGACATTTCTCACAAGGAATATGTGACAAGAAGAAGATGTAGATGACATCCTCCTAATACAGTCACAAAAGCATACATGTCTCTATATCATCCATGCAGATGACGAGAACTCCACATCACACTACACAAGTCGGAAATAAGGAACAATCTTTCCATTGATGTGCTAGTACTACACTATCTCTCCTCTCTCTCTCTTGTTGTGGGTAATGATGGATATGGTTCATGTGCCAAAAATTATAACCAAAACCCTAGTTGTCATGTCTCTTTATATAAGAGAGGCAAGGAAACATGGTTTCTAAAACCCTAAGAATTGAAAAGAAAATAGGTTGTCTTTTAAGCGACTCATTCACAGACAGTTAGTTGTCTGACTGGATTGTGTCAGAACATTCTGGTTCAAATTGATCAATTTATTGATATGGTCTAGTTGGCTGATTGGACTATCCGGTCAATTGATTGATACAATCTTGTCTAGTTGGATGACTGGACTATCTAGTCAAAAATTGGGTTGATCTTAGATCACTCAACCAACTGGGCTTTGTAGCTGATCAACTGATCTGTTCATCCAGTCGGTTGGACTTTCTAATATTCTGAATGGGCTTCCAATCAGTCTATAAATGATCTAATTGATTACCTAAATTTTTAGTAACCAATTAATTTTGTGTGCATGATTGTACTCTTTTTCCTAGTGCATCCTATGTTACAACCCTATAGGCTCTAAATCACATTGGTAGTGATGTCTATAGTCATGTTCTGACTCTATACACAATGATTGGTATCTAATAAGACTTCATTACCACTCAAGTATTGGAGAAGTTGGAGAATAATTTCCTCATACTATTGTGACCAGTGTTAAAGTGATCATATATTCTCTTTATCTCCAATATCTAAATTGAACCCGAGGCATGAAAATGTAATCCCCTCAATGTTCAATCTAGCAAACTATTTGAGTTACATATCACATATTGACTCACATGAGTATGGCCATGCATTTCACAGTCTTAGTCACCAAGTGGTCATGATCTCACTCTAATATGAGGGACAAATTCCATGTATATCATTCACAACAATCTAGATGTATCATAGTGCACCCAAGAATTGCATGTATGGCAGTCCTTATTGTAGGTAACATTATATAGTGTTAAAGTACACTAAACAACATGTGATCATTGTGACTTAGGTCAAAGAGCTACAATCACCATTGTCACATTGATATATATTTTGATTGTCATTTATGGATAACATGTATCATACTCAAGTTGTGTATGTTAGGTACACTTGTTCACAAGAAATACATATGTGCTTGACTTGATATCAAATATCATGACTAGTGAGGCATACTCATTAGTCAACACACATACTAGTCTTAATGTATTATTGTCTTTCTAACTTCCACAACAATATTTGACTATGCACCTAGACAATAATGGATACTATTATCATACACATGATCTCATGTTAGGCCCTCAATTGAAAATCACATGTCATTGAGTCATACAAATTATTATTATTCATTATCTCATATTGAAGCAAATATAATAACTAGAATACCACTATCAATAATTAAGTTAATTATTAAATATGATGCTAGAATCATCATATGACTAGCTCCCAGGGCATACTACCAACAACTCCCCAATATATTGGATATTGTAGAAGTGATATACATATAAGTACAATGAATAGTAATCCATAATGAGTCAAATTATGAAATATAATTACACTTATTTATATAAACATAATAAAACAACATGTCTTGTATGAGATAATTGTCTGACTAAAATAACCAACTAGCATTTCTCAATATTTTTATTGTGTCGGAGGTAAGACAACTATAAAACAAATACTATAAGTACTCAGTAATGAAGTATACATATATAAAATATATTAATTCACTAATATGGAATGATGGAATGTATTGGGTAAATTAAATATGAACAAAGCACTTAGTGTGACATAGGTCAAAAAGTGCTCGATGTCTAAACTAGGAAGCAAGAACTAATAAAAGTGTTGAAATATCGATTTTTTATTCATCAACCACAATCATAAGCACACCATTAATATAGATTGTTTTATGACTAGACTACCTTACTAGATACCATGATATATGTTCTATTTGGTATATGGTGAATGAAGGAAATGGGATGAGAGGAGAGGATAAGAGAGACAATTGATATTTATTTTATTGTGTTTGATTTGCATAAAGAAAGAAATAAAAGGATATCATAATATGAAATAATAGTTTGTGATAAAAAGTAGATGAAATGCACTTTTGTTTATTGATTATGGGATACACAAGTATTTTCCTCTTAGTCCCAATGTGTTTTGCAAGCCTCCATTTTCTCTCTATATTTCAATTTATCTCTATTAATTATGTAATAAATTAACTCTATCTCATTCGTGTTTCTGACCAAATATACCTCAAAGTTTTCTATCAAACTTATTGTATATTTTAAGGTTCTATCAAGGTTTTCCTCAAAATTTTGTTCAAAATGTTTCTTTATATTCTTGGTTGCATTCTTGGGTTTCCCTCCATGTTTTCCATCAAGTTTAGCCTCCAGTTATATGTATCCATAATCAATTCCTCCTTTTACTCATCATCACACTAGTCTTGGATAAAGATGTGGTACAAAATACACATAATCTTCCCCATTCATTCCATTATATTCCCTTTCTCTACCTATCACCTTGTCTAACAAAAAAGGGAAACCTTTTCTCTTTTTCCCCTCCACCATATTTCTCTTAGTATACCAATTTTTTTTTCCAATTTCCAATAGTTGTATCTAATAGTAAGGTTGATTGGTTGCATTTTCCTATGAACATAGTCCAGTTATGTAGCATTGATCATTTAATTTCTTCCAAAGGCTCCAACAAACTGCTAACTACATAGTGTTAAGATATTCACAACATCTTTGTTTTATATGTTTATGAGCCACATCTTTCAAAAAATATATGTCATTCAATCTTCATGTATGTTATCATGTCTCGTCTTTTACTGACCCTGTATTTGTTTATAATATATATTATCAATCTTGTTTGGGCCTTTTTGATTTCTTTCACCGCTCAAATTTGTAAATATTCTAACAATTACTTGAAAGAATTTCAAAATAAAACAGATAATGTTTTTGTTGTCAATGATATTATTTTTCATATGGAAAAAGACACTATCTAAGCTTGGAAAATGTCTTTGTTTCTTAATTTACTTTACAGTTCCAAAGAAATAATATCATATTTTAGGAGTAGAAAACTATATGCCAATGCAATAACAATATGTCAATTTTAAAACTATATGCTAGTTTTATGCTACAATTATACTATTTGCAGTTAGTTTTGCTTTTTATATTCTTAAGGTGATAATAAGACTTATGATAATTTACATTGAGATGGAAGGAAAATGTGACAACCCATCACACAAAGTGATATTACTCAAAACTCAAACACGATGATTTGCTAATAAAACACATATCTAAAAAAGGGTTAATTAAAACTGATTAAAAGTTCACAAACTTGCTCAAAAAAAATTGCATAAAAGTCCAACATCTTAGATTATCTCATAAATATTATCAAAAGTCTCTTACAAAATCTCTGTGACCTTAGCTACAACATATATAACTATACACGTGAGATATCATCTACATGTACAACATCAGAATATTATGAAAGCTCGAGTCGAGAGGACACTATATACAACACTTTCTTGCCCAGACCGAAGAGTACAATGACGACTCTAAGACATGCTACACATTTAAACAACACCTTCTATGTTCCATCACATCAGCTCCTCCTCACTGCCACGGGTTCACTATTACTTGGTGACCCACAACTGAGACCCATGTCCCAACGAGAGATATAACTCTCAATGACATTTATCGATTACAACATGTTATGTAATTAAATAGGTTAAGTAGACTAAGCCGATTAAATAGATAGATAGATAAAGTAACATAACAAAGTTATCAGTTATAAGGACTTTGTTAATAGAAATTTTAATCAGAGTCTTAGAAGCTAGTATTATTCTCAATTACCAGATGTAGCTATTACTATGAGCATCACCATCATCATGAGCCTGACTAGCATCATAAATATCAATAACAATACGAGCATAGTTTAATAATAGGAGCATGTCTAACAATATAGCATGACTACAGTCACAAACAAAACTAATAGCATAAACAAATCTAACAATATACCATATCTAACCACATAGGCATATCTAATAGGATGAGCAATGCTAACAATGTGAGCATGTCTAATAAAATATCATGTCTAACATGATAAGCATATATACATCTTAAGTACAGTTAACAACATAAGCACACTACCAACATAAGCACGATTAGCAGTATAAGCATAGATACCGACATGAGATAACTTTCATCACAAACACAACCAATAGTAGCAGTATTTCTAATAATAGAAGAATGGCTACTTATCTTAAAACACTATACATTATCTATATGCAAAAAGAGAAAATAAGGGTTACCGATTAATGTGTAGCATGTTTGATCCTAAGAAAATATACTACATGGATGTATTACATCTTTATTAATGTCCTGAGGAATTGAGGTATATCACTCAATTCCAATTGACCACTACTAAGTCAAAATCGGTGCCATACAAGATCTAGGAGAGCCGAATCTTATTATCTCCCTCACCTCCAGTTAGTACGTGTCCACTGTAGTGACATATAAAGTCAAACTGCAAAACACCTAGCCCTCCTTGGTATAAAGGTCAAGACACCAGACACCGGGGGTATGTAAAACCATGCCACTGAGGTACAACCATCATTGCCCTCAAATTATCATATATTTAAAACTCTAAGATATGACCGCAGTCGTTCTCACACTGAGGCATGACTGTAGCCATCCTCCATACACCTTGGGATCAAAAGGGCACACCGCCACTTGTATCTCACATGCTCAATAGTATGCGCTCTGAGTTTCTCTTGGGAATACTCATTTCACCATCCAGCAAGTCCAGACATTGGAATGGATCTATGGATCAGGGAAATTATATGATGAAAGTTTCACTTGATTAGTTAATGCCAAGTGGGTGAATTAATGCTTTATCAAACAAGTGGTCACATAAAACCTAATTCATTTCTAGCAAACATTAATATATAACAACTTCAAAAGGTATAAATTTATGAGGCATAAAGCTTATCACATCATCACATGGTATTATTTCACTGCCATCATGAGGCTCTGTTTGTCATCACACCAACACATGACATAAATCCTTATCACATTATCACATCACGAAGACAATCGTACCTCTGTTAGGGTTCAACCATGCCCAAAGGTCATTAAGACCATCACATTATCTCCTACAAGAACATAATAATCTTTCCATGCCTTCCAAAAGGCTCAAAAATCCATCACTGTATTTGTGATACATATGTTCAACATAACATTGCAATAAAGAACTAAAATATGATCACAGGATAACATAGTAAGGGCATTTTATCATTAAGGGCATTCCTTTATGATAACAATATGCAAGGGAACTATGTATAATTAACCACCATGATTTAGTTGTACTAGGATTAGAATTAACAACACAAGTTGAACTTAACATTACAAATCAACACTTTACAACAACCTTAGGTTTATATTTATTTGATGGCAAAGGTAAGAATACAAACTTATGGGCTTAAAACCATTATAACTAAATCATCAAATCCCCACCATCATATCAACTGTAATAAACGCAACCCATCAAATCATAGACCACACATCAGACCATCAGGTTGAAGGTCACTAAAACCATTGCATCGTGTATAAGAATCACCACCATTGAATCACAATTGCATAAAACATAACCAATGGATTAGGGCATCAAAACCAAACCTTCTAAGTATCAAATCCTCACCCAAGACCTTCAGATGTCAGATAGGTAAAACCATAGGATGCAAAACATGTAAAACCTTAGAACCCACATCTAGGAAATAGAAGGGCTAATTCCTTAGCCATCTCAAAACCATAAATAAGGGAGTTAGTATTTTGAAATCCTAGACTAATGTCAATTGGAAGCATAATGAAAATTTCATGAGAAATGGGGTAGTAGTTTGGGAGATACTAATTCTTAAAGAACATTAGGAAATAGGCAGAAGATGGGGAAAGTGGGGGGGATATTTTTCCCCAGTCTAAGGTATTTTGACCTAGGACATGTGAGTGTAGCATTAGATTGTCATTCTCAGAGTGGTGATTGTTACTAGGATACTAGCCATAAAGAGAAATATCTCACCCTTCTTGACACCTAATCCCCCAAATCAATTCCTTCCACTTTGGTTTCAACTTCCTTCACTCATTTGCCAAAAAATTGATGGTGAGGGGAACAAAATGCCAAAGGCCATTAAGGACGAAGACCAAAGAGTTAACATCCAACTAGTAGATTTTAGAGCATCATGTCATCTTGGACAAATTCACAACAATAAGAGATTTTACTAGCCTCTTTGAACATGAAGCCTAGCTTACTTAGACCTATATATATCTATAACTATATTATCGAGAAACTGTTCCTTCATATCCATGACAACACCTTCTTTTTCATATGGTCTGTCAAAAACCCAACCAAAACACCCCTTAACTCTGCTTAGACTTACATCACACTGCCCCTCCACCTTCTAGCCATGAATTGGCCTCAATAAACACCCCATGACTTATCTTCCTCCTTGACCTACTAAGCTCTTTGGCTAGTACTAGAATTTAGTCACCAACTACAAGACCACCACCAACCTTTTGGGGTGTCGACCATCGACAAAGCAATCATGACTCCCTCAGATTAAGCTTATATTAAAGGGAACGAACAAGATCTCTAATGATTCAAGAGGTAAACTCGACCTCTCAGCCTAGTCTTTGCATTGTTAGCAAATACAAATAACAACAAAATAAGACAAAAGACTATACTAACCAAACCCGCTATATTCAATTATACACATTCTTACCCAAGCCTATACTAACTTGATCTATATTAAATTGATATAGTGCCTTAGCAAATGTACATGGCCCTAGAAAGTAACATAAAATATATAATGAGGACCTAAAACTTAAAAGAAAATCTAGGGATACTCACTTAATGTTATTGAATATCATAAGCTATGCTCCTCAAATTCTCAACCTTAATTGGATAATTTACTCATTTAGCATGTGACAAGGATAATCCCCAACTTGTAAAACTCATATATTTGGAGTGTGTTCTTTACTAATTTCCCTTGAAATGGCTACTCTTATTAATGATTTGTATTATGGAGGTAATGATCTAGTAAAATGGTTGAAAATAAGGATGTATAGCAATAAATATGAAAAAATTGAATTCAATGGACTACAATCCTATTTATAACAATGTTATTATTTTTCAAGCCATGAATATGTGTTAACTATGCCCTAGTAACTATTTCCCTTTTCATAATACAATCATTTATTACTATATATTATGCATACATATATGTGGCATATACTAATGTATTACATAATGTAAATACTAAGGGGTATTATGTAACATGTGATTTATAAATACAAGGACTTGAGATATAATAACCTACCACCATGGAATAATGCTACCAAATAACACTTAATAGGCGACTACCAAGCCAATACTTGCATAATGACATGGAATATCTCTCTTTGGGTAGGATTTGAGACTTTAGATCTCCTTGAACCCTAGTTGTGAAAAACAATGTGCTTTCTGGCTTTGAATAAAGACACATAACTCTAAATTTCATTGTTGATCTATTATTTCCCCTCTTGGATTACATGCATACTATCTTGATTAGTGGTGAACCTAAAATAAATATAAATAATTATTGCCTCTTGAAGGTTTCCACCCCTATTTGAAAATGGTGAAATCTTATTGATAATAAATTTGGAAATAGAATTGATCATTTGGGAGTTTTGGCTCCCTTGGTGGCTTTGGCCCTTTATAGGGATTTGGTTCATTTGTGTGGACAAGTACCCACAAACTTGAGTAGAGCATAGGGATTATTTGTTCTGCACTATACTCGAATAGCTAATAAGGCCCTAGTGCCCTTCTCTCCTAGAGTGTTATAACATGTGGCACATAGCCCTAGTAAAGATATGATAGGAAGGTACCAAACTTGTCAAATTGAACAACTTCAAGTTGACCTACTTTGTGAATATTTTGGATAAATCTTGCATGTTTGACATATTGGATATTGAACAATCTTTATTAGTTGATGATCTTGTAAAAGAAATGCCATCTTGAAACTTGACATCAAAATTCCTACTTTGTTAGCTTAAAGTCCATCAAAAAGTACCTCCCTTGATTTAATGTTGCATCAAAATTCTACTTTGTACACATCCTAGATATCTCATTTATAATGATATAGTACAATATGACCTATTATTTTTCTATGGTACATGATATTGATGAATCCCTATGGTATATTGCATGGGAAGTAGGACCTATTCACCTAGATTCTTCTTGTGCAAATTTATGAGAAAAAGCTTGGAGCATGGAGAAGTGCCCTTTGTGTGCCCATTTTATCTTTACTTTTATTTGATATCATGTTGATGTAGCCCTTAAGTGGACAAGACTCATTTCCCTTAATTTGTGTTCAAGCTGAGAAGACAAACACTATGTTTTATATTGTCTATGTTATTGAACTTTGGTGTCAAAATTATGTTGCACATGGTTTTAGAAACTCTATTGTCACATGATATGGTATAACAAAAACCAACAATTTACATCTTTATTGCTTCCATCAAGAATGAATGTTTAACACCCTAGATTGATACATAGTCTCTCTCTATTAATCTATAGGAAGCACATTTTGTTCAACTTCAAGGAGCATGAGTGCAAGAGGATAAAAAGACCAAGGGATCCTCTTCCTATAAGAAGTATAAGACCTCCTTTCCCAAGAACTATGAAGGAACCACCACACCTAAGGTTGATGATCCTGCTACCCAACTGGATCAACTTCACTCCATACTGGGGACTTCCATGCAGAGCCTCATCAATAAGTACGTTGGCTCAAGGGAACCTGCTATTGCTGATTCATCACATTGAAACCTCCTAAGTTTATGGGAAAACGTGGATGTGAGATGGTTGAGAAGGTAGAGAACTAGATATGGGCCACCCAAGACCTTATGGAAGACATGATATGCCTTGAACATATGTGGGTAAAGATTGAAACCTTTGTCCTAAAAGGATTGAAAAAGTGTGATGGAAAAACCTAACTCGTACACAACTTGGAAAATCTACCTCAATTACTTGGAAGGAGTTTCTGAAGATGTTTATAAAAAATACATCCCACAACCAATGTTGATCGAGAAGGAGATGGAGTTTAACTCAATGCGTTGAGAAGGTGATTCAGTGTCTGAGTTCCTATGATGATCCCTTCTATACATATATGCACCTGGCATCATTGAGCAAAGGAAGATACAAGTGTTTATGTAAGGACTCAACAAAACCCTAAGTGACAACATGTGCCCGCAATTTCCACTTACTTTGGAATAGTTTGTTTCCAAGGCACAATTCATTGAGATGCATCACCGTGATTTAAGTATTTCTACATCTACAGCTCAAGGAGAAATAACAACCCTACTCATGGAGGCTACCAACATTGCCACAACAAAAACCATCATCACCAAAATAGTAACAATAGTAATCATAACATGGCTCCTTAATCTATTCTTCCTACTCAGGGGACTTACCCTTTCTATTGCAATTGTGGGAAAAAGCACCCTGGGGAGTTCTATCACCCAACTCCCTCTACTTTGACTACTACAAGTTGGGAAATTGCAAAGTGGAATTTCCTAAACCTCGACGTATGAACAACCCTCACCCCCATCGTAGAAACTCTCAAAACAACTCAAGATGGAAGAACAACTATGACAACAACAAACCCAATCCGACCGAGCAGCGTTCTGGGAAACCATTTTATATGACCATTGAGGAAGACAATACTGACAAGGACATCATTGAAGGTATGGTTACTATCATTGGACAACATGTGAATTACCTTTTTTTATTCTAGAACCATAGATTTGTTTATCTTTGAAGCACTTGTAAAACCCTTGCAATTAGAAACAATATATATGGACTGCATCTAGAATGTAAATACACCTAGTGGCTACCTAAAGTCTACTTGTTGTAGGATCCTTTTGCTAGAAATCTCTCTTGGTGGGAAATATTATCCTATCAACCTTCTTCATCTCACATGGCCGACTTCAAAATCATTCTGGGAATGGACTAGTTATCCATTCACCAAGCTCATTTTCTATGTGGGAAGAAGCAATTTGTCCTCAAAGACCCTAACAATGAAAAAATAGTAAACTCAAGATGCAGAAGGTATGATAAGATCCTAATCTCAACAACGAAGGCCCATAAATTGATGGATTCTAGATGTAGAGCTTCCTAGCCGTAGTGGTGGGGGAGAAGGAATCTTTAAAATTTTAGGACAAACATAGTTAAGGAGTACCCTACCGTCTTCCCATATGAACTCCATGGTGTTCCTCTAGAATGATAAGTACAATAGAATATTGAAATTCTACCAAGGACAACTTCCATCTCAAAGGCCCTGCACCGCATGACCTGCTAGAATTAGTAAAGTTAAAAAAATAGTCACAAGAGATCCTCAACCTCAACTTTATTAGACCGAGTGTGTCACCATAGAGTGCATATATTCTCTTCATAAAGAAGAAAGTTGGGTCCATGCAAATGTGCATCAAGTATCGTATCGTTACTCAAGTCACAATCAAGAATCAATAACCTCTCTCAAGTATTGATGACCTACTCAATCAACTAAATTTATCTATATTTTTCTTGAAAATTTATCTTTATAATGGATACCACCATATGAGAATTAAAGGAGTTGATATCCCCAAGAATGAATTTCACACATGTTATGAACAATTTAAATACCTTGTCATGTTGTTCAGATTGATAAATGCTCATGCTACTTTCATGTACCTCATGAATAGAATGTCCAAGCCTTACCTTGACTCTTTATTTGTGGTTTTCATCAGTGATGTGCTCATCTATTGTTGAGACACTTGAATAACATTGGGACCATATGCAAATCATGATTAACACTCTCAAGGAGCATTGTTTAAATGCAAAATTCTCAAAGTGTGAATTTTGGCTCTTTGAAGTAATGTTTTTAGGGCATGTTATCTCTGCTGGCCACATAGTTAGGGACCCTGCAAAGGTCAATGCTATTCAACAAGGGCTGGCACCTCACATTCCTTCTAAGATCCAAATATTTTGGGATTAGTAGGATGTTGTTGATGGTTCATCCTAAACTTCTCAACAATATCTCTTTCCTTGACCAAACTAACCAAGAAGGATACAAAGTCTGTGTGGACTCCTCCGTGCGAATCTTGTTTTCAAAAACTAAAATAATTCCTCACGTATAATCTAGTCACAACATTACCTATAGAAGGAAACATCTATGATTTTTCAAATATGCCTCTTAACATGGTCTAGATTGTGTATTCATGCAAGAAATAAAGTTATAGCATATGGCTCAAAAAAACTGAAGCCAAATGAAGAGAACTATCCCAACAATGACCTAGAACTCGTGGCAATTGTGCATGTTTTAAACTTTTGGAGACATTGTCTTTATGAGGAGCAATATATAATTTTCTATATTTGTAACATCCACAAGTAGCTACTCACACAAAAAATTTGAATCTTTGACAATGTTGATGGGTAGAGTAACTAAAAGACTACAATTTCATGATTGCTTACCTTCCTAGCAATGCCAAACTAGTCACAGATGCCTTGAGAAGAAAATTAACTGCATTGTGTGTTGCCATGAGCCTGACAAAGTGGGAGAATCTAAATGCATAGGTAGAGTGGCAACCTGAGAGGATCTCAAAGTTGAAAGTCAAGATGGCTAGTCTCTAAGTTACATGTTGTGATATTACTAAGATTATTGAAGCTCAAAAGACTAGCTGAGCTAGATGAAGTCATGACACAAGTAGACAGGCCCCACACAAAAATGTAGGTAGGATTAGATGGGCTTTCTTCAAAGACTCTAAGTCCTGAATGTAGGCGATCTAAGGGAGAAATTTCTAAAAGAGGCCCATATTTTTAAATACACAATTCATCCGAGTACACATATAATGTATAAGAACATGCAATACTCATTTTGATGGAAGAATATGAAAAATGACATCACCAAGTTTACTGCAAGATTGCTCGTGAAATATAGTCCATGTCTAACACTATTGTTGATGGTACTCCATGCAAATGGACTATCTCGTCCACATATAGTTGATCCAACTTCTAGTTGAGTAGGTAGTTTGATTGATAAAGTGTGTTGACATAGTGATATGGTTAACATAACCAAATAGAATCATATCCCTCATATATCTTGGGAAGAATAACCACAAAATCCATAGTGATACAATCCCATTTCCACTTAGGGATGGAAAAAACTATAACACACACAAGTTTTCAATGTTTTTCCATAACCTACTGACAAATAGGACAACTAGACAGAAAAGTTACTACATCACACTTCATCCTTGGCCACCAATAAATATCCTTCTAGTATTGTACATATTGGTACTTATAGGATGCATAACATACATCTAGATATCTGCCTCTTCCATCAACATATACTCAACACGTATGCCTAGAGATCACACAACCTGTCATGTAAACAAACTAAAAAACCATGTCTCATGAAATCAATCAAGCTTCACATATCTATGATCTGAGTGTATATTTTGTCTCATTATATCTATCTTGTGAGCATATTTTCCTTGACCTGCCAAGTTCTACTTGATTTGAAGTTGCAACAACAAACAACCTAACAAGGAAACCTCCATATCTACATTAAACTATAAAATATATACTAAAATAACCCTATTTATGCAAGCCACTGAGTACAATTGCACACTCTCTACTAACTAAGATAAGTAAATTTTCCTACACAAAGCATCATCTACAACATTCTCCCATGGATGATAAGATAGGTAGAGATGCAATCCTTAATTAATTCGAATCATCACCTCTACCTCATGTTCAACTCAATACACATAAATAGATATACGAGGATCTTGTAATCCATGAGTATTTGACATTTCTATCCATTGAGGTAGTCTATTGATACCTTGAAGAAAGATCATTAACGTCTAACCCCACATCATGGATTGGATAGTTCTCCTCATGCTTATTGAGCTATCTAGAAGCATAGGAGATCACATTCTTATCTTGTATCACCAAAAAACCTAGACCTCTCCTAGAAATATCACTAAATATGATGTAGTCCTTCCTGTCTCAAGGAGAACTAACATATGTTCTGATGTCAAATTCTCCTTCAATATCTTGAAACAATGTTGACACTCATATGAAAGGCATGCCCTTTTTAGTTAGCCTAGTCAGCAATGTATATATTAAACATAATTTCTTGATGAACCGTCTATCATAACCAACTAAAATAAAAAGCTCCAAACTTCTTGAGGCATCTTGAGATGCTCCCACCTCAACATAGACTCTACTTCTTGGAATCACATACTTCCCTTCCAAAATATGACATGACCAGGAAAAGCTAGATCAACCAACCAAAACTCACACTTATTAAACCTAACATACAACTTGTGGTGCCCCAAAAAATATAGATCCAAATGATATATTGTTCGTTCCAACATTTATCCTTAGAATAGATCATGATATCGTATATGAGCACCACTATGGACTTAATTAAATACTTCTTGAATACTCTATTCTTCATATCACTGATAACTATAAACATATATGGGTATCCCCAATGATATAAACATTGTAAGGAGTGGGACCCAAGAGAGGATCCACTCACTAAAAAAAAGGAAACATCCCATACATCAAGCACCACTATATTTTTTTTTCACAAAAGGAATGGTAACTAATTTATTCAATATGTATGTATCATGATACTAAATGTAGCAGTAGAATACAAGATATATAACTATTACAAAGCTTGATACTGTCACTATACTTCACCATGAATGGTGATACATATGAAAACAAACACATAGGATCAACAAAGGGCTATCCAAACTATATCAAGTCTGTATCCTAAGCATCAACTCCTTATGTTAGATCCACATCTGGATGTAATACCTTCTATGTCCTACACATGGGATTGTGCTAACTTCTGAGTGGGTTGAAAAGCAACACCCCAGAAGAGTAAAACAAAAGGAAATGATGTCAGAATAATTGAGTATGTGCAGTAAATAACAATTAGAAATTTCAATGGAAGATCATCGAAATAAGGGATGTTCAAGAGAATAAGTTTCAATAGAAATATATCAGACTAAGAGATGAGGCACGTCTAATAAAGGATATCAACTAGGGAGTCTTGCCTTTCAAATTTTCCATTGTAACAAAAATAAAATGTGCATGTACCAAATAAAGACTACATTATTTCAAGTAGGGTTGAGACACCATTGGATCTCAACCTAAAATTAATTATGGGTGGGGATAACACACCCTAGGTAGAGATAACACATCTCTATAAATAATGGGTAGAAAAGCACACCCTAGGAGGAGATAACACGCCCCTATACATATGGTTGTACACATTTACCACTATAAGAAATAAAGATAGTCTAAGCACACATGTAAATAGTGAGGCGCATATAAGTTTAGTCCATGTGAAATAGCAGGATGAGAGCATCCAAAATATTATCATGTGGGGTCACATGACCCGTAAGTAATATTTAAGAAAATAGGAATTTCACAATGATGAAAAAGAAAATATCAACTCATGCCTCATATGGGAAAGAATGTTTGGTCATAATAGCAGTGCCTAGATAATAGAAAAGATGCACATACCTTAGTTGAAAGCATAAATATCCAATACATCACAGGATCATGGTAAGGGATGGACCAACCTATATTCATTATATATTATTAGGATATTAATATTTCTTTCTTCTTTTTATTTCTCTACGTAACTAAACTCTTAGTGAATTAAAGCTATGCCAAGGGAACACTGACCTAGTATCTTAGAGATTGATCTCATCTTTAACAAGTTGGGTTGAAACTAGCCTTAACCAAATAGACTCATGATATTCTCCAGTCATAGACAAGGTTAACCATTAATTAGTCACATGGAGTAAGATATTTGTACTCTTGATTTTTGTTGATGATGTTCTATGCTTCTTTGGGAAAGAGGGCATCGTGGTGGTAGGAGATGTTGCTTCATGGTCATGGTGGAGGGGAGGAATAGGGAAGGGAGAAGAGAACAAGAAATCATGAGCAACCTTCTACATAGCACCAACTTAAATAGGGTCATAGATAGAAAAAGGATGTGAGAGATATTATAGAGTTAAGAATGAGAGTCATGGGTTGTTGTCGGACTGGTTTTGTTTTGCGGACATATAATGTAGTGGTAGGAAATCTTGAGAAAAATACAACCCAACTAAGGAAACAATATTTCCTTATATACTAGTATTTTTATCCTTTGTTTAATATTTCATTTGAGGAAACAAACATTAACCAAACAAAGTAAATTTGACATGTAGTCTAATTATGATACATATGTTTCCTATTTTGAAACTGTTTAATAATTCATTTAATTTTTTTGTATCCTTTTAGTATTATCATGCTAATTTATTTTATAATTTATCCACATCAACTTAGAATTATTCAATTGACGTGTAATATCATAAATAAACTAAATAATACATGAAAAATCCAATTTTAATATTAGTTCTTGTTTTTAGATTGTTTACTTCAAAATTTAAGATATAAAGATATTTTTGGTATTATTTAAATAAATATGATCATAATTTATATTATGTTACTATATTTGTTTTTTATGATCATTGGAAAATATCTATTCACGAGGGAAGTATATCCTTTTTATATTTCTTTAGATATAGATTTTCATGCTAATTTTCCATTAAGTATGTGTAACACATTTTCTTTTTAAGAAAAAGGTATCTATCTAATTAATGCAAATATAGATTCTAATTTGGATTTCCAATCTACCCAAAACTATTATGGACTTGCATATCACGAATTTGATTATAACAATAAATTATGAACAAAACATGTGAAGATATTCATGGTATCTATAATATAGCATCATTGTTAAGTTTTCTTAAATCAAAATAATGATGATGCGATTACCAAATTGATGATTTTCCACTTTTGAGAAATTGAGGAAAGTGGTAAGTTTTTTTAGAGAAGTATACAAACAATATTGTTATAATTTTTCAGTTGATATTCATTTATTTACTAGACGTGCTTTATGTTGTGACATATTATCAATAGAACGTAAACTTCATGATGAGAGTAAACTTCCTTCATAGTAGTCTAGAGAGGATAATTCAATGTACATGCAATTTATATCTAAGAGAGAGATATCAAATTATATTTTTTTAATGAAATTCATATATTTTATTAAACATGACAATGTCATTAAATTCCATATACAATAACCACTTTTATAAATGAGAGTTTTATTATATTTCTTTCATGATGAATGATTTCACACATTTACTACAAATGATGCACTAGTTTTCATAAAGACATTTGTTAGTCAAAGACAAGACAAATTGTCCTGTTAATATTTAAGTAAATATTTATGCATGTTTTTGACATTAATTCATATATATTTATAGCATAATATATATTTCTGCAAGCCTTGTAAGTATTATTGAGTTTGTTTACTAAATCGTGACATAATTGTATAAATACATTTTATAAAGTAGAAACTAAGTTTACTTATATTGTTACATGTTACTCCAACACAACAATTCTTATATTATTTTTCATTCAAATATCTACTTAGACTTTTATTATAATTCTTATAAGAAATAATGACTTAAATTTCCCAACATAAGTAAATTTTCTCATCAATAAGAGATCAACTTCTATGGCCAATAAAAAGGAGAAAATTACTTTCCTAACTAGATTCTACTTTTGAAGTCATTTATTGTATCAACTCTTTTAGACTATATCACACATTTTACTTCCCTAATGAATTTGAGGCATCTAGGAACTCTCAAGAATATGAAACTTAACCTATATGTAAATTCAAACATGAAGATTACAATTTTACAATTAATTTTCCCTTTGGGGTTATTTAACTTGTTATTTAATGTTTTGGGCTTTACTTTACATTCTCTATCCTAAACTACAACAAGATAGATTAGTTTGTATAAATAAGATGAAAATTCACATGTAAACTAATTTTGGTATGCAGATTTCAAAATGGAGGTTTATTTCCAAATTTGAAGACTTATTAATTTATTGAATATTTTGGCTCTTATTCCCATTTTCTTTTCCAAATAGAATTAAGATAGTTATTAATATGCAAATAATGTGAGACTTGGCACCCAAGGTAATTGGGACCCAAAGAACACAATTTCATTGTAATGTTTTTATTTTGATATTTCCTTTTATGATTTATGGCACCATTAGGAGTTTTATCACATTAGCATTTTTATCAAAATATTATATCTTCATTATCAACGCTTACTTAATTGAGTCCTAGTAATTTCATATAGTTACAAAAAGACATATATTCTTATTATGTGCAAAAATCCACCTTTTACTCAATTAACATATTTAGTTTATATATTCCTTTTTATTTATATGATTGAACATGAAAATTCCAAATTTCATTTTGACACATGTATTAATCATATTTTCCCCATTCTATGAGAAAAGGAAATGTATGTAATATATTTCATGAATTAACTTTCATCTTAGCATATATTTAAATTCTTGTGTAAATGTCTTTTAATTTTATCCTTGTTTGGTCACATCTAAAGAACAAACTCACTAGCTTTCTAATCATGGAATAGGGTAGTATTCTAGGATTTGGTTCATTACAACCATGATATTATAGTGAACATGCCTAATCATGAAAGACATCTTAGGTGTGTCATTTGCTTTGTTCCTTCACAAATGTTATCATGATATCAAATCCACCTTATAAAACAATGTAGCTCCATTCAACTGATCAAAAAAATTATTTATCCTAGTCAAAGGGTGCTTGTTCTCCATGCCACTCTATTAGGTTTTCATAATGTATGCACAACCTCATTAATCCATCCTTCTTCTTTTCCAACAACATAGAAGCACCCCAAGGTGACATGGTTGTAAAAACCCTATGATCAACAACTACTGAAGCTACATGTTTAACTCCCTCATATCTACCGATGCCATATTATATGGTCTTCAACTGATCACACAATTTGTTTATCCTCAACAAAGGGGAAATTGTCACTCTATTCAATTGTCTTAATCTATGCACAAGCTCATCAATCCATCCTTCTCCTTTGCAAAAAACATAGAAGCACCTCAAGGTGACATGGTTGTATAAACCCTATGTCCAACAACTCTTGAAGCTTACATGTTTAACTACCTCATATCTATAGTGCCATCCTATATGGTCCTTGAGCTATATATTGAAAACTAGATACCAGATGTATTTGAAATGAATCTCTCTAGGTGGAAGTTGACCTAGAAACTTCTTAAAAACATGTACTCAAACTACCGTACCCAAAATCATCCTCTATATTAGGACTTTTACCCTATTATCCACACCATTTTTTGGAAAGGCAACACATCCACGCCTCCATATCTTCTCAATTGCAACTGTAGACACTAGACATGTAGGAAGAATCTTCCTATCTCCTTGGAAGGATCTAGATATGCCACCATTTCAAAACTTAGCTGTCTTGGATACACAATCCAAAATCACCTTACACTTATCTACACTATCCACACTTAGGATCACATCAAACCCATGCATCTCAAGAGGTAGCATGTCAACATGAATGATGCACCCTAAGAAATAGAGGACACAAGATAGACACACATCCGTTAACACTTTTGAACCCACAAACATAGCGAATTCTTATATGACATGTTACTAATAGGAAAACTATTTAGAGATATCACCTCTTTGATGATTAAAAACTATGTCACACCCACATATATAACTAAAATGAAAGACAAACAAGTTAAGTTATAATAAAAAGCTCCATGTGAATCATTACAACCCTCATGGGGATGACTCCTTAATTTTTAGTCATAGCATAGACTTGTCCAGTCGACTACGGGTGGACATGTCCTTGAGTCTTCACTATTTGTTCATATGATCCTACCTATGAAGAATGACCTTACCCCCTCCTAGAACTCCCATTTTACACTAAATGTGAATGCTGCCTTTATTGCATCACTTCCTATTGTAATAATGGAAAGAACATCATCACGTGCCCATATTGTCTATAGTGACAGAAATGTCTATTCTCAAATTGACATGGTATGGTACAATGGTTGTTCTAAACCTTCCAAGCTACCATTGCCCCATATAATGAAATATATCTGCATCTACCCTTTATGGTTGACCATTGTGACTATCTATGGATCCTCATCCTCATACTATGTGTTTGTTCTGATATTTTGCTTCTACTATTTATTGAATAACTTGACCTTGTGAAAAAATTGACTGACATTATAGAGATAATATGAAGTCTCCCTTGACTCCAAGTCATGTTGCACTAACATTTTCCTCTCAATCCATATCACCAACTACACAAATATAAAAAACTCCTCCTTGGTCTCCATCATTGATGATGACTTCTATAACTCTGGGTTCAGTCCTTCCTCATATCATCCTAAATTCTCATCATCTGCATGTGCTAGTTGAGGAAATACTTTTAAGAGATCCATTATTTGTGCCTTGCACTCATTGTCATGCATCAACCTAAGATGCCAATTCTCAAATTTTTGTATCTACTCTCAAAGGTAAAACTATGGAATGTACCTACCCTCAAACTCCTAACTGAACTCGATCCTGATGATTACCTCTCTAGGCATGTTCTCCTCTTCTATGGCCTTCTAGTGTCTAACACTTCCCTTAACGAGATATATTGCATGCTTCATATCCTATAGGTACAATATATTTAGAGCCCAAAACACCTTCTCAAGATCACTCATCCAAAAATCCATGTCTATTGAATCTATCATACCCGCATAAAATATCACACAACTCTCCCCAAACACTCAAATGTCTTAGATGAAGTACTAGAACACTTAGCATGTGTCAATGGTACATGTGGTGAGGGATCAAAATCCTATATGTTATCTACACAAAGGTGGACATCAACTACCTGACTATAGCTCAGATAGATGAATCAATGGTGTCATGGATTAAAGGGAGGTAGTGAAGCTGTGTAGGATTCACCTCGGGCACTACCTACTCTAATGAAATCCTCCTATTCTCTATAGAAGATGGCATGAAATTACTCTTTGTATGTTCATCACGTCTCTCTACCATATTTGCATCATCATAAATGATGTTTATGTAGGAAGAACACATAAGAACATGACTAGTATGTACTTATAACTTTAGGAAACTCAGGATCCAACTAAATGCAACGTAATGTGATAGACAACCCCATGGTCAGTGCATTAGTAGGCAGAGACATTGATCAAGCCATGCAAAACCCAGAAAACAAAAGACAACCTGATCCTAGTTATCATTATAAATCAAGAAGGAGAGGAAATGTTACATAAAAATTCCAAAAACATTCACATATAAGATCACGAAAAAGTTCCACTATATTCAAATGTTATTAGGCAATTCAATGTCTCACATGCATGATAAAAGTCACAACCTTTTTACACAAAAAAATTCCTTGATCATTTATTTTAGCACTGGTATTATATATAGGACATACAAGCCAAAAGTTGAGTCATGCATACAAGTTATATAAAACATCTTGATCAAACTCTAGTGTACATGGAGGACTCTAGGAAACACAGAAAGATCACCACCTCTCACTCATTGTTTCATGGGAGATGGAAGCTTCTCATACTAAAACCCTTAGACGGGTGCCGAGAAACTAAAGAGGATGGATAACCTTAGACTAAGGCCAAATTCCCAACAAGTTATAAAACATCTATGTAGCATTATATTTTATTCTAGTTCTATTATATATTCTAAGTTTAGGCAATAAAATTTTCAACAACAACTTTCATAAAATTTAGATCATAGTAATAAGGAAATAGACTATAGGGGCAAGTAATATGTACAAAAGGAAACAAATTGTGAAATCACAAGATATAAGTAGACTACATTTCTTGATTACAAAGTTGGGATATACTATCCAAACTATTGGTTTGAGAATGTGAGGTCTGCTAGCCCACCATAGAGAATCTTAGGTTTATCCTGTATCCAAAAGATCCTATCACCTTAGTCGGTGCAAGCATATAAGTAGGGGCTAATTACCTTATGACCTACATAAACAAATAGGCACATCCTTGGTACTTATATCACTAACACCTATCATTTCACATAGGCACGTGATGTCACTTTATTGTATCCATATTCCATAAGACTAAAAGCCCTAGTCTTCCTCAGATGAATGTATGAAAGATAACCTACAAGAAGAAGGATCCTATGACAATTTATCTTAGATTTGATCCCATGATCCAACTTATTAAGAACCTATTTGTCAGTTAACTATTTGGTACTAGAATTTGTCTAAAAATGATGGGATTGATTAAATATATCTAATTGTAATAATCAAATTGCATCACTAAAGTTCCAATTAGCAAACCAATAAAGAACCAGGATAACAGGGTTTTCACCTTTGATATACATGATATTCAATCTCTCACCTTATCTGGATAAATATTGATAATTAATTACTAAGGTTATTTTTACAATTCCTTTCTTTCGAATAATGACTTGTATATGGGAAAAAAACCACTCTGTTCACATTGGTGTGTTGTTCGAGAGGTCCTATATATGCCACATAAATAACCACTTATTTGAAGTTCTCATTGGGGGACTAACATACAACAAATAGTAGCAAAAACTTTAATCAAGAGATCCAATTTTTTGGAGAACACAATAAAATCAAGATGTTGACTAATCAATATTTAAAGGATTTAAAGTGCTATTTCATCGAATTAAAATGTCAACACACACTCAAATGCAAGTGGACAAGAGAATAACATTAGTGATGCTACTTAACGAAACTACTTGCTATCTGTTATAGGAGATATAAAAATGGAAGAGCAGAGAAATTATATCATGAGCATGACATGTTGAAAAAGTGAAGCCTTAGTATGCAGTAGAAGCTCCTTGAATACAATAAGAAACTCTGATATAATGTCTCATAATTTTCCATGACATATCAAGATGTATCATCTTTATTTTTAATCTTCTCTCCTAAGAATAGGTAAACTTTGGCCATGGGCATGATTCCAAGTGTCATATTACATCCCTTCTCTTTTATATGTTGTTATTGGGCCCTTTGTACATTTGCTAAGTGGCAGTAACCTTATATTATTTTTAGGTGAGGATAGAGTAGCCAGTCAACTAAGTATCTAGTTGATCATCTAGAACATGTGACTGTCATTGGTATCCAGTTTATTCTAATTAGTTAGCACATGGTATCCATCCACTAGGGTCCAAAAAGAGATTCTTATAGGGTGTTATCCAATGGAGTGGTTGATGCAGGCGGTTGTCTTTCATGTTATGAGGATTCCTAGAGAAGGCAGGCCAACTTATCAGTTAATTTTGTTAGAAAATATTCTAATCATTAGACATGAAGTCTATTTTCCTAATAAGGTTAGTTGACAAGGCAAGCAATCTAGTCGACTAGCTATCCAACTATTTCCCTTTTTTCTTAGTGAGGCATGGTAGTAGCCTTAGAAATATAGCTAATCTCCAACCTAGTGATAGAAAGAACCTATGCCTCTCTAAACCCTTCACTGTGAGGAACAACAATAACTCCACTAGAAACTACCCAACACCTTTCAGAGGCTATTGTACCATATCATTCAATAATATCTCCATGACACAAGCTACATTTAGAAACAATAACTTTTCTATGTCATCTACGTTTCCACTGGGACAAAATCACAAGATGGTATGGATTTATTCTAAATACACTAATATACCCCATTAGACCAGAAGATCTTAACGCTAGGATATAAAAAACATCATCTGATTATAACACCTGGAGAGACAACTTCATAGTTCAAAAACACCTTTACCATCTCCACAAAATCACGAAGCATCACTCCAGTGCAGATACAAATTGCACAAGGAACTTATACACATCTTAGTCAAAATGTGTATATGAAGACTTATTACCACTCCTTTTCTTAACTACAAGCCACCCTAACTCCATCCAATACCACCATATCATTACTAAAGGATTGAAGGTGCTTCATCTTCCATATCCCACAAGCTCACATAACTCTAAGAAAACCTATTATTCTTCACCTCTACTTGCTGCATACATGGAAACATCCATTCCATGCCCCTCATACCACCCCTTCCTCTCTATACACACCTTGCCATCCTCCTCCACATCCTTTCTCCCCTTTACACACCCTACCCCTTTACCTTTCCCCCAATGCTCTCCTCCACCAATTCTCTTCATCTCTGTATCTTCTCCATCCTCTCTAAAAATCCCTACATGCATGAACCCTAGTCACCCATAGATGTAGATGCCTACGTAAGCCCCTCTGGTGTTCCTACTGCATGCGATTGGGCCACCTCAGGCATCATTGCACCTTTTTTCTCTTTGTTTTGGATGCTGCATAACTGTTCACATATCCTACTCATGCCATCACCCCATCCCTTGGACACATACACGCTGCCCCCTGTTCCATGCATATCTCATGGGGTCTTGATAAAACTCAATTTTCTCAACATTCCGCTCATCATTCTCATCCTGGTACCTTTTCAAAATATTCATATTACCACCCTTTTGGTTCATCTTCCATCACCCATCATTAATCCAACCATTTTACCACTCTCATCCATCTCAACAACATCATGATCCATTGACATTCCATCCTATAACCCATCCTCCTCCTCCAACCCTCTATCTACTGCATTTCTTTGATCTGTCACATCCTTTATGCCTTCTTGCCCCCACACCCCCTCCTCCCCGCAACTCCTTACTTCATACTAACCCCCAGTTATTCACCCATCTACCCATCACTCCCTCACATATTCTACATCTTACCCTTACCCTTCATCATCTCCTTCCATCATGTCACCCTCCATTAACTCCAACACTAATCTCCCAATTGATCTCCATGTGAACTCTATGCATTTACTGAAGGTTTTCACCAGCCACAATATCATTGTCACCATCCAAAACAACATTGACAACCACATTGTTAACATTCTAGATGTTACACATGCTATTTCTCATCTCATCCCTGGACACACTACTCTTAAACCAAAAATTCTTACCTCATCTTAACTCCTCTACTATGTTCTTAAAGGTACCGAGCTCGACCATCTCATTGGTTAGGTCATGACCATTCTCACTGGCGATAGTTTTATCTAGGCTTCCCTATCAAAGTGGTCAGCTGATCAAGGTGCTTTTCTTGCAGTATCAAGAGGATCACGATGAGTATCCATCTAATACATCCCTCAACACTTATGGGAAGTGTACAACTTTAAATCCATCACACATGCCATCACAACCACTCTACAATTTGTCAGCGTTGACACTCTTCAACCTACCAACTATATTAAAGCCTACTATTTTTTTCTATTACAAAATCCATTGAACTTCCCTCTATCAAAATAATATTTTGAGAAACATCAAATTGAATACAGAGAACCTGCCAATATCACATAATACCTTCTATGACCTTTCTAGCCACCTCCATCATGGTTATATCTGTGTAACACCAAAAGGAACCTCCATGCCAATCCACTAGAAAGAGTAACATAGTGAAACATGGCATGGGGAAGGAAAGACTACCACAATAACTCCCATGCCCAGTCAAGCCACACAATCCTCCAACTTACAAATGAGCACGCCTACCATCACCCATACACAAACCAATTTACTCGCCATATATTGAAGTTGGAAACCCCTTTTTTTCCATTGAAACCACACTAACACCACCTTATTATGTTCAGATGAGGAAGATATTTATTGTCTCAAAATTGATATTATCAAATAAATCAAGTCATCATTGAGTCCCAGTCACAAAAAGACATCTAAGACACCATTTTTGGTATCTACATTCAACTCTCAAATTGCTACACCAGAGGGAAATGAAAAGAAGAATTACTTCACAAAGGACGAATTAGGTATTGTGTCATCACACTCTTCACTATATGTGAAAGACATTGATGAGCATATTTCACATTCAAAACATTCTAGCAACATGAACATACTACATACTGACAATATCACAAATCAAGCATCATGGTCTAACATTCTCAAATTCACACATTTTTCATCAAAATTAGGCATTCATTTTGACAACAATTTACATGCAAATATTTCCTAATCAACATTGAACACTTCATGGGATGGAATAACATTAGACCCATCCACCATGCTACTAAACAAATAGAAAATCTTAACATATAGTGATTGCTATA
Organism: Alisma plantago-aquatica; assembly: GCA_963693085.1. Lineage (NCBI taxonomy): Eukaryota > Viridiplantae > Streptophyta > Magnoliopsida > Alismatales > Alismataceae > Alisma > Alisma plantago-aquatica. The sequence goes on along the minus strand of OY856411.1, from coordinate 303,573,113 downwards.
TTCACTAACTAAAGCACATAATTATCCTCATGATTATTCCACCATGGAATTTTTGGGGACTCATGTGATAAAAGGAGGGGAGACAGTCATATATCTATATATACCCATAAAATTAACATCATCAGAATCCAGGAAACAAAGACACATCTTACAACATTCTTTCTTAAAACCACGAGTGGGAAACATATCAATGAATGGATTAAAATTCCAACAATTGGATTCAGGGGAGGCATAACCATATGTATTAATAATAACTTCATCAAAATCACCCGATTGACTTTTAACAAGACACATAATTACTATCACTATCCAAAATATCCATGACCTCCACACATGGAATTTCACGGGAGTCTATGGAGACCCTAGCCATGAAAAACAGTCTACATAGAAGAATTTTATGACCATGCTCAAACTTATACAACAACATCTTTCCCCATAGGAGGAAATTTCAACATCATCAAATATCAATATGAAATATTCGATATGTAGCAAACTAGCACACCAAACTACACTAGATAGGATAATATTTTTCATCAATTCATCATTACTTTAAAATTATAAACATCTCTACTACTAACTCATCATTCATATGGAATCAAGGTTCGTCATGGTCTACAATTGACTGGTTCATATGCTCACCACTTTGGGAGGAAACATATAATCTCCCATTCTCTTACACATCTACTAGACCTATATCTGACCATTTCCCTATCATCATCATCACCACACACATTCCATGGGGCCACAAGCCGTTCCACCTTGAAGGTTTTTGAATGAAGCATCCATAATTCAAAACTACGATCCAACTTCACTGGCCCATCCTACACATCCTCTTGAATAAGGGCTCCACATCCTAAAAAAATCAAGAATATTCACAACACACTAAATACTTGGAACAAAAAAACCTTTGGCAATATTCACACAGACCTGATGAATAAAGAATCACAATTTTTTTAACCTTGATTGTGGCCCTTTCTCTGACCCAATCCAGATTCTTGTCGGTAAAATTGATACATGAAACCTTACCCTCCATAATGCATGTGGAAACAAAGACAAAAAACTAGACAGATGAAAGAGGGTGAAAAAACACCAGTTTGTTCCACAAGTGCGGTAATAACAATACAAGGGTCAACACCGTCCACAACCTAGAGATTCATGGAAATGTCTTACATATAGACACATAATTACACCACGTATTGTCAAACACTTCCAAACATTTTTCAACAATAAAAACTAGACATAACCTTACCTTTGCATTTAATGGGATACTATCTATCGTGTCCGTATCCATCATCCTTCCCATCTCATTGCACCATTAATAGAAGTTGAAGTAAAAAATGCTATTTTCCAACTTGGAGATAGCAAACCCCTAGACTTGGTGGCATCAATATTGAATTCTACCAAGATATGTGGAAGAACATCAAATCTTCTCCTATACATCTTCCAACATGATGACATCGACCGATAAATAGGGATCCTTAACAATACACATATTACACTAATAAAAAAATTGATAACCTATAAACTGTTCAACACTTCTGAACCATTAGCCTCATCAACTCATCCTACAAGATCATCACCAAACCTCATAGTACTAGGATGAAAACCCATTAAGATGACATCATTGGAATCAATAGTGTGCCTTTCTGTAAAATATATACATACATGATGCTTACATCATTGTCAGTAAAAGCCTACACACATGCTACTACAACAAAACCTCTCTTCTTTGACAAAGCCTTTGACACCATAAATTGTAACTACATAATATAGTGTATGTAAGGGTACCTATTCCCTCAGTGGATCCAATGGATTAGAGCTTCTATATCCACCTAGAAACTCTCCACTATCATAAAATTGATAACCATTTGGATATTTTAAGAGTTCAAATGGACTCCGACAAAGTGACTCACTGTAAGATCCTCAAATTTTGTAAATTTAAATTCGATGAATATAAGACTAGATTTGATAAAAAAATTCCCTAATTGTAATTTATAGAATAATAGATCTATCCACTTTGTGGAATGGGTGCAACTCATGGCCCTAGTGAGGCCCATGAGGCTATTTGCTTTGCAAATAGGTTATGGTGGAACAAGTTTAATAAATAAAGGAATTTGTGCATAAATAAATAATAATGGCTTTATGAGTGGTTAGATAATTGAAATTTGAAATAATGAGCAAGTGTTCAAAGTATTCTAAGATAATGTGTGATTTAGATAATTAACAGAGTAATTATCTAACCATGAATTTAACACAAGATTCGAGGCATCAAATAATGATATCTCCATCTAATTTTTGGAATACTTAAAGATAATAAAGAAAATAAGATTATTCTAGAATTGTAGAAGGAAATGCCTTTCCATGTGATGATGGTAATTGATTTAAAGAAATACTTGAAAGACAAGTTTAGTCTATTAAAGGTATCCCAATAAATCCCCAAAATTATATATTTGGGAAAGACTTTAATGAGATTACCTCCAAATTCTATAGCAAAAGGAGGCTCTGATGAATGCATATTCATCCCTTTTTAAACTGCATCTTTTTAGTCTTTGCCTAGGATTTTTTTCTTCTCACTTTTGCAAATTTCTTGAAATAATTACAATTTACTTGCTCTTTTCCCATTGATTAAGAATTCTTATCATTTTCACTCATATTTTGCAGATTCAACCCTCATTCATAGATTCTTGAAAGACCAAGGACTTCAATTACAAATTTCCAAGCAATCTTAGTAGAGCGATTCTGGAAATGAACCGAACGACTCACCCATGTAGAACACTCCATTCTAGAACTCCAAACGACCATTTTAGGGTGTCGGTCTGTCGATTCAACTATTCCACTCAAAACTTGAATTAGCCAATTCATCATCTAGGCCAAGCGATTCATACCACAGATTAGTTGACTCAGAGGTCCGAACCGGGCATTTCAAAGTTCCAAACGACTGACTCAGTTCCTTGGAGACCAAGTCTTAGTCAACTACACTCTACCACCCCTCTTTAGGGGTTTGACCTACTTCCCTAGGCCTACACACTGGCAAACATAAACAAAGCAACTCAGATGCCTCAATTGAATGACTCAAAATAATGGAACACAAGACTTCTCCACACTCACACTGGTATTAGAAGAAACCCACCCCACCACCCATTACTAGAGTTTTGAGGCGCTTCCTTGGCCCCGTACATATGCCACTACAAACTGAGCGACTCAAAATCTGAGTCGATTGACTCATGGTTCACAGATTGGATTTCTTAGAAGCCACCAACTAGTTTTCTTCCCTATACTTAGGGTTTCTACCCCTCCTTCCCCTATAAAAGGAGGAGGGACTCCATAAAGAAGAGATCTAAACTTTTGTATCTTGCTCTTAGTTTTATAGCATTTTTTTACTTTCTTACTTTGGAATTCTTGCATCTTGTACTATGCTTCTTCAATTAAATTCCTAGTTCAATTCTTGTTTGTGGTATTCTTGCTTTAGACAAGGAACTGAGAAAGGGAGCCATTTTATTATCACTAGACTAGAGTCCCTTCTAGATTCTTTCTTCTTTTCTAGTCTATAGACCCCTTCCTTCCTTCCTTCCTTCCTTTGTTCTTTATTTAATTTCTATGGATCATGAGTAGTTCCTCATATCCCGGCATGTGGAGTAGCCCGCCCCATAGACATAGTAGATTAGATCAATTTCTATATGATAAAATTGGTTAGATGATGTTTGTTTGGATTATCACATGACTTAAATGACTTGATCTCTTATTTTTATTGAATGTTAGTTTTGGGTGATGAGATCTTAGACCCCAAGACTTGGACAACCAAACAAATGCAACAAGCTCCAAATGAGATCTTGTAAGGATATTTGTTTGAATGATCGAGCAAACATCCACAAACACCATGATCAATGTGTTTGCAGGATGTTTGACTTTTGTAAATGCTTTTTAGGATGTTTTCTCAGGCCTTCATCTAAATGTTTTCTCATATATTTCATCGATTGAGTTTTACGTAGGCTATGGTTGCAAACTGCTTAACTCTGATATCCTTTATCATCGAATCGATCTTAGTTTTCAATGGCTCATTTTCCGATCACTCTTTCTCCTTCCTACAAATTTGATTCTGTAATTAAATTCTACTAATAGATAATCTTTCTTTACTTGTTCTTAGATTAACTCTTTATTACCTTTATCTTAGTGTAAATTTTCTTATATTGTTCTTAGTATAATACTTCTTTACTTGTTTTATCATAATCAAACCTAAAACCAACAAATTTTCAATTATTGTTCAATATTTGTTCAAAGTAATCAAGTTAAAAAATAATCTTAATCATGTTGTCTTATGGGATTTATCCTTTATGTACTAATATATTAACCTTAATTGGTTGTTTTTCCATTAATAAAGGTTACAATCTAGGAATCAACCCTTGGTGAATTGTTGTGTTATTCTACTAATAGATAATCTTTCTTTACTTGTTCTTAGATTAACTCTTTATTACCTTTATCTTAGTGTAAATTTTCTTATATTGTTCTTAGTATAATACTTCTTTACTTGTTTTATCATAATCAAACCTAAAACCAACAAATTTTCAATTATTGTTCAATATTTGTTCAAAGTAATCAAGTTAAAAAATAATCTTAATCATGTTGTCTTATGGGATTTATCCTTTATGTACTAATATATTAACCTTAATTGGTTGTTTTTCCATTAATAAAGGTTACAATCTAGGAATCAACCCTTGGTGAATTGTTGTGTTAATCGACAAGCATCAATTTTGGTGCCATTGTCGGGGACAAGGGCTTGTTTTTTAAACCCCAAACCTTTGAACAATTTTTTTCTTTTTTTCCTCTACTGCTGATTCTTATTTTGACAATACTACTCCTCCTTCTATCAAGTTTCCATTCTAGTAGTATATTTTCTCCGCAAACACACTTATCTTGTTAAAATAAAAATTCCCTGGTTCAAATCTAACGGTGCATACCACGCCGCAAAATGCTAATTCTACACTGCTCATTTTTTATCCTGAAGTTGAAAGAACTTTCCACCATTTAAACCAAGAAAATCATCTTAGGATGGACGATAAGGAAGTGAACCGTAGGATTGAGCGAGCCCTTTCCGCTCAAAGGGAGGCCACATTGTCTGAACAAGCAGTCTGTGAGGCTATGCTACATGAGGCCGAATGACAAAACAACTAATAGATTGCTCTATCCTTAAGCCAGTTGGTATGGTATGCCTAGTGAGGCAATCATACAATGATTGACATGTCATGTCATGTAAAGGATTTGATTAATAATCATAAATGCAATTTTCCAATTCATTATGTTTCACTCAGTTATGAGGAGGAAACATTATATAAGTCTAGAGAATGACAATACTCAATGATGTATGTCTTCAAACACATGACTTGAACAATGAGATCATACATATGCTAAGAGTATGTATATTCTTATTACGTCCCTAGTCAGTTGTCACTATGGAAGGCAGATAGACACCAATAACACACAAGACTAGAGTGTGGATTGGTTGATAACAAAATCTCATTAGTCATGATATGGTATATCAAACCAAGAACACAAATACTTGTTAGGGAACAATGTATCCGACAGACACACATTGAGAGTGACACATGGAAATCATTATTGGTAGTCATAGTCATTTCTCATACCAAAGGTGGTGATTGTGATTCTTAGACCTAAAGTCATTACACTCATCACATGCCATTTGGTATACTTTGACGTCATCAAACATAACCATGAAATAAGGATTGCTGTAAAGGTGATGATTGGGTAGCTGTGACACATGGGGACTGATTGTGAGTGATGTAGATGGGATTTGTCCCTCCTACTAGAGTTTGATATCTTGGCCACTTGATAAAAGAGATTGAGAAATGCATGTGCATGCACGTGTGAATCAATATAGGATATTGAGGTCACATATATCTCATACAGTCTATTCTAGGTTCAAGAAACATGGTTTGAACACTGAAAGGATGACAATTCCATGCCTCAAGTTCATTCCGGATATCAAAGACAAAGGAATTATAAAATCACTACAACACCTAACATAGATTGTAGGTTGAAGTTGTTGTACAACTTTTCATTCACTTGGATAGTACTGATGTGCGACTAGGCACTGCTCTTTACTTGTGACGTCATAAGCTAGTTATGGACATTCACTGCAAACATGATATGGGACCTATAGGGCCACCCACATAGGAACTCATCTAGAAGACGAATCATGAATGATGATTGGATTGATTACTAAAGTGTTTAGGTATTCAATTCAATCAACAAATTAGCTGACTGAACTACCAGCCGATCGACTCAAGTGTTGAGACAACCATTTGGAGTGTCAAGTTGATTAGAATTGAATTGGCTGAGTACTACATGAATTAGGGCACCAACCGATCGTCTCAAGTTGGGTGAGATGACCAGTTCACATAGTGAACCAATCGGCTTGGGAATGCCAACTAAAGGTTCTGGTAGCTTTCCCAAATTCATGAGAAAAATTGATTGTTTCACTTGTTCAATTTGATTGGTACAAGAATTAATATGGTGCATTAATTGGAAATGAAATTTCTAATTCATATGTGATTGGGAAACATAGTGAAATGACCAGTTAGGACTGCAAATTGATCATCTCACATGTGAACTGACTGGTTTGGGATTCACAGGTTGCAAAAATTCATGATTTTCTGGTCCCTTCCACTCCCACACAGATTGGGAACCCAAACCCTAACCCCTCCTATAAATAGAGGGGTACTGGGGGCTTCCCAGAACACAACTCAATTTCCTCTAGCAATTGTTGTCCTCTTAGGTAGTTGTAACCAATAGAGAGCCCGAGCAAGTCCTACTTGCTAAAGGGAGGGATAGTAAGGGAGAAACAATTATGGGAGAGTAAGTTGGTGACTAGTACACCAACGGGAGGGACAAGTCCTTCCTATTTTTTCTACTAGAATGAAAAGAGTTCTAGTTGGTCCATGGGGACTTCTCTAGAGGCGAGGAGGCCTTTGGCCATCGCTAGGAGGACAACATCAACTTGTAGTCTATGGCGAGACCGTAGGTGCTACTGCATATGCTATTTGAGTATGTCGTCTATGGTGAAAACTAGGAGCTACAAAGACACCGTCCAAGAGCAACGCCAGACTTACTCCATGACCAAGTATAAACTCATTAAACCATCTTTCCTATTTCATAATTATTGATGTGATCTTACTGTTATGGAGAATATAGATAGATAAAATTTTTGTTTCTGCTGCCTACTCTGTGTTCATATTTATCTACAATGGTATCAGAGCCACATCAATTTACTATGTTTTTGGATAATCGATATGATCATATTTTTGGGTTTTATAGTTATTTTTTGCATACGATGTGAATATTTAAACTATTTCATATGCATATCCAATCAAACACCACATAATCCCAAACTAATACACACACACACAATATGATATATATGCAATTTACACACGTCACCCTAAAAGAAGTTTTAATGGTGGATGTGTAGTGTAGTTATGGCCAATAACCCAATATCTGTGTGTGATTGGATGGATGCTTTATTCCTATTATATTTCGGTTTGCATACCGAGCCTCTACCTCCTTAATCCCAATGTAAACTTAATTCTTTCCTGCCTTTTCTCCCCTCGAATGTAACTTGAGGTTTCTTTCTACCATGTAATAAGTTTAATAGAAATAGGATAGTTTCTTTTCTTGGAGCGATGAAGATGACAATCAACGTCAAGTGAGCTGACCATTTCACGTGACGAGCCGACCGACGGGAGGACCAAGGAGGGCTATAAAGCCCTAAACTTGTTGAATGAGTTGAATAAGCTTAATTATCATAATTGAATTCTTATAACCCAAATATAACATTGTTATATGCTTTGAAATCATAATATAAGCTTAAGTTTCAAATTTGGTCCAATTTGGACACTGGTTGAGCAAGTTATGCAATTTTATGCACATTTTAGACTATTATGCAATTTACCCAATTGAGAGGTTTTCTGCAACACCTGGGCCCACTGCCCAAGTTTCTAGTAGAGTTTCAGGAATGACGACTGGCTCCACAGACCACCACTAGCCTTAACTACACGCTTTGTCCTCACTCACGCACATGCCATGATCAACTTCCCAATAGGTCACCCATCCCAATACTACTCCAAGCTGAGCACGCTTAACTTTGGAGTTCTTAGTGATGGGCTCCCAGAAAAGGAGGTGCACCTTGGTGATATGGGTAGTCGAATCATTCTGTTTAAGATCATGTTATCCGAGGCCTCAAATCCTGGGATGTTACAATCTCCTCCACTTAGGCTCTTGACGTCCTCATCAAGGCTCAACTACAAGGCCTCATAATCTCTTCCCCATTTCAGTGCAGACCCACAATGGCCCATGGACACCCAGCTCCCGATCACGGAATAACAACGCAAGGGTGGCTACGTCAACCATGGACAACCCTTTCGTACATGCCTGGACTGCATGGTTCAAGACTGGCATGCCATGTCCATGTGGGCCCCACCTACTGGAGGGGTTACGACTCTGATACCATTTGCAACACCCGGGCCCACTGCCCAAGTTTCTAGTAGAGTTTCAGGAATGACGACTGGCTCCACAGACCACCACTAGCCTTAACTGCGCACTTTGTCCTCACTCACGCGCATGCCAGGATCAACTTCCCGATAGGTCACCCATCCCAGTACTACTCCAAGCTGAGCACACTTAACTTTGGAGTTCTTAGTGATGTGATCCCAGAAAAGGAGGTACACCTTGGTGATATGGGTAGTCCAATCATTTGTTTTAAGATCATGTTATCCGAGGCCTCAAATCCTGAGACGTTACATTTCCTTTGCAATTTATCACTTGCATTATGTTCCTTAGATATTCTATCGTCATTTTTGAGCTTGTTGATACATGTGAAACCTATTTAAACCTTGGTTTGAAGGTGTTTTCTCCAAGGGTATTTTAGGGTTTACCCCTTAATGGATGAGCTACCTTTAGTAGCCATCAACTAATGAGTTATTTGTTTTTCTTGAAAATTCAAGAACCGAGGGATAAGTATGTCTCTATGGACGATGGGGGATCTACTTGTGTGTGTTCTTGTATATTCTTAATAGTTTAAGGACATGGACACTTGGAAAGATACTAGAACTTCAACTTTTTCTTTTTCTTTATCTTAAAGTTTCATATACTTATCCCTAAGCACCAAAACGAGCCATTTTCTCTCCACCACTTCCCGCCTTCTACAAACCTCGTCCTCCTTCTGTGATTCTATGAATTTCCTATCCAAGGAAGAAGAAAGAGGGGACCTTATTGGAAAAAGAATCTAGGGTTGCAATTGACTTCATTATAGGGTTGAATAAGCTTCCTTCTAGTGATCTTGACCTAAAAGAGTAAGAATCCCCTTCTTTCCTCCATTTATTTCTTTTTTATCCTTCCTCCTACATTTCTCCAGGTTGGAACCTTGCTTTTCCATGGTAGAAATTTCTCTAAAGCTCTAAAACCCTACCTTTCTTGCTCCTTATGCTTAGGGTTTGCTCATTTGATGAAGAAAGGTGCTAGATGGATGGGTTCATAGATTTTGCTTGGATTTTCTACCCTACCTGCTCGAGTTTTATTTTGTGTGGGGTTTCATCTTATCATTAGAGGCAAGTTTTATAACTTGCTCCACGTTTATTCCTTACCACAAGCTTGCTAGCTCATGTTCTTGCTTGAAAATGACGATTCATGCACTAAAAAACTATGCTTGACTCATATTTCGATTTTTATAATGTTCCCTATTCTGATTTCAGTTCTTGATGAATGTGTGATCATGTGTATGTTATTCCTAAGGTATAATATGACTTGTATCAGGTTGGTTTGACAACCTATGGTGCTAAGCACCTATCAACCAATGGTCAATTTTAGGATTTAAAGCTGATTTCTTCTATAAATCCATGACCCGATGATGGTACCATTGCAACAACCCTATGGTGTTGTCTTCATGATAACTGATGGTCGAGATGAAAGGTGTAAAATGATGGTGACAACCTATGGTCACCCCCTTAGGTCAGGTTTTGGATCAATTAGAAGTTTAATGATCAACCATTAAGTACCCTACCGATGTATCAATCAATGATGACATTAGCTTAATATTTGATGCTGATTAATGAATATAGTGTTGATCTAACAACCTATGGCGACTTAATGGTCACTAATGATGGTGGATAAGGTCTCTACAACCTATGTTGAGTAAAGCATTGTAGTTGTAGCATCAATTAAGCCTTAGACCAATGGTTTCTTGGGTCACTTGATGCAATGGTCAGACCTATACTGTAATTGATGGTTTTAACATATGAACTTGACCCAATGGTCAAGATCTAATGTTTATTCCTCCAATAAAGTGGAATGATGGATAATGTAATATTTTGTTCCTAATAATGTGATTTATATGGTTTCCTTTATATGATCAACTTAAGGAACTTACTTGTTGACAATGGATGGCCTATTTTAAATGAACAGTCGATTGTGGGTTTTACCCTACTCTCAATGGAACTTTTTGTGTTGTTAATCAAGGGATGTCTAGGGTTAAATGGTGACTCTTTCTAGAGAACAAATCAAGGAATTCATAGGTGGTTTATGTAAGGCATTTACTTATGTAAACAACCAATGGTCTTACCTTTTAAACATCCAATGGTTCTGGGTGACATTGTGGTATGGTGATATGGGTTGAATGATGATGGAACAAATGGAGGGTTACCATTAATAAGGTCGTCTTACCTATTCACTCATATGAATATAAGGGATGATAATCATATTGTGTTGATATGTAACCCTAATGAGGTATAACTTGTTATACCTAGCTTTAATATAACTAAATGATGGTAATTGGGTATGAAAAGTCCTTGAATGACTTATACAATCATGGAGTACTTTGTTACTATTGTTGAAACCCTAGTATGCTATAACCCGATGGTTACACCTTTATTTATGTGTGGGTTCATACTTGAGAATAGTATGGAATGTTATGGTGATGGTTCACCTTATGCATCCATGATCCAATGGGGATGCCGTGAGTTAGGGTTTGGGTATAAGTGCTGATTAGTAACATTGATATAATTTATCATGTTGAACCTAACTCCAATGCAAATAGATAAAAATGAATATTCATGTTTAACATTCTTATATGATGGAATGATGGTGGAATAACCTCCTTAACATGATCATAACCTTAATGTGTTAATTGGTGGTTATCATAGCCACATGGGTGATACTTTCTTATGCTAAACATGTGCATTATGAATATGATGAGTGTTAATCATATCTAGATTCCTTGCATGCTGATGTGATAAAGGAATGTTCTTAATGTTATCATAAACTTTCTATGATTGTTTATGAATATCTCCTAGCTCATTAATGCGATATTGTGTTGATCCAGTGTATTATATGTAAGTGATGTTGTTAAGCCTTGTTATAAGGCATGCAAAGATAATGATGATCTTGCAAGGAATAGTATGATGGTCTTAATGACTTTTGGGCATGGTTGAGCCCTGAATGAGGTGTAATCCTCTTATGTTGATAAGGATTGATACCCTGTGATATTGTGAAAAAGATTATTATCTTGTGATAGTATGATGACTAGTGTGGTCTCATGAATGGCAAGTGAATAGTACCATGTGATGATGAGATGAGAAATTATGTTTCACATGTTTTATATCTTTTAAAAGTTGTGATATTTATATGCATTCTAGAAGTGAATTAGGGTTTGTATGTCCACTTGTTTGATGCAGCCTTAATTCACCCAATTGACATAACTAATCAAGTGAAACTCTAATCATGTAGTGCCCTGTGCCATAGATCCTTCTGAGTGTCAGAATTTTCCAGATGGTGAAACGAGTATTCCTAAGGGAAACTCAGAGTGCATATGTTGAGTATGTGGGGGTGGCAAGTTGAGGATATATCCTTGTCATCCACAATGCAGATTGTGGAGGTTGGCTATGGTCATGCCTCATACATCTGATGTGATTGAGAACGGCTATAGTCGTGTCTCGGTGATTATATATGTGACAAGATTGGAGGACAAATGCGGTTGTACTGCAGATGGTAGGGTATACATACCCACCTCCTTTCACTAGTGCCATGACCTGAACCAAGGACGGACTAGGCTGTTAGCAGCTTGACCTTATGTGTCATTGTGACGGACTCATACTGATAGGGGGCAGAGAAGATCTTAGGAATGTGGCTCTTCCTAGATCTTGTATGGCATTGATTTTGACTTAGTAGTGGTCAGTTGGATTTTGAGTGGTATCCTCAATTTCCTCAGGGCATAATAAAAGATGTAATATAGACATATAGCATATCTATTTAGGGTTATACATGACACTTTACATTGGATGATAACCCTTGTTTGTTATCTTTACATAAAGATGATGCTTAGTGGAATTAAGAGATAGTAGATATACTTATGTTGTGGATATGCTTAATATTGTAGATGCGTACATACAGTAGCCATGATTATGTTCATGACTATACTACTACTGCTGATTATAATCATGATGCTAACTATCTCATGTTGTTAGTTATGTTTAGCATGCTAGCCATGCCTTTGTAACTAGAGATGCATATACTACTAATCATTCTTATCCAGATAGTTGTGCTTATGTTGTTAGCTCTTTTTATGATGTTGATATGTTCAACCTATTAGAAATGCTAATGTTGTTAGCTATGCTTATGTGGCTAGACTTATTCATAATGATAGAGATTCTATGTTACTATACTTGCTCATGATGCTAGATATGCATATGCTACTGAATTACTTATATTGTCAACAAGATAAAGGATGATACTCTGGCTAATGATGATAGTTATTATCTGCTCCTTTATGTATTTTGTTAATCATCAATGCTGCTGAGCTTATTTGTTATATTTGATTAAACTTCTTAACTATTTAATTACATAAAAATGTTGTAATCAATAAACATTGTTGGAGGTTATATCTCTTGCTGGGACATGGGTCTCACCCTTGTGGTTCACCACATTTTTTTAGGTAATAAAAAGTGACGAAAACAAACATGTTGTAGCAAATAGGAGCTATATTAATGAATCTTTGAGAAAGTTGATTAGATGTCTAGTGTGTCCTAGAGTCATCCCTGTACTCTCAGGTCCTGGTGAGAAAAGATTTGTATACAGTGTTTCAAACGAATCAGACTTTTGTTAGTATATTAATGCTTGTTTGTGTGGCATATACAAATATTGTTCTCCTGTTTATATGTGGTGGCTAAGATGATAGAACAATTGGTATCAAATTCTTGGCATAGTATGGATAAAAGAAAGATGTTGGGCTCTTATGCAAATGTTTTTGAGCAGGTGCTGACGTTGAAATCAATTTTAATTTACCCGTATTTTTGGGTATGTGATTAATTAGTGATCGATTGTGCTTTATGTTTTGAGTAATCTCATTTAGTGTAACGGGTTCGCACAAGTTGGTATCAGAGCTTTAGGTTCATTGAGTCTATAGAGACACTAGGACTTAAGACTAAGAATGTACAAACTCTTAGCATCCGTATGATCTCATCGTTCAGGTCCTCAACCTGAAAGCATACATCATTGAGTACTGTCATTCTCTAGACATTCAATCTATTCTATCACTATCTCATATGACTGAACCAGAAAGAATTGGAAGCTTGCCTTTGATGTTTATCAAATCAATCTTAATGTATCCCACCAATCATCCCATGATTTTCTCTCAGGGCATACATACCAACAGACTCCCACTTGCACTGCGAGCCAATCACCCTTGAATCATATTCATAGTGATCTCCAAACATGTCCCACATGTTACTGTGCTCTAGTGCGAACATAGTGAGTTATGGAAACACCTTGCCAAAGTCAGTATAAATTGCATGTCTCACATCTCTTCGCTGTACGTCACACGTATGAGATGGATTTGCCGTAATCTGTGATCTAGTATTCCTTTGCTAACTTTTAGCCACATTGCATGATCAAGGATTCCATACTTGTCATTAATGAGCGGAATATCTATAAGTTCATCTCATGAACTTCCAGATCCATATAGTATCCACTGTTGTTCTCCAACACATAGATACTCGGCATTTCCCTTTTAAATGGTTTTATTGGAACACTTCCAATTATCAACAAACTTTCACTTTTTTATATCCTATATATATTTTGCGACTAATTTTCTGTCCTTTCGGAAGTTCGCATCAATGTAACTCTTTACATTGAACTCTTCCTTATCTCCATAGAACTAGTACTTCTCAAATACTTATCAAGTTCTCATGGTATTCCAGTAACCCTTACTGGAAGTAGACAGACATCCACTCGTCATGTCCCACATACGAGTTATCAGGATGAGCACATCATATTGCCATGTCCTACATACAAGATGATGAATGCATTTTGTTCTTGCCATGTCGATACATGTAAGATAATGGGATAATTACATACATGATAGATCCATATCTATTCTTAGTGTTCCCATTCTTCATAAGAATTGGACACTTGGCCTTGAGATACTAACTCCATGTAACATGGACAAGTTTTCTCCCACTGAATCTGTGCATACTGAACCCTTCAGTACAGATTGCCAATGTATGCTTTCTCTTTTCCAGGTCAAGAGGTTTTCAAGAACTATCTCTGTAGATCTCTATTCCTATCACATAGGAAACATCTCTATCTTCCTTAAAGATAATTTCCACTTTTGGATTTCCATTCTAGAACATTTCCATTTCACATTAACATGTGGAATGTGAACACGCTCCCACTAAATCACATACCCCTTCTTTATCTTTGACATATCAGTCAAACCCTTTGACTATATCATCAAAGTAAAGATCCATTCTGAGTTGCTTGTACTCAATCAATCACATTGATTAGTCCATTGTAACTTATAGACTTCATTTGCATTAGTGGATTCATAAACCTTATAGGTTGTGTCACATACACATCCTTGTTTTATTCCTCATAGGGATGCAGTTTTAGTATCCATATGCCAAATGTCTTAGTCATTAAGTTGCAATCAACAAGCATCATCCTTCTCAAAATGTTATCCATGTGTCTTAACACTTAAGATTCATTTGCACTTATGGATTTCATCCAGTGGGTGCTACCATCAAGGTCATACCTTATGGTTCACATGAAAGTCATTAGGATGTAATGGTCATAAACCATAACTCAAGATTTGGTTCCTCATATTCATCTGGATAGTTGACTCATCACATGAACAACTAATCACATAGATAATTGAGGTGTATCTGTTAAGGATATAAGAATTTACAACTCCTTGTGATTCTTAATGTCCTTTATTAGTGTGTGGTATTCTTTTATTAAGAAGAATTTAGTTATTTGATAATCATTCTCTAACTCCTTAGAGTATGATTCCTTCTTGATTTAAACATCACCATGCCTTAATCATGAGTTCACTATGATACACTATCATAATCACTCATAAGGATCTCAAACATTTGGTCCAAGTATTTCATTCATTGATCTCATCAAGAATTAACACTTTACCAAATTTTCACTTCATCTATGATAATCTTGAACACTTCAAGATATTCATATTGGTATTTCTCTAAACACCATTTGAAGTATTAGCATTTGTTCCAATAGGTATGTAAATACATCACATGTATCATACCTAATCGGATAATCATTCTCCCACTACCTTTAGTGAAGATTGATTAATCATGTCCAAGATATTCATGTCTCTTACTGGTTCTCTAACCAAAAGAGTCTAGATTTATCCATCACATGGAAACTAGAAATGAATTTCTCATGATTGATGCTAATTTGATTGTTTGAGTTATCTATAACTTTTAGGTATCATTTTATCTTATGCATATCAAATACCATAAGATAAACAAGGCATTGCCACAAAGATCATATCTTTAGAAAGTGAAACATCTCTTTATTGATTGCCATCATTGTCATACAATATGCAAAAATAAAGTGTTTCTATCTATTGGCAAATATGAAATAGCAGTTCTTAACTCTATTTCGTGCCCTTTAGGCTGAAATAAACTAAAATGTACTCCTATATATGGCAACAACACTTGCTCCAATGATGGGTACTCCTTTCTTGGTCCTTTCACAAAGGCCATCACTTCTTTGTGGATATTGCATATCATATATGACATATCCATATCTTGGTATCATATACCTCAGATAAAGAAGCAGTTCATTTCATGATACCTTAGGTGGAGATCTCCATCTCCTCCTTCATCTTCTTTTGTTCTTATAGAGGGCAATTCCCTCATACACCTTTTCCCCATGTGCCTTGAGGTTGAAGACGGCTTGGGTTGTTGGATAGCATCATAACACTTCTTTGCTTTGCCCTTGCCCTTGCCCTTAAGACTTACCTTTCATTGATCTCATCAAAGATTAGGGTTAGTCTTTCTTCATATTTCCTCAACATGTCCAACAACTTTGTCAACGGTTGTCAAATTTGTTCATGTTGTAGTTTATCATGAACTGTATAATTCTCGCAACATTTGCAGTATCATACCAATAGCAAACTCTTGGCTCAGAGGAAATCCTTCTTAGTCAGGTCTTTTCACATACCCAATCATATTGAGTGTGTGAATACCTTACTGGATCTCCTTCTGTCATGACATACTAGGACAATGTCTCATGTTGTCTCTGCAACTCATAGTTCAGAGAACACAACATCAAGCACTCCTCATCAGTGTCATCCTCGGTATGCTTCCATAAGCATACTTTCAGCCATTGATGTGGTGGGATCGAGTTCATCTGATTCTGGTATAACTAGGACTTAGAGCTTTCACTCTTTGATTAAGAACACTTCTCAATGCCCTAACCAATCGTGGACATTATTCCCATTCTACTTGTCCTTTTCCAGGACAAATCGCAAAGAAAAGTGATTGTTGTTTGTTGCCATTTGTACTACAAAAGGAAAATATGCAATTTTAGTCCAAAACTCATTTTTTACCGATTTGATTGATTTGAAAAGTTGACGATATAATTAGGTCTTTAATTAATTATCGCTCTCACTATTTTAGTTCAAGTTGATAGCCATCACCATCAATTTTCAAAATATTGCAGCGTACGACCTTCTAGTGGGCAAGATCCTGAAATCCTCTAAGTCATGGACCAGCTAGGGCCGTCACCCACAACTTAGATCTCTCAGGTAGGCAACTCTTGCCAATTGCATCATATGCAACTCTTGATAAGATATCATATGCAACTCCTTGCCATGATCACCTCCATGCCTCAAGGTACTAGATCCCATCTAGATCACCTTGTTAAGTCCGACCCAAAGCTAACATGATGAATATGCACCCTACTAGGGTAGACCCACATATCTATCCTTCACACTTCCACGAGATAGACGGTGCACCACGCTAGGGCGTGCCCACACTTGGTCGATCAAGCTTTTCACGTGTGTCTCATTTGGAAGGCATCTAAAACTTAATATTTAATGAGGGATTTGGTTTTATATAAATATACATATCCAATCACCACAATGTATAGTACGTATCATATACATGCTATATCCCACAGAAAACATGCGAAACAATAAAAGCGATAATTATGACCATCCTAATGTGATTCCTCGAGCTAAGAGGAATCAAGGTCATCTAGGTCTACACCATATGCAACCTGTACAAGATGAACTCTGTGCTTTGCCTTTCTGGGTTTGATCAACTCATCACATGAATGATCGACGCGCCATCAGACTGGTCGGCTGGGTGCCACCATTCGATCGGTTGGCTCCTCCAAATGATCGGTTCACCTGGTCATCGTACATCTCATCATGGCCGCCACCCGCTCGTCTCACTCCTCGAACCGGTCATCAACCGATCGGCTCACTCCTTGAACCGATCGTCTCAAATGTCAACCAATCGGTTCACGCCTTGAACTGATCGTCTCAGCTGTCGTCAGCATGTCCTCCGTTCTTTGACATAACAGGAAATAAAATTCTATCCTATTTTACATTGTAAAAAGAGAAACCCTGAGTTACATTCGGGGGGGGATAAAGGTAGGAAAGAAATCTCGAATTATTTCGAGTAACATCAGGAATAGGAGAAGGAAGATCAGTGCACAGACCGAGATGCAAGCAACCACATACAACCATACACAGATAGGGTTTATTGGCCATAACCACACTATACATCCACCACAAAACTCATTTAAGGGCGACGCATATCGAGTGCATTCATAATACATATCATATATGTAAATTGGGATTTGTGGATTTAGGATTGGACATGCATAAAGCCAATTTTATTCGCATCGTATGCAATAAATAAAGGTGACAAACCAAAATCGATCATATTGATAATCCTAAAGTATAGAGCAGTTGACATGGCTCTGATACCACTGTTGGGTTTTAGGGGAGGCAGAGAAGGCAGCGGAAACAAAAAAATTCTCCTCCCCAAACGCAGAACAAGGAAACGCGTCAACGTCTATACAATAGGAAAGGATGGTTTGTGGAATCATACCTTGTCCCGAGGCTTGCTCGGTGACAATACCTCGCGGCTTGCGTGTTCTTCACCTCCGCTCTTGGACGGTGTCTGTGCAGCTCCTGGTCGCACCGGGACTTACGACTCCTGGTCTCACCGGGACTGTCGGGATTGACAGATGTCCTCCGAGTGGAAGAAATCTCCCGCCTCTGAAGTAGTCCACACGGACCACCTGGAACTCCAATCTCCTTGTCTCACAAGGAATTGGAAGGAGTCGCACCCTCCTGTCGGCGTACTAGTCACCGACACACTCTCCTTCCACCAGTCGCTTTCTGCAGTTGTCTTTCCCTTGCTGTGCCTCCCTTATCGGGTAGCACTTGCTCGGGCTCTCTCGGTTACCAAAACTAGAGAGAACGACAACTTCACAGAGCAACTGGTTGCACTGAGTTGTACTTTGAGAAGCCCCCAATACCCCTATATATAGGAGGGTCATGGGACAGGGTTCTCTATCCTGGGCAATATGGGACTAAAGCAGGAGTAGAAGGGTTTGAGATTTTCCACAAAAATAACCAACTGCGCAACCTAAACCAATCGTTTCATTTCTGAAATGGTCAGTTGGGGACCTGAGCCGATCAGTTGACACCTCAACCGGTCGTTTGGGACCCATGAAATGGTCAGTTCATTTCTGAACCGGTCGGTTCATGGTCCTGATCAGTTCCCGATTGACTTTCCTTCTTTTGTTTCTAATTGGTATCAAATACCAATCCTTGTTCCAATCAAATTGGGAAAGTGAAACAAAAAGAAATTTCTCACCAACCTGACTTTCCCAACTTGCTCGGTTGCACCAGTTGAACCGATCATTTCAACACTTGAAGCAATCATTTCACCCTGTCCATGAGCCGATCGACTCACCATCTGAGCCGATCGGTTCATCACATGAGCCGATCGGTTGGGAGTGCAGATTGTGTAGAATCAGTCAATTGCAGTTTCAATCAATCCGATATTCCAATCAATATGTCCAACACCTTGAACATTATGACATTGAGCTATCAATTAATTGAGTGTTTAATTAAACTACTAAACTCCTTTAGTAATCAATCTAAACATTGTTTGTGGACAAAACTCCTCTTCCAGGTTAAATCCTATGTGTGTGACCCTGCAGGTCCATTTCACGTTGGCAGTGAAAGTTCATAACACTTATGACTTCACAAGCAAAGAGTAGTGCCTAGTCACACATCAGTGCTACCCAAGTGAAATAGAAAGTTGGAGAACAACTTTCAATCCTACAATACGTGAATGGTGTTATAGTGAATGTATAATTCCTTTGTCACTGATATCCCGAATGAACTCGAGGCATGGAACAGTCATCCTGTCAACGTTCATTCACTTTCTTGATCTCAGAGTAGATTGGAAGAGATATGTATGACATCAATATCACATACTGATTCACACATGCGTGCACGCCTTTCTCAATCCTACTCATCAAGTGGCCATGGATATCAAACTCCCTCAGGAGGGACAAATCCCATATCTATCACTCACCCCTCAAAAGCCCCATGTGTCAAAGCCACCCAATCATCACCTTTATAACAACCCATGTTTCAGGACTGTGTTTGATGATGTCAAAGTGTGCCCAACGACATGTGTTGAGTGTAGTGATTTTAGGTCAAAGAATCACACTCACCACCATCACTGTGAGTACTGAATGTGACTACCATGTCATGGTTCCATGTGTCAAACTCACGATGGGTATGTCCGGTACACTTGTTCTCTAACAAGTACCTATGTGTTTGGTTTGATATCTCTATATCATGACTAATGTGATTCTGTCATCAACCAACACCACAATCTAGTCTTGTGTGTCATTGCTGTCTATCTACCTTCCATAATGACATCCGACTAGGGACATAACAATAATGTACAAACTCTTAGCATCCGTATGATCTCATCGTTCAGGTCCTCAACCTGAAAGCATACGTCATTGAGTACTATCATTCTCTAGACATTCAATCTGTTCTATCACTATCTCATATGACTAAACCAGAAAGAATTGGAAGCTTGCCTTTGATGTTTATCAAATCAATCTTAATGTATCCCACCAATCATCCCATGATTGGCTCTCAGGGCATACATACCAACACTAAGTATATAGTATAGAAGCATTTAGTGTAATTAGCTTGGAGCCTTCTCAAGGATAGAATGTAGGTGATATGAGGTCTAAAACTCACTTCCACTTTGCATGACTATCATCGGACCCTAATTACCCTAGTAGTTCCTATCTTAGAAACCTAGACTTGATTATACCCTAATTGAATTGCACCTAAACCCTAATCCCAGTGATCCTCGTAAGGGTAGGGAGGAGGTGATATGGACTAGTTCCCTTATACACAAGTATCCTATCGATGGACATTTAATAGTTTAGGGCAATTCATTAGCATCTAACTTGTTGTACGGTTTGGTAATCTAATGAAAGAATAATGTTTATATGTTATCACCCCAACCCAACTGACAAGTGCATTCCCCCAAATAGCCCAAGACTCTTTTAGTTGCATTAAAACCATAATTGCCTCCTTTCTTAGCTAGTGCTAGCTTAGTTAGCTCTTTACTTGCATAATTAGTCTATTGCCTTACTCTTGTTTTGTTCTTGCTAGTTTAGGTCTTTAATTGTCTTTTAGTCCTAATTGCTAATTTAGTGTAGTGGTAGTATTGTTTTGCTTGCCTTAGTGCCATTTTTTCTTTTTCTTGCTTAGTTTTTCATTTCTAGTTCCTTAGAACTAAATTGTCTAGGGTAGTTTAGGCTTTGACTCTTGTTCCTCTTTAATTGCTTGTTCAACCCTTAGTTTTGTCAAACAAAATCAACCTTCAAACCCTTCAACCCTAGACTCTACAGTAGGAACCTAGCCAAAACTAGCCTAGCTCTAGTACCCCCTTCTCTCTTGGGTTTGACCCCTAACTTGCCGCCCTCCTATACTATAACATGACCCCATGTACTTGTTGGTATTGTGTGTTAGTGTGGGTGAGCAAGCCTCTTAGGGCCCCTTAAAAACTTTGAAAAACCCCCTATTGTGTTCAATACCCTTAGGGTTACATCTAATCAAACTCAATTGGTTAGTGTGTTGCCCTTAGGTAAAAATGCACCAACCTTCATTTGCCCCTCTGGCACATATGCATTTAGGAGAACGCCCTTCGGTCTGTGTAACACCCCTGCCACCTTTCAACCGTCCATGTATGTTATTTTTTATGGGTTAACTAAAGTGTCATGGAGGTTTTTATGGATAAATTCTCCATTTATGGAGTCTCTTTTGACTCTTACCTAAAACATCTATCCCTAGTCCTAGAGAAGTGTGAAGAGGAACACTTAGTTTTGTATTGGAAAAAATGTCACTTCATGGTGACAGAAGGAATTGTCTTAGGACATAGAGTTTGGGGAATAGAAGTGGATAGAGAAAATATTGAGGTCATCACCAAACTTCCCCATCCTACCTTCATCAAGGACATTCATTCCTTTCTTGGGCATGCTGGGTTTTACTAGCAATTCATCTGTGACTTTTCAAAAATCACCAAGAATCTTACCAAACTTCTCTAGAAGGATGTTCCCTTTGCTTTTGACTAGGCTTTCATGACCATCTTCCTTAGCTTGAAGGATTCTCTCAACTCCACCCCCATCATCTGTGCACTAGATTGGTCACTTCCCTTCAAGATCATGTAGGATGCAAGTGATTATGTTGTTGGTGCCTTTCTTGGGCAGAAAGTTGACAAGAAACATCATGTCATATACTATGTGTCCAAAACCTTAAATTATGCTCAACAAAACTATACCATGACCCATGATAGAAGATGTTCTCCTGAGGGTGCTGAGAGTGTCCCGTGTGACTGAAAGGGACGACTAGGGCACAACTTCTCTGTTCTTGGGGGAGGGGGCTCGGCGGCCTGGGTGCGCCACCCTACTCCCCCGGGGTTACCCCAACCTGGCTTCAGTTTGGATCGCATCTCCTGAGGGTGCTTCAGGTCGTTCTCTTCTTATTTTACTCCACCTCCTTCCTACGGCGACTAGGAGGGCAATCTCAGAACCAACTTCTGGCTGTGCTCGGAAGAGGTGTCGAACGCTGCGGTTGCTTTTAGGTGGTTGTCAGCGTTCATCAGAGGTTGTGGAGTCGACGAGAGGCATCTTGGGGATTCCGATCCTACTGCTGCTACTGCTGGCTTTCTTCCCCCCTTTCTTTTGTTTTCCTTTGTTCCTTCATTTCAATTTGGTTCAGTTTCTGTTGTTGTCAGTGGCATGGTCTCTTCCCTTTAGTCGCCGATAATCGGCCTTTATCTGTCCGCCTTGTATGTGCGACCTCTCTTCTGGAGAGCGATGAGATTCTTAGCTTATGCTAAATCTCAGTTTTGCTTTGGTACGATCTTGTTACTTGGTTGTATGGCCTCATTTGAAGAGATTTCCCACCAACAGAATATCACCCAAATTCAGCCGCCATACCACAACTTTATGCTCAAGTTGAAGGAATTCCTCATTGACAACTACTTTTATCAGCCTCAGAGGAGAGGAATCAATACAGAAACTCCCTACTCTCATTCCGATATGAGTTGTTGTGGTTTAGTGATCTTGTATTTTCCCGATGTTTGTCATGGTTTAACAATCTCCTCTTGTAGATGTCGTATGGTTGTTGAGTAATGAATTGTGCTATTTTCTCTAAAAAAAAAACTATACCATGACCCAGAAGTAGATGTTAGCCATAGTCTATGCCTATGAAAAGTTCTAATCCTACTTAGTTGGGTCCAAGGTAGTAGTGTACATGTACCATGCTGCCACTCATTACTTAATGAAAAAAAATGCTAAACCTCGACTCATTCGTTGGATCCTTTTACTGTAGGAATTCGACTTAGAAATCTGTGATGAAAAAGGCTCTGAAAATGTTGTTGCTAACCATCTTAGCCGCCTTAATTTGTGTCATGACAATGGAATTCCAATTGATGATTCCCTACTAGATGATAAATTGCTTAAAGCTGAATCCTAATACCCATCATTTGCTAACTATGTTAATTATCTTGCAACGGGTGTCCTACATCCTGATTACAAAGTAAACACTAAAGAAAATTATTTACATGATGTAAGGCACTTTTATTGGAATGACACTTATATTTTTATACTGTGTGCGGTCTTTATCGTAGATGTGTCACTGAGGAAGAGGCTCATAATTTCCTCAAACAATGTCATTTTGGCTCCACTGGAGGGTGCATGAGCTCTCAAAAGACTGCTAGAAAGGTGCTCTAGTATGTATTCTTTTGGGCCATCTTATTTAAATATTCTTATGAGTTTGTCTTATCTAGTGATCAATGCTAGAGGAATGGAATATTTCTAAGAGAGATCAAATGACAATGACTTCTTGGCAAGAAATAGAGATCTTTGATGTCTGGGGAGTGGTTTATATGCACCCCTTTCCTTCTTCTTGTGGGTATTCCTATATCTTGGTGGTTGTGGATTATGTTTCGAAATGGGTAGAAGCCATCCCCACCAAAACCTGTGACTTCAAGTCCATCATGAAGCTTTTTAAAGTTAGCATCATCCCTAGGTTCAGGGTGCCCTGCACCATGATTTCCTATAA
This sequence comes from Alisma plantago-aquatica, assembly GCA_963693085.1. NCBI lineage: Eukaryota > Viridiplantae > Streptophyta > Magnoliopsida > Alismatales > Alismataceae > Alisma > Alisma plantago-aquatica. The sequence continues at coordinate 303,549,115 of OY856411.1, read as the reverse complement.
AGGATCACATTTTTTAGAGAAAAACTTTGAGCCCTTGCTTAGAAAATACGGTGTCCACCATAAGTCCGCCTCACCTTATCACCCTTAGACTACTGGACAAGTCAAGGTTTCAAATTGTCAAATCAAATCCATTCTAGAGAAAATTGTTAGTCACACTAGGGAAGTCTGGGCCACGAAAATCAATGATGCCTTGTGGGCATACATAACTACTTACAAGGCACCCTTAGGCACCACTCTGTTCTGGTTGGTCTATGGGAAATCCTACCATCTCCCCATTGAATTTGAATACAAGGCTTGCTAGGATATCAAAACTCTTAATTTTGACCTTTCTGTAGTAGGAGAGAACCCTTTTCTTTGATTGCAGGAGTTAGAGGAACTTAGGATGACAACCTAAAAAAATGATGGGATTTACAAAGACAGAACCAAATTATGGCATGATGGACATATTAGGCGAAAAGACATTCAAGAGTGTGACCATGTCCTAGTCTATAATTCTAGGTTCATGCTTTTCCCTAAAAAACTCAATTCTAGATGGTATGGACCCTACCTTGTAAAGTGTGCCTATCCACATGACACTTTTCTTCTTTGGCATAAATGGAAGGGTGACTTTTTTGTAAATGGACATAGGCTTAAGTTGTATATCGTCACTAAAAACTTCATGGGACTAGGAGCACAACACATCCCCAATACTGAAGATTTAGAATTGAGCAATCCTACACCCCACCCGATCTCAAGCCAAAACCGACTCCAGGAACACATATGTTGGGCATTTGACGTAAAATTGGGCACCTGTTGGGAGACAACCCAACATTTTTTTTCATGTCACTTCATTTTTTCTTTACCCTTGTTGTTATTATTGCAAATTTCGACTAACCAATTTATTCTATTTCAGGTTTCTAGTTCAATTCAATAAAAAGTAATCATTTTAGTCAATTGCTTGGGCACCCAACTAGCTGATTCTGTTTGGCATTTAATTTGAAAGTCAAAATGCTTCAATTTTTCCCCATAACGCGTGAATCAGGTGATTCACATTGTGAGTTGATCGACTCACGGCTCATGAAGGCCGATTCAAACTAGTGGATTCGAGAAATGAATTGCTTCACATCCCCCATGTCTTATGAATTGGGTAACCCACATAATGAGTCAATCTACTCATGTCTCATAAAAATCCTATAAGCATGACAACTGGGGGGTCGATCTATCCTCAACCAAGCCTTTCCCCTAAAAAATATCCACTTGCTGATGCTCCTCTCGAGCAATCAATGACTCCCAACAACACCCTCCTTCACTAAAAAGTTGGACAATTTACAGCCTAGCCGCCACTCCACTGACCATTTCACATCGACCTTCTAGTGGAATTCCTTCATCTTCTCTAAGATTTGACCCTTTGCTTTCCACTGAGCTAAGGTCATCCCTGAAGCCCCTTCAGTTGCAGTGGTAGTTGCCAGAGAGTAAGACAGTGAAAGCAATGGCTAGGGATTTTCTTACTCTTCTTGACAAAGAAAGGAATCATTTTGAACTTGCTCCCTGGGATGGGAAAGAATATTATACAATTAGTCATCTTTCTTCTCTTAATCTAATCTACTACAATTGAATTCTCCAGTATGTGTTAAATATATTCCCAAGTTTTGAGGTTCTTCTTTATAGCCAGTTCCATTTGATCCCTCTGAGCCTGTTGGAGTTGCATAGTACTGCATATTTTGTAGTTCCTTTCCTTCTCTAAGACATCTAGCCATACCAATTACTGCAGTCCTAAAGTAGCCTCCCAAGTAGGTTCTACAAGAAATTCTCTTTCTTTAGAAGAAGGAGAAAATGCAGTATAACCATCTAGAAATAAAGCAGGAAGGACAATCCATTGGAGGATCAAGTTATCTAGTTCAAGAAAGGGAAAAAGCAGATACATGGAAATATGGGATAGCTGGTTCTAGGGGTTCTAAAGCACTAGAGGAAGTCAGTTTTGAACCATATGGATCAAGGGATAATTACAGTGCTAAGACAATCTAGTATGAGTTCATATCTAGGAAGCCAATGACGACTAGGATAAGTTGATAGGTAATAGATTGTGGGTTAATCATTGAATACTCCTTTTTTGAAGTATGCCTGTTCCTCCAGCCTTTCTATGTTTGTAGGGTAAGCAAGGGCAAGGGTAAGCGCATGAATATTCCTTAAAGTATTAGGTGATATTTTTTTTCGGTTCTATGGCCATGGATTAGCTGCTAGCTAGTTATTGGGGGAAGTTGATTCATTGAGGGTTCAGGGGCTCCAGTTTAGGTTGAGGTTGCAGTTGGTAAGCATTGCCTAGATTCATTACTTCGTCTCATTGAACCCACTCCTCTTCCTCATCTTGGGACCAATTTGACTAATTGACTGCAAAAAACATGAGTTTCAGCAAAATGAACTGTCAGGTTCAACTCAGATTCTTCATCAAAAAGCCCTTTCATAAAAAACCCTTAATTCTACGTCACTGGGGTGACAAAAGCTTTGATGCAGGCATCCAAATATGGGTTTTGAATAAAAAACACGGGTTTCATCAAAATGAGCAGACATGTTCCACTCTTTGTCTGAAGAAAAAGGTGGATTGCATGAGAGTGTGGAACATACACTTCAAATGCTTGAATGTCGAGGGGAAGAATTACTTCAATGCAAGCCTACAATTCCCAACTCTTGGTTGCTAGCACACCAAAAGAAATGATTGAAGTAGAGTGAAGAATGTAAAGGCAGGGTACTAGTCATTTTGATCTTCATTTTCCTTTCTAAGGTAAGGTCACAATGAGTTTAAGGAGAGTGTAATGAATACCATAGAATCACAATTGCATGAGTGAAAGTTTGGGCCTTCTAGTGCTCAGTAGATATCAAATTTTCCATGTAGAAGAGTAGTCTAAGGAATATTGAATCTGCTGATTGGGAAAAAAGGTAACATTTTAGATTACCATGTCTCCTTTCCTTTGTAAGGATGAAGTAGATTCTACCACCTAAATAGTGAAGGGTCTTGGTAATATCAGAATGGTGTAAGAGGGCTGGGTGGGACGTCCAGATAAGACTTTTCTTAGATTAGTAGGCGAGTGATTATGCAATATTAGGTGGATACATAAGAGAACATCATTGTGGTTTTTCTACTACTTCATAGATTAGTAGTCATGGTTCACCTTACAAGTCGAGAAACTCAAGGTGAGCCTCACAACCAACACCTCAACATTACTAAGCTTGAGTCGAATGACTCAAACTCCGAGACAACCAATTTGTAACTCAGATAAGCAACGTCATGTCACAAGAAGGTTCTAGTGGGAGCCTCTATAATCACCTCTACAAGGGCAAGTCCATTACCAAGAAACACTTCCCTCATGAGCACCCTCATCTACGAACTCTAGGGCCAACATCTACATCCAAGAACATACATGCGAGTCCTCACCTGACAATTTCTGAAGAGATGTTCCCCAGCCTCATAGAAGCATATGTGCTTCTCTACAAGAGAAAGGCTCACCAGGCTCCCCATCATGATCCAGACTCAGTCACACCATTCTCTCTACATATTTCTCCTCACCCAGGAAACTACATCATGTTCATTGATGAAGACCATGAGGTGCGTTTTTCCATCATGTTCAACATCAACATCACCTTTCCCAAATGGGATTCTAGAGAAGATCTCACTGCTCTTGAGATATGCAACTCGATCGACCAAATCTTGTGCAGAAAACCATATCCTCTAGTTCCCCTTCTGGATACTCTCTATTTTCAATGATCTCATGCTGGAGTTCATGACAACATTTTACCGGCTTCCCTACTCGCAATGGGACTCCAACTATATGATATGGATTTTTGCATAGGATATAGAAGTATCATACATGGAATCATCTCCCTCATCCTTGATGATGGATATCATTCTTGGATATCACAATGCATGGAGTGCTCTCATTTATCTTATCATAGTAGGTACAACCATGAAAATTTCTAGGCCGATATTACTGGACTGCCCCCCCCACTCTACCAAGGGGACTTTAAGCCTCCAACATCCATAATCTAGTCATTGATACCTTCATCAGATCCTTTCCTACACTATCTACAGTAGGTCAGGCAGTTAGGGAATCGTCTCCAAGATAGATCTCTACACCTTGTAGTGTCTTCTTCATGACAATTCGATCAACATGGGAAGTGCCATCTTTGAGAACATACACACTCAAGCAAACCGCAACACTAGATCTGCCTTCATCATTGTCCATCTTGTGACCGCCATCACCATCTCCTTAGGATTCACTCATATTTCCTTCCAGGGGATCAAGCTTAAGGGGACTCAACACCTGATTGATATTCCATACCTGAAGGAAAGCTAGGTTATTTGCTATGGTGCCCAGTGATACATATTTTATCTTGTATTCAAAGACTCTAATGTACATGTTGAGCTTCCCCACCATGCCCAGTTTACAACAAAAAACCTTACTTATGATCTGTCCAACCTACTAGTGCATATCTAGCAGTTCAATCTTGAGAGCCCTATTCCATAGTGTGCCATACCCAAGCCCACCATTCATTGACAGAGTACCTCCATGGAGGTAAATGACGATGAGACTGGACCTCCTCCTCCGTAATCTCAACGTCACACCCGGAGGTGCACTGTAGATAATACAGACACTGACAAGCTTTATGGCTTCTATGAGATTAAGGAGCAACTAGACTAGATTTAGCATGAGCAGTGAAACCATGGACATCGACTTAACCATATCTATCTCATGCAATGTTCTCATGAATCCTGGCACATTGACTGTGTCCACTACGCCCCTTCCAGACTTACATAGATTATGGGGGCCAGCAAGCATATCCTAACCCCAACTCCCAGTAGTGGGGCCATTACTACTATGATCCTCCTTCCTCTTATTCTCCTCCACTTCCTCAATCTCCACCACCACAATGATTTTCTTCTCTCCATCTCGGGTTTGGAATTTGCTCAAGATGAGAAAAATTCTAAGTCTAGAGTGAAGGTGGGTGGTACATACCAATTCCACTCTCATCTTCCTTTCTAGAATATAGATATTTTTTGTCATTTTATTTTGCATGTAGTTTGATTTCTAAATTTAGTTACTTTTGTTCCTTCATTATGCAATTTGACCTTTATCTAGTCTGCCATATATATAGACTTGTATTATCAATGTACCCCTTTTTGAATGCAGTGAACCTTCTTTGCAAATCCTTTTTACAAATTACCATTATTAGAACTCATGATGTCACCTTGGAACCCAAACTAGCATTCTGCCTTGGAATTCTTAGCAAGCCTTATTGCATTGATAAGAATTAAACACAAAATTTTCTCTATTTTAAACTACATAGTTACTTGTCATATATCTTGTATAATGTGGTGATAGGAAGAGTTAAACCATTACAATGACACTCCCCCCCAAAAAAAATAGTTACAAGCACATGACCAACCTTCTTCCACCATCTTCATCCCCCTCACCTTGCAAAAGAAAAATCAAAGCCACTTTATGCCAAACCCCAAGTTTAGGGTGGCATGATAATCCCCCTCTCACCATTTCTTCCATGCCCCTAGTAAATTTAATAGGGGTAACCGTCAAAATATTCCAAAGTGCATGTTAAAAAGGTCCCAAGTCAAATGGAGGAGGGATCATCTTTTTCCATACCTCATTCATCCCTGTTCCTATGCAAAACTTACAATTAAATGTGGGACTGCCAAAGTAAAAGGGATAAGAAGCTTATTTCTTTACAAAGTCTTGATAAAGAAGCAAGCTACAAAACATGTTTGAATAGGAATTTGGAATTTTGTGTTTCATGATTTTAGGAGATCAGTTAGCTTGGCCAAGAAAGGAGGTAAGAAACAAAGTAATGTGATGAGGATGAGGAAGACATGTTGTTAGTGCAAATTGGAATAACTTGTGATTCATTGTTGCTTGAGGACAAGAAAACATTTAATTATGGGGTATTTTGATGAATGCATATTCATCCCTTTTCAAACTGCATTGTTTGTCTTTGCCTAGGATTTTTTCTTACTTTTGCCAAATTTCTGGAAATAATTGCAATTTACTTTCTCTTTTCCCTTTAATTAAGGATTCTTATTATTTTTGCTCATGTTTTGCTTATTCAACCCTCATTCATAGATCCTCAAAATACCAAGGAATTCAATTACAAATTTCCAAGAAATCTCAGTACTTGAGCCGAGCGATTCATGTAATGAACCGAATGACTCAAAACTACAGAATACTCCATTCCAGAACTCCAAACAACCATTTTAGGATTTCGACCTGTCGAATTAACTATTCCAATCACCACCTGAATTGGCCCATTATCATCTGGACCAAGTGATTCATACCACGAACTGGTCGACACTGAAGTCCAAACTAGACATTTTAAAGTTTTATATGGCCTATTCGGTTCCTTGGAGAACAAGTCTTGGTCAAATGTGTGCCACCACCTCTTTTTATGGTTTTAACCTTATTCCCTGGGCCCACATACCCGTGATTGTGAATTGAGAGACTCAGATGCCCTGATCGATCAAATCAAAGCCATGGAAATAAAGACTTCTCCACACTCACGCTGGCCCTAGAAGAGGCTCGTGCCACCACCCATTATTAGGGTTTTGAGGTGCTTACTTGGACCCGCACATCCAACAACATGAACTGCGTGACTCGACATACGATTCGATCGATTGGCAGTCCACCGATAGGCTTTCTTAGCAGCCGTCAGCAAGTTTTCTTCCATGTCCTTAGGGTTTCCACCCCTCCTTACCCTATAAAAGCAGGGGGGACTCCACAAAGAAGGGATCTGAATTTTTATATATTGTTCTTAGTTTTTAGCATTTGTTTACTTTCTTTCTTTGGAATTCTACATTTTTCACTCTTCTTCTTCAGTAAAATTTCTAGTTCAATTCTTGTTCTTGGTTTTCTTGCTTTGGACAAGGAATTAAGAAAGGCAACCATTTTATTGTCTCTAGACTAGAGTCCCTTCTGGATTCTTTCTTCTCTGCTAGTCTATGTCTCCCTTTCTTCCTTATTTTGCTCTTTATTTAATTTCTATGAATGGCGAGTAATTTCTCATATCGAGGCATGGGGAGTAGCCCCCCTAGCCATAGTATATTAGATCGATTTCCATATGATAAAACTTGTTAGATGGTGTTTGTTTGGATTATCACATGTTTTAAATGACCTGAGCTCTTATTTTTGTCGAATGTTAGTTTGAGGTGATGATATCTTGGACCCCAAGGCTTGTGAGAACCAAACAAATGCATAAATATCTATATGAGATCTTGGAAGGAGCTTTGTTGGGATGATCGAGCAAGGATCTTCAAACACCAGGATCAATGGGTTTGTGCAAAGTTTGACTTTCATAAATGCATTTGAGAATGTTTTCACATGCCTTCATCTAACTGATTTTATCTTCATGGATTTCATCAATCTAGTTTTACACAGGATAAGGTTGCAAACCCCTTAACTCTGATATCCTTTACCATCGAATCAATCTTATTTTTCAATGGCTCATTTTCTAATCTCTCTTTCTCCTTTTTACAAATTAAATTCTGCTCATTGATAATCTTTCTTTACTTTTTCTTAGAATAATTCTTTATTACCTAACTCTTAGTGCAACTTTTCTTATATTATTCTTAGTATAATAGTTCTTTACTTGTTTTAGCATAATCAAACCTTCAACCAACATATTTTCAATTCCTATTGAATAATTGTTCTACCTGGTTCAAAGATTAATCTTAGTCATGTTGTCCTATGGGATCAACCCTTCTATACTAAAAAATTACCTTAATTGGTTGTTTTTCTGTTAACAAAGGTTAAACTATAAGAATCAACCCCTGGTGAATTGTTGTGTTAATTTGTGCACATCAGTTTTGGCACCGTTGTCGGGGACAATGAGTTATTTTTTCAAACCCCAAAACCTTGAACAATGTTTTTTCTTTTTTTCCTCTACTTGGTGAGTCCCATCACAACATTGCTACTCCTCTTTCTACCGAGTTTCCATTCTGACAGTCCATTTTTCTACAATCATGCGTATATTGTTAAAATAAAAATTCCCTTGTTCAAATCTAACGATGTATGCCACACTTGCAAAATTCTAATTCTCCACCACCATTTCTTTTATCTTGAAATTGAAAAAACTTTGCATAATTAAATTGAAAAAATCGTCATAGGATGTAGGAACAAGAAGTGAAATGTAGGATTGAGCGAGCCCTTTTCGCTCAAAGGGAGGCCATGGTGTCTAAAAAAGTAGTCTGTAAGGCCACACTATGCGAGGATGAATGACAAAAACAACTAAAAGACTTCTCTTTTCCTAAAAGTGTCTATGCAAAACATCCCCTTATGCCACATGACATTAGCACTCCATGGTTTGATATCCGAACTCAATCGATCACATTGGTCCAAGTCAACTCGTTCACCGGTAACAAGGGAGACAATTGTCAAGACCATCTTTAATGATTTTCTGATCTATGCTCTTTGCATAAAATCCTAGGTATTTTTTGAGGACACCATAAAATTAAAATTGTTCTAATACTCCCTTTCTAACCAAGCTAGTAGCTGGTACAATTCCATGCAAGGAGATCATGTCACCACTTGGTATGCACTCCAAACCAAGTTCCTAGAAAAGTATTACCCTCTTCTCTCACTTACGAAATTAGGGGACAAATCACCCAATTTGCCATGGTCCTCGATGAGACATTAGGTGATGTGCCTGGTAGAGGTTCAAGGACCTTCTTCATCATTGCCCGCACCATGACATCCCTCAGACCCAACTCATCAAAACATCTGACCAGGGTGTTGATGACAACACTAAGGTTTTTCTCTATAGCTCATATGGAGGTAATTTTATGCTACAGAACTTAGATAGAACTTGGGATGTTGTTAAATGCAATTTTGAGACTCAAGCACAACGAGGGACCAGTGGGGTCCTCACAGTAGCAAAGTCTAAAGAAAGTTCTTATATAAGAAATATTGTTGAGAGTCTTAAACTCCTTATCCTAAAACAAGACCATCTAGAGTCTTCCTTCAATGCCTATGAGAGGAGAGGGCAACCACAACAAATCAAGGTTGTTGACACTCTTTAAGGCATCTGTTAGGGGTATGATCACACTAGAAACAATGTCAACTTCTCTATAATATTACCATGCAATCGGATGCTGGATAGAAAATGGAGGACCCCAACTCCATCCATAGTATACCCAGTCAAGCCTACTACAATCAAAATTAGGCCAGGAACCACCACCGGTTCCAATATGGTAATCTGACGAGTGCTGAAAATGTTTGTCAACTAAGACCTCCCCAAGTCAATAGCTCAAACCATGCACCCCGAGGTTCTAATACAATAACAACTAGAGGAATTTTGGGAACCAAGGGAACTACCGAGGTAACTTTCAAAACCGTGGTGTTTACCAAGGGGAACAATACCAGAACTTAAACCAAACATCAAAAATGCCTCAAAATGCTCCTATACCCCCTCTTTATGACATGATAACTTCCCTAGAGCATATCATCCTTTTGCATCAAGCCCATCACAAGGCGACTGATGCTCAGTTGGACTAACTCCTAACTAGCCAAAAACCTCCTGCTGACACTTTTGCTGGGTAGCCTGAAAACAACCCAAAGAACTCTGAACAACTTAAGGTCATCTCCACACATTTTAGAAATCATTATGCTCCTCCACCTCTTGTATAGAAATCCCTATTGTACCCAAAAGTTTTGAAGACGAGGACACTATAGTTGTTGAAAAGGAACCTTCACAAGACTCCTCCACCCCGTCCCTAAAGCTCCAAAAGTGGAAGGTGATGAGCCTAAAATCCCAATTAAAAAACCTCATCCACCATATCAGGCCCATTTAAACAAACTAGGCTAGATGCCAAATTCATGAAATTTAGTTATTCCATGAAAAACCTTCATGTGGACATTCCCTTTTTAGATGTCCTTGCTGGCATGCCCGTCTGGTCTAAGTACATGAAAACTTTGTTCACTAGGAAGTATACCACCAAGGAGTATGAGAATGTGAAACTTTCTAGGACCACCTCTGATATCATTTTTAACAAGATGCCTAAAAAATAGGAAGACCTCAAATACTTTGGGATTGGGTGTTATCTAGGCTACAATGTTTGTAGGAAGGGTATTGCAGACTTAGATGCAAATATTTCAATCATGCCTTATAGTCTTTGCAAAAGATTAGGATCTATGGATATGCTCCCCACCACCATGACCATCCAATTATCAAATTCATCCATGACGAAACCTATAGGTATCATTGAAGATATACTTGTAAAGGTTGGGAAAGATGACATTCCATGTAATTTTGTGATCATGGACATCAAGGAAGACCTACACTACCCCTTTTTTTTGGCTGCCCCTTTCTGACCACTGCCTGAGTTTTGATTGATGATGAGGCCAAAACCATCATTTTACATCTTGGTTGGAAAATCCCCAAGTTCCGTGTTTTGGAAAGCATGAGGGGACCATGCTTAGAAGAGGAAGTCTATCTACTAGTTTGTGTTGACAAGCATTCCCAATTGAGAAAAATAGGGAATTATCTGAGGACCCTCTCCACATTGCCCTCATGGCCCCACCTGAGTGTGACATTGATGATGAGCAATTAGATCAGTGCATAGCTCATCTAGACAGTTATGAGCAAGTTCCTCATGTTGAATTCAAGGACCTTAAGCTGATCTCTCTTCTAGAAGAGAAGCTCAAACCTCCCAAATCCCCAAAATGAAACCCCTCCTGGAAGGACTCAAATATAATTTTCTTGATGAACAAAAAATCTATCCTGTCATAATTAATTATGACCTTACTGCTGAGTAGGAGGACAAACTCGTGATTGAGTTAAGAAACATAAGAGTTATGTTGGGATACAAAATGACTGAAATAACATGGATTAGTCAAGCCATGTGCATGCTGAAATTCCCATGGTAGAAGAGTATAAGCCATTCTGTGACCCTTAATGCCAATTAAATCCAAATATTAAAGAGGTTGTCTGATTAGAGGTTATCATGCTTTTGACTGTAGGAATCATCTACATGATCTATGACTCCCCATGGGTGAGTCTTATCCAAGTGGTACCCAAGAAAGGGGGACCACTATTGTGAAGAATGAAAATGACGAGCTTATCCCCACCCATACTGTTATAGGATGGAGGATGTGTATTGACTATAGAAAGTTGAATAAGGCCACTAGGAAATATCATTTCCCTCTTCCCTTCCTAGATCAAGTACTAGAGTGCCTTGACCATCAATAATATTTTTGTTATCTGGATGATTATTCAGGTTTCTACTATATTCCCATTCATCCTGAAGATCAGGGGAAGACAAGCTTCATTTTGCCACTTTACCACATATGCATTTAGGAGAATGCCATTCAGTATGTGTAATGCCCCACCACCTTTCAATGGTGCATGTTTGCTATTTTTTCTGGGTTAACTAAAACTATCATGGTGGTTTTTATGGATGACTACTCCATTTATGGAGACTATTTTGACTCTTTCCTTAAACATCTATCCCTATCCTAGAGAAGTGTGAAGAGGCACACATAGTTTTGAATTGGGAAAAATGTCACTTCATGGTGACAGAAGGAATTATATTGGGACATAGAGTTAGCAGTCCAATAATAGAAGTGAATAAAGATAGATTAAGTTCATCATCAAACTTCCCCCTCCTTCTATCAAGGACATTCATGCCTTTCTTGGGCATGCTAGGTTTTATCGACATTTTGTTTGTGACTTTTCAAAATTTCCAAGCCTCTTATCAACCTTCTCTAGAAGGAAGTTCCCTTTGCTTTTAACCAAGCTTGCATGACCAGTTTCCTTAGCTTGAAGGATGCTCTCACCTCCACCCCCATCATCTGTGCACTAGATTCGTCTCTAGCCTTTGAAATCGTGCACGATGCAAGTGGTTATGTTGTTGGTGCCATTCTTGGGCAATGAGTTGACAAGAAACACCATGTCATATACTATGCTTCTAAAACCTTAGATGATGCTTAGCAGAACTACACCACAACTAAGAAGGAGATGTTAGACATTGTCTATGCCTTTGACAAGTTCCAATCCTACTTAGTTGGGTTCAAGGTGGTAGTCTACAAGTACCATGCTCCCATTCATTACTTAATGACAAAAAAGGATGCTAAACCTCAACTCATTTATTGGATCCATTTACTATTGGAATTTGACTTAGAAATCCTTGATAAAAAGGCTCTAAAATGTTTTCTAAACATATTAGCCTCCTTGGTTTGTGTCATGATGATGGAATTTTGACCAGACAATAAATTTCTTAAAGATGAATCCCAATACCCATAGTTTGGTGACTATGTTAATTATCTTGTGGCGGGTGTCCTACATCCTTATTACAAAGGACACACTAAAACAAAACTCTTACATGATGTTAAGCACTTTTATTGGAATGAACCTTATATTTTTAGACTATTTGCAAATGGTCTTTATCATAGATGTGTCACTAAGGAAGAGGCTCATGATTCCTCAAATAATGTCATTCTAGCCCCACTGGATAGCACATGAGCTCTCAAAAGACTGCTAGAAGGGTGGTCCAGTCTAGATTCTTTTGGACCACCTTTTTTAAAGATCTTATGAGTTTGCCTTATCTTGTGATCAATGAGAGAGGACTATAAATATGTCTAAGAGAGATCAAATGCCAATGACTTCCTAGAAAGAAATAGATATCTTTGATGTAAGGGGAGTGGATTATATGGGGCCCTTTCCTTCTTATTTGGGTACTCCTATATCCTGGTGGTTGTGGGTAATGTTTCCAAATGGGTAGAAGCCATCCCCACCAAAACTAGAGACTTCAAATCCATCATGAAGGTTTTTAAAGTTACCATCTTCCCTCAATTTGGGGTGCCTCACACAGTGATTTCTGATGGAAGATCACATTTTTTAGAGATAAACTTTGAGTCCTTGCTTAGAAAATATAGTGTATACCACAAGGTTGCCTCTCCTTACCACCCTCAGACTAGTGGCCAAGTCTAGGTTTCAAATTGCCAAATCAAATCCATTATAGAGAAAATTGTCAGTCGCACTAGGAAAGACTGGGCCATGAAAATCAATGATGCTTTGTGGGCACACAAAACTACTTACAAGACACCCTTAGGCACCACTCCATTCCGGTTGATCTAAGGGGAAATCCTTCCATCTCCCTATAGAATTGGAACACAAGGCTAGGTGAGCTATCAAAACTCTTAATTTCAAACTTTCTGCTCCAGGAGAGAACCATTTTCTTCAATTGCAGGAGTTAGAGGAACTTAGGATGACAACCTACAAAAGTTCTAGGATTTACAAAGACAGAACCAAATTATGGCATGATGGTCATATTAGGATAAAAGACATTTAGGAGGGTGACTAGGTCCTAGCCTACAATTCCAAGTTGAGGATTTTCCCTGGAAAACTCAAATCTAGATGGTATGGACCCTACATTGTAAAGTGTGCCTATCTACATGGCCCTTATTTGGGATAAATGGAAGGGTGAATTTTTTGTAAATGAACAATCTTAAGAGGTACATCCCTGATAAAGACTTCATGGGACTAAGAGAACAATGCCTCCTTGATACTAAAGATTTATAATCAAGAGATCCTCCACCCACATCTGAACTCAGCCAGAATTGACTCCATGAACACACACGTTGGGACCTTGACATAAAATTGGGTGCTTGTTGGGAGGCAACCCAACATTTATTTTCATGTAATTTCATTTTTTATTCACCCTTGTTTTTATTATTGAAAATTTTGACTAACCCTTACTTTGTTTTAGATTTCTAGTTCAACTAAATCAAAATAATAATAATAATTTGAGTCAATTGGTTGGGCACCCAACTGACCGATTTGGTTTTGCGTTTGATTTCAAATTCAAAACATTTTAGTTGCCCCCCCACAAAATGTGAATTTGGCGATTCACGTTGTGAGTTGATTGAATCATGACTTGTGAAGGATGATTCTAACTAGTGTTGGATTTGAGAAACAAATTACTTCACTCCCACCACATCATGTGAATCAGGCGACCCACACAATGAGTCAATTGACTCATGGCTAGCAAAAATACTATAAAGTATGCCAATTGGGAAGGGGGTCGATCCATTCTCAACCAAGACTTTCCCCTTGAAGATATCCACTCCACAATGCTCCTCTCCAGTAGTCAATGACTCCCAAAAACACCCCCTTCGCTGACGACTCGAGTGATTTGTAGCCCAGTCACTGCTCTGCCAGCTATTTTGCATCGCCAACCAAGAAATCCACGATGCCCAACACCCTCTCTACCTTGCTCCATCACTAGCACCTTCCACCTGCCCCCTTCATCTCCTTCATCTTTGATGATGTGCACCCACCTTCATTATCCTATGATTTGGGCGATTTACGCTCTAAGTCAGGTGATTGGAACCCCACATCAATAGCTTTTCATGGCCCCAAGTTGACCATCACACATCACAAATTGAAAAATTCATGATGCATAATATCATATTCTCTCCCTGTGAGTGAGGCACTTCACCTTTTGAGTCGAGTGACTCATGTGAACCTCACAACTAATGCCTCAACATTACCAAGCTTGAGTCGAGCGACTCAGACTCTGATTGACTGATTTGCAACTTAGATAAGAAACATCATGTTGCAAGAAGGTTCTCACAGGAGCCTCTTCAGTCACCTCCGCAAGGGCAAGTATGTTGCCAAGAAAAACTTCCCTCATGAGCACCCTCATCATGTGAACTGTGGGACCGACATTGTGAAAGACTGGATTTTTGGGCTTAATATCAAGGACATAAGTGAATTTGTTGATTGATGTTAAGATCATGATTAAGAACCTTAACTTTATGCCTTCTTGAAGTATTTAATCAGATAATCAAATAGTTGAGTTTTGTCACCAAATTTGAGTATAAGGTATCTCGAGAGGTAAGGAAGTTGTGGTTAAAATTTGGTGGAAATTGGAGTATCCTAGAGGAAGTTATGCAGGTTTGAATATGTGAAATAATATGCATATATTGAGGTATTTTGGACCAAGGTTATTGTTATATTAGCCTAAGTAGTTGATCAATAGGGTGTCACGCGCCCCTTTCTTTGAGAGTGGGAGGGTGGCTAAATCTTGTTCATTCATAACTAATCCAGTGGCTGGGACTTCCTACCTTGGTGAGCCCCGGATTTGGCCTTGTAAAGGGCCTTGTACAACCGTTAGATTCTTTTTGGACGGCCCTGAGATCACCTCCAAGCTTTGGATCAGGAGGAGTCATGGGAGCGAAGTGGCATGCGAGAATCCACACCACCACAATCTCTAGAATTGCACCCAAAAGAAGAAGTGACCAAGTAGTTAAGTTCAACTCGAGTAGAGGAGTGCGGAGACCCCTAAAACGAGCTGTGAGACCGCTCCAGTAGGAAGAACGGAAGACATCTCTCCAATGTCTCTCCATTGTAGCCTATAGGTGATGTTTGGAGGTGGAGAAAAGGGGGTTACTGAGGAGAACAAAGGAAGATAGGAGAGGGAAAATGAAGCTCAGTCCCAGGGGAGAAGAATCATAGTGTTCCCTGTGGCTTTAGTGGTGTTCTGCTGGTTGTCGAGCTCCAGTTTGTTGGATATGAAGTTTGAGTTCGAAAGGGATGTTTTGGTGTGTCCTTATGAGTCTTGAAGCCTTGGCAGAGTTGAGGAAGGTGCTGCGAAGCTTTTTGCACCTTCAGCCTGGTGCGAAGGTGAGACGAGGCTTTTTGCCTCTTTGCCCCGCCGCAGTCAAGGTGACGGCGACGCTTTCACCTAGCCGAAGAACCAGGGGCCGTAGCGTGCTTCCGAGTAGTCGTGGAGTGAGACTGATGGACACTGATCATGATGGCAGTGTGAAGAGCCAACGAGGAGCACTCGAGCCTGAGTCCTTGCTCGTTGGAGGAGCTTCCTTACGTCGACACTCTATTTCTGAGTCACACGAACAAATCACGTTGAATGGGAGAAGAAAGAGGGGCGAGCGGTGTATCCAGACTGGGTCCGGTCCTACCAAACTAGAGAAGAATCAGGTCTAGATCACTAAACCAACTGGCCCACCTCAAGCGAGTGAAGCACACCCTCGGGGCCACGTATCAGCGGCCCATTGGCCCTGATAAGGTAATTAACTCATAAATACTCAAAATTTGTAAAATTCACATTAATTAGCATGTTTGTCAAAAAATTACAAGTAATATACCAAAATTCTAAAAATAAATGAGTAGAATATGATGGAGTCATAATATCAGCCATTTTATGCTTTAATATCAGTGACATCATGTAAGATGTATTATGCTTGTTTCATGAGTAATAAATATCAAACAATGTTCTAAAATTATGATAACATGTCAGTAAGTCCATAATCATGTTTACAATACATATCATGTCAGATATGGCCATGTTGATGTACGAAATCATGTAATTTGCTTTATGTGCCTAATTAGGGCTAGTAACCCTAATTAATGTGTAATAAATACATACATGCTCAATAATTGATAAAAGTTTACATAGTAGCTGATATCTGTATAGGGAACCTCAGTTTTAATTATGAGATCATGATTATGCATAAAATCCATGTTATATGAAGATGACCCTTAATACATGTTATGAAATCCTAATTTAGGTTAATGATGTAACCTAGGGTTAATATTTGCACAAAAAGGATATGGAACATAATGATCAGATAATGAACCATAATTTGGAAAAAAACATCAGTAAGATAATTCTAAGACAAGATTGCAAGTGATAATGGAAATATGCTAAAGAAATGAGTAAGCAAACTCTAAAATGGATATAACTAGGGTTAAGATGATGGGAACCTGATGATAGTATGTGGTCTTGTCTTAATCAGGGTTGACCAAGATGTAGATGATATGAGGATATGTGATTAGGATGTCTTGACCAAGGTATGTCATTACCTCTTGCTTGGCTTATTATACATTATGCTTGTGTTATATGGTAGTAAAGACTTGGCATATGGTATTGATTGAAATGATTGTCTTGTATGATATGTTTCTTGAATTTCTATACTTATTGCTATGAACACATGAAACATAAAATATTTTTTCCATTATATGAAAGCACTAAACTCTTTGGTAGTACAGTGCTTGGAAGTGACCTAACTCTTTGGTAGTCGGTCACATTGTACATATGATCTAACTCTTTGGTAGTCGATCATAAAGGCCTTAATCTTGAGCTCCTTGAGAGTCAAGAGAATGCATCAAAACCTTCGACGGTCAATGCATGAATATATAATGGAAAATGAGCTTAAAATATGTGTTTGTTTTTATTAATGAACATCTTTGTACAAGTATATGATTTTCTTATATTTCTTTATAACTGCCAAGTATTAATTTTATCTTATTTCCAAGATATGATGAGAGGTATATAAAAGACACGTAGGCGTACTCAGTACAATATTCTTGAATATTGTGTTGATGTGTACCACATGTAATCTTTTGTTTAGGTTGTGGTTATGCTCTTGAAGATCCAAGATAGTGAGAGTTGTGTGGCGAGCTGACGTATAGGTGGACATGTTGTCTTAAGATCCTATAGTTTAGTGGTAGTACATGTATATGTATAAGTTTGTTGTTCAATATCTAATATCAAATGATATAACAATTCATGTTGTAATTATATGTTGAATGGAGAACATGTGTGTATGGTTTTATTATTGTTCATGTACATGTGCTACTGATTGTTTCCTTCTGACTCCCTTGATTTTCTCTTTCTTAGCCTAGTGTGTGATGTTTAAATTGGGATTCTCGCTGAGGTGAGGATTTCAATTTGGACGTCACACATCAGATTAAGTTTTAGAAAATCCGGGGACATCACAGGTGGTATCAGAGCATGAACAATAGCAAAGCCTGGCATGTGCTCATTATGCAACTCAAAACTAAATAATCTTGAACATAATAAAATTTTAGGGTTAGATTAGTCGTCTTTTAGAGACTAGATCTGACCTAGCCTCTAGGTTAGCACCTATATGTCCAAGAACTAGGTCTAGACTGGTGCTTGATGTATATCAAGTCCTTAGATGTCGTTCTTTCAGTGCAACGATATGAGACATTGCACTATTTGGAAATGACGTGCATCAAGGGAAGAGAAACCCTAGACATATTGCGCACATTGTCTAGAGTAGCTACACTAGTCTACCCCTTGTTCTCACCCTTTTCACTAGTTTTCATGACACTGTACTCTCTACTATGTGTGGGACACTCATTTTTAGGATTTGGTTTTTGATTCCAAATGGATCGAACCTCGATAGTTTTCTCTGACGCTTGTTTTATCAGAAAAAAACTATATAATATTTTATTATGTATATGTATTACAAAAATGTGTCCCCATGCATGTATGAGTAGGAGGTGATCATGCAACCTAAGTGAAAGTGAATGAAATCAGTCTAGAAGAGAGATTAGTTCTAGATTAGATGTCTAGAGCCTTGTCGGAATACATGATAGATGGAATAGATGAAATAAGTTTGATGATATGATGTAAGTTTGATAGAGATGATATAAGATAGTTTATGATGATATATGTTTGTCTTTGAGGACTAAGGTTCATTTTTGAGGATCTGAGATAAGTTTTGATGATGCAAGTATGTGTTCTTTTCTGAGATAAGATATGTTAAGTTAAGACAAGTTGTGAGTCAACATGAGCCTCAAGCTCTTTTACAAATGAGGACCTCTAGTGTTAGGAACCATTTTGGGTTAGCTTAGGAGAGAGTGAGACCCATAGGGAGAAGGTCAAAGAACCTAGACTCCATGATATGATAAATATGAGAAATATGTGATATGATATGTCCTAAACTAGAATACTCCTGAGTGAATGAGTTGAGTTGCCTAATGCATGATTCCTATAGTTTTGGTGATCCCTAGATGTCCTTGGGAAGACCAAACCCTAGAGACAAAGAGAGGTTGGTTATATGTGCATATGTGAATATGAATATGAGTGCCTGTCATATGGGGGAGGGAGAGAGCCCAAGACCCTGGAGGAGGTAGCTATGTTTGTTTCTGTGAAGCCTCATGCTTGGGTTGGTGGTTTCCTACATAGGAATCTAGTGGTGTATATAAGATATCTTTGGGTAAGATGTTTCATGTTTAGAGATCTATGAAGAGTATGCCATATCATGTTTTGGTTTGTGCTTATGTGGCTAGAGCTTGTAAGGCTATCGCTAGTGCCAAGGAGGTAATCTGAGAACCCTAGACCAAGGAGGAAAGATAAAGTATATGCATATGAGATACTCAAAGAGTTGAGTTCGTTCAACAAAAATGAGCATGGCACTACCCTCATGATATGGGTTAGGAGAACCTCAATTAGACTAGATGAAGTTTTGATATGTGTTTGATTAGCCATTGACAAAAGTTTTCTTAGCAAAACCATGATATAATATATATGTAAGATGTGATCTAATCTCAAGATGTGATATAAAGACATGATAAGATGGAAACCTAGAGATGGTTTCAAAAATGGCAATGCATAAATGGTTAACCATGTACATGAATAATGATGCTAATGTGAAATTGTTGGATAATATTTTGATGAACTCACTAGTAAATGTGGCAATTTGATTATGAGAAATGAAATAAGATCATATGAATGAAACATGTTACACGAGGTGTTAATCTTAATGCTTAGAAAAAAATATAGCATTGATAGTTAGCACAACATAATGATTATGACACCTTGATATGATCTAGATGGATAAAGCGGGTTAACTATAGTTAATACCCTCCTAAAAGGCATATGTTAATGTTGAATGTGTTCTAATAATTATCTCAATAAAATGTTGATGACACCTTGATATAATGGGTTAACTTTAGTTAACTCCTTTAGAATATAGTAATATAATGAAGGAACCCTAATTCATGGGCAAAGATAAGGATGAAACCCTAACAATGAGATATGTCATGACATAACCAGAGTTCCTAAACCCTTATTGAGCCTTCTATGGAGTGAGGTTTCACCCTGGATACTTTTGAAACCTCCTAATTTTTCTTTGGATGCATGGTTCTAGGTAAACTTTGCAGATATGTTACACATAGAATAGTGTCTACATGTGGATCAAGGCAAGATAAGGCTTTCCCTAGAAGTATGAGTATGGTTTACTGATGCGATGATTTTGAGTCACATTTATAGACTTGTTTTACGTGTGTTTTATGCATTTATTGGTCATTTTGGTGGTTAATATTGCATAATTCATTTACTTTGGTCTGTGAGCCTTCTAAACATCAATTCTCCCTTATTTTATCGTTTTGAGCATAAATGATTACGATAATATGTTTTATTTCGGCTTATGTGGTTTTGTGTTGCAATTTCAGGAAAAATGAATATCTGCAGGTGTCGATACTATCGACATATGTCAATACCATCGACACGACCACAGGTTGCCAGCCGCAAGGAGCCGCACAGAGTCGATACCATCGACATGGAAGTCGATGGTAGCGACTTACCATCATGTTGCTGGCGAGAAGAGAATCAATACTATCGACTCAAAAGTCAATACTATTGACCCCAGAAGATTCAGTGACAGAAAAGGACAAAAAGCGACGCCTAAGAGTGTCGATACCATCGACCCACGTCGATGGTATCGAGTCAGCATCAGGTGCAATGAAGAAAAGGAAAGAAGATTTGTCGATATCGCGTAGGGTCGATACCATCGACTCGAGTCGATGGTATCGACACCGTAAGATACAAGTCTGTTTCAGATCGATCTAAATCTGACGACTGTGATATTTTTGCAACCTAACTCGGTGATTATACCTAATGACGGCGGCCAGGAGCAATGGATCACGTCATTAGCTACTGCATACATCCCGAGAAGGTGTGGAGAGAAGAACGGAGGCCAGAAGCACGCCCCAACCGTTCCAAAAGCCGAAGAAGATGTTTTCCATCGCCGAAAGGCTATAGAGCACGCATTCCACACCGAGGAACGCTTGGATCTTCTCCGTTCAGGGGTTTCTTTACTTATTCACGTTTTTCTCCATGTTTCCCTTTTTCTCTACCATGTTTTTCTATGAGATGAACATGCGGGGCTAATCCCCTTTGTCTTTAGGACCGGGAGTAGCCCGGGGAAGCATTGTATGACATTTTTATCATAGTAATTCATCATTTATCTCTTAAATCCGTGGTATGATTTCATTTTCTCAATTATATTGTTATGCTTGATCACCATAATGATAATCTAATGCCTTTAATTGCTTTGAAAGAAGAATTAACGGTTGAAAAGAGACAAATTTCACATTAATTAACAAATCCCTTGAACAAGGCGATGTACGGTTAATGGTGGACACCCAGAGGTCGATTTTAATGCACCTAATTTAGGGTATAGGTTACTACGACGGTGGAACCGACCTAGACATAAGTAGTGAATTGTACCACGACAGTGGGCAATTATGACTACATGCCACTACCCGGATCGAGAGATGAACTTGAATTATTATATGGAATTCATACAATGAAAACCCGCAGTGAAACCGCAATCCTAAAGATCTCCACTTGAATTGATTAAACTAAACCCTTAATCGATTGCTTTGTTTTACTTTCATTTTCTTTTTAATTTTACAACAACTCTCAACTCTTTTAATAGATTTAGCTGATCGCGAACAGTTAGTAGTAGTCTACTGATAGTTCAGTGTCCCTGAGTTTGACTCGGGCCTCACAAGGGCCTATACTACATTGACGCGTACACTTACGTTTTACGCACGGTAAAAGCGTGTCATGTTTTTGGCGCCGTTGCCGGGGACACGACAACTGTCGGCACTACGAGTGCTGCAAGCGGCCATTCTAGGCCATTGTTTAATTTTTATTATTTAATAATCATTTTTGAAATTCATAGTTTACCGTTCATATTTAGCAATCGTCCAACACGGTACTGAACTGAAATTACCATTTTTTTGCAGGTACTGTGCATGGTGCAGACGCGTAGTACTGACTACACGCAACAAGCACCAGAGGTTCCACTGCCGGGACCTGAAGACGAGGAGGAGTACAATCAAAACCAACCGGAAGATATAGATTCCGGCTCAGAACAAGAAGCCATGGACGAAGAGCAGACGATATGGGAGAAGATAAAAGCTTCTTCCTCATCCGCTTCAAAGGGGCCAATAAAGAAGCAGGCGATCAACATTCTGACTTATAAGATTGATCCTGCATTAATCAATCTGGTCAAGTCTAATGCATTCCAGGGGCTAAAGAACGAAGACCTGGTGACTCACATTAGCCAGTTTTTGGAGAACTGCGATATGATAAAAATAGATAGGTTTCCGCAAGAGACACTATACCTGAAGCTGTTTCCGAGCTCTCTGGTAGAAAATGCACGAGAATGGTTGAATAATCTTGACGATGAGTATGTGGAATCATGGAATCACATGGTGGAAGTGTTCTTTGAAAGGTTCTTTCCACCCGAGAAGACAAATGATATGATTAGAAAAATTCATAACTTTAGTCAGAAAGCAGGAGAAACTTATTCGGAGACCTGGGAGCATTTTCAGATTATGCTGAGGAGGTGACCACACCATGGTTTGGACAAGGAGAAACAAGTTAAAATCTTCTATTTTGCTCTTTCCAAACATGATAGAAGTAATCTGGATTCAGCAGGTTCAGGGTTCTTCCTAAACAACAAAGGCACGAGGTGTTGGGAGATTCTGAAAAATATGGCAAAGAAGCAATCTTGGGGCGACAGGGATGCACCATAACAAGTGAAAGTTGCAGGTGAGTCCAGGGCCATCAAGGAGCTAAATGATAAATTAGACCTTTTAGCCAAGAAATTACTTGCAAAAGAGGATGCAAAATCTGACGAGGAAGCCCAGGTCAAATTTATGCAACAACAGGGCTATAGAAATAATGATTATACTTGGAGGAAGGATAGGAAGTTCTATTGGAAGGATACAAACAACTTCCTACAAGATCCAGATGCAAAGACACAACCAAGAGCCAAAGATAAAAGCACCGAGTTGCTTAGTCAAGTGGTGCAGCAAAATCAGGAGATGATGAGCATGTTTAGTAAGCAGGTGCAGTCCCAGGGTGATATTTTGACCAAGTTTGGACAAACACTGCAAAGTCATGGAGCACAAATGAGGGCACTAGAGACGACCGTGATCCAAATTTCCAATGAAGTGGCGGCCATAAAGCATGCCAATCAACAAAGACAGACAGGGAATGCAGAAGTTGCTCAAGCACATCATCAAGTGAAATATATATTTGTGATTAATGAAGCAGAACCCCCAGTGGTAGAAGTCCAGGATAAAGGCAAAATGATTTTTGATACGGAGGCTACCCCAAAAATACTGTATCCTCACAGTCATTATGGACTACCAGGAGGATATCATCCATTCAGAAAAGCCCGTCAAGAGCCCATCATGGTCGCACCCCCACCTAGGCAACAAGAGCAGGTGAAGGCCATGTGTCAAGGTGAAGCTACGTCCACTGCGAGAGAGGTGCCACTACAAGTTACACCAGTCGAAGATGATCTACCAAAGTCTACGCCATAGGGAGTCATTGAAACAATCTTAGGGGAGCTTGCCCCGAAAAGCCCATATGTGCCACCTCATAAGCATCTAAAAGAGGCAGTTGTGTCTTGTCCAGACAGTCTGAGATCGAAGAAAGTACATAGACATTATAGGAAGTTCTTGGAGATGTTCAGAAAACTCCATATCAATATTTTTTTAGTGGAAATGATAGAGTAGATTCCCACATATGGGAGGTTTATCAAAGAAATCATCACCAAGAAAAGGCGGATCAAAGACACAGACATTTGCTGGGTGAATGAGATGGTGAGCTCAATTATCCACAGGAGTTTACCACAGAAGAGGAAAGACCCAGGAGGCTTCTATATTCCATGTTCTATAGGCGATCAACATTTTCCACAAGCACAGTGTGATTCGGTTGCCAGCATTAATCTTATGCCACTATCTACATTTCAAAAGCTTGGGTTGAAGGAAATAAAGAAATCAGCGGAAACAATTGAGTTGGCGGATGGGTCCATTGTAAAGCCATACAGAGTATGCGAGGATGTACTCATCAAGGTAGATAGGTTCATCCTTCCGGTGGATTTTGTCATCACGGACATGCCACAACTTACAAGTTGTGAGATGCTATTAGGTAGGCCATTTCAAGTGACGGCCGATGTTGTCACTGCCATTGGGAGAGGTACTTTGACATTGGGGATTGGCCAGGATCGAGTTGAGTTCAAACTACAGTGTGATCCCCTGGGCACACTCTCCAAAGCTCCAAGTTGATGAAGCTTGATGTCGTCTAGCCTAAGACGTTAAATAAGGGCGCTTTTTGGGAGGCAACCCAACCATCGGTAGTCTCGTTTAGTTTCTTTCACATTTGTAGGATAGTTTGTTTTGATTTTGTTTTTAGTGTAAACAAGGTACCTTGATCGTTTGTTCAATGTGCAGGACTGAGGCAGGGTCGATACTATCAACCCTTGTGTTGATAGTATCGACATGGGTACAGGTTGGCGGCTACAGAAATCTCACTGTGTCGATACTATCGACAGCCTCGTCGATAGTATCAACATACCATCAGGTTGCTCATCGGAATGAGGTCGATAGTATCGACACGGGCATCGATACTCGTGAGATCTCTGGATATTTTCAGACAAAAATGGTCTCAGTGAATTCGATACCATCGAAAGGCCTATCGATGGTATCGACCCGACTACAGGTAGAAGGCGGCGGCCGGGCCTCACGAGGATGTTTGCCCTAAGCAGAAGTCGATACTATCGACTTGCATCGATAGTATCGATGCGACATGTCACCGATCCGCGAGAGGAGATCAATGGCCATCGCTGCACTAAGAGAGTCGATCTGTGGGATGGGTCGATACTATCGACACTCGTCGATGGTATCGACACGTCATCGATCCGGGCCCCCAAATTAGGCTATCGACAACTGTCGATACTAGCGGAAGACGGATTGTGCTACAGGAGTCAATACCATTGACTCACGTCGATGGTATCGATGGTCAGACAGCAGCGCCGACCACGGTTATAAAAGGGAAGGCTTGTTGTCATATGACGTCACACCTTCAGAGCTTTCTTCCTCCACTTGCGCCGAGCATCTTGTTGAGTGATCGGAGCCTGGCTATGAGCATCCAAGGAGCGTGTTCTTCCATGAGCCTTCACCGAGCGGAGATCGTCTTCTCCGACCTTCACCAAGCTCCGTCTTCTATCTTTTCTTCTTCGACAATGGTGCATACTGCCAGTGCATCTTCTTCACGCACGACTCCAATGGCGATCCCAATGTTCATTCCTCCACTGAATGCATCTATTCTGCGACTGCAGATTGTCCATCCTTCCGCGGAGGTCAAGAAGGTCTATGAGGAATTGATGAAGAGAAAGATAGAGACGACCCGCTATGTCGACCGGGAAATGATCTGCAATCTTGGGTTCGAGGCTAATCTTGCCTATGTTCTGAAGGGACATGCAAGGCATATAGGCAGGAGGCCCGATGAGATGGAATTCCATGGTGACGACCAACCATTCTTCAGTGAATGGCCGACATACAAGGAGCTCATGGTAGAGTTTATGGCATCGCTGGATATATGCGTCGTGCCAAACGACGTTGTCGCCACTGATCGGGAATGGATCAAGGGCCATGTTTCTTTCCGACTGTACAACAATGATTACACTCTCACCTTGCGGTAGTTCAATTCCATCTACAACTGGAATCATGGGCAAGATCAGTACCGGCGTACAGACAACAGGACATATTATGATGCTATCTTCGCCGAGCTAGTGACTGTGACGCCCGACAAATCCGTGAGCTACCATAATGCGGCGGTGGCAGATTTTGAGCATCCGTTCGTGCGGATTCTTCACCGCATGCTCTGCACCACCTTATTCGCTCGTGGTGATTTGTCTCTCAGTAAGTTTCAAGAGACAGACTTGTTTTTCTTACACAAGTTGCTGAAGCGAGAAGAATGTAATTGGGGCGCGTTTTTCTTGACGCGCGTGTTGACGGTAAAGAGGAGTACGTGGAAGGCTCCAATCCACTTTGGAGGGCTCATCACACCATTAGCCCATTATCTTGGGTTAAATTTCTCCCAGCTTACTCCCCTCTCTAACCAGAGCAAAGTCAACCTGCAACATCTGCATCGCTCCAGCCTCATCCTGCTTCGTGATGGCCTGGCATATGCACATTTCCATGTTAATCACGCTTATCAAGAGTGTTCACTTCCAGACCCCGTCTTCAACATTGAGGGTGCTCATAATTTCAGATGGCCTGTCATCGCCATCAAGAGCTCGTATGAAGATGGCGGCAACGACGACAACGGTAATGATGACGACGAGCATGAAGAGGAAGAGGAGGCTTTCACCCCTCTTCGTGCACGAGTGGCACCTAGGAAGCGTCCCCGTATGCATCCGGGTGCATCTTCATCTTCGTAGCCTCCGCCACCACAGCCCTCGTAGCAAAGTGAGGATGTCTACTCCATGCAAGGGATGTATGCCATGCTGCAAGATATTCATCAGACGCAGCAGCAACATACAACGTCATATGCCGGTATTCAGGATACGATGAACCAGCTGCTTGATAACCAGAGGGCTATTTTTGAAAATGAGCGCCTCCTCCTCGACAACCAACAACACATCCATGACAGGTTGCATAGGATGGAGATGCAGCAGCAGCCCTTCTATGATCATTACTGGAGCCAGAATTACTTTGGGGGGTATCCACAACCTCCACCAATGCCTCAGTATGATCCGAGCTTCCAGGGGCAATACCCGTCTTGGGATCCCACGGCCCCGTAGTACCCGCCTCCTCTGAAAGAATGATCGGTATCACTGTTCCACCTTTTAAGGTTGTTTTCGACTATGAGGCCATAGTCAGATTCAAGCTTGGGGGGGAGTTGGAACAACTCTATTCTTTAGTTTTTAGTTTTTATTGTTTTGTCTTTTGTCTTTTAGTTCTTGCAATTTTTCCACACCCTATCTAGTGTAATTGTGGATGTCTTAAGTCATGTGTCATCTTGTTGCTTGTACATGGGAATCATGGGCAAAAATTAAAAAAATTTAGTGTTTTGCAAACTTGTATTGTTCAACTTTGAGCACATAACTTAAGGAACTGATTGCGTTTGTCAACTCTAGAACAGGATATCACAACTGTACATTCCTAGGATTCATGAAAAGTGGACAGAACTGGTTGTTTGAGCCTAAACTGATCAAATGATAATGAGACTCTAATTTGAAGTAAGAGAGAGAAACCTCTTAATTACCACACAGGTCAATAAGGAGGGCCACATAATAAATTACAAAGGTTCAGTCAATTAGTCTTGTGATCTATCCACCTCATTATTTTCATACTCCACCATAAGAATTGGAAGTACATTACGGTTTAATTTCTTTGATTGCATCCCACGTAGATAGGACTTACATTGCAACTATTTTCACATATTTTGCATGAAATAAAAAAAAATTAGCTATACATGCATAGTATCCTTAGGTGTGTGTCATTTAGTTGCATGAGTATCATTTTGTAGCTATTTTTGTGCATACAGTACATCATGTATCTTATTTCTTCTAAAAAGGGTGATGAACTTGTTTCATACCTTTTGAATGATTTATAAGTCATGCAGTAATAAGTGAGCCCGACAAACAATTCGTTGTCAGCTATGAAAATAAGGGCTTAAAAAAAAGAGAATTGAGAAGTAAGTAGTAATGAGAGGGAGAAAGGAACAAAGTATCACCTGCATATTACGAAGGATAAGTACATGATGTAGTTTTCTTAGATATTCCATCTCACCTGGAGACGGAATGATAGTGCATGCATCATTCCACCCAAATGTAGGCATTAGGGCATTTCCATTTGCATATGCATCATTTAGGCCATTTTGGCTTTGTGCATGTTAGAATCGTATAATGCTTCCATTTCTTCCATGAGCCACCCATTCCATCCACCAGTTGCTCGAATTGGTAGGCCACCGTGATTTTCTCCTCATTTGTGAATATCAGGAGAGTTGCTTCCATGTAGATGGTAGTTAGGGTGAGCAACGTAGAATAGGAGATCACAAGATGCACCGAGTCTGGACCGGCAAATTTTATTATGTTAACTGCCTTATATGATAGTGTTCATTGATTTTGAGGTAGATATCTTTTATGGATGATTACTGTCGCCTTTAGGGTAATTATCATTCTGTGATTAGTAAGGGCCAGTTTGTGAATGTCTGGTGGGAATCATATAGTGATGTTTGTTGTGATGATCTGTTCTTTAGTTGACCCTTGCAATTCTATTCTAAAGTTTAGTTGCTCGAGGGCGAGCAATGTTCAAGCTTAGGGGAGTTTGATGCGATGATTTTGAGTCACATTTATAGACTTGTTTTACGTGTGTTTTATGCATTTATTGGTCATTTTGGTGGTTAATATTGCATAATTCATTTACTTTGGTCTGTGAGCCTTCTAAACATCAATTCTCCCTTATTTTATCATTTTGAGCAGGTGTCGATACTATCGACAGATGTCGATACTATCGACAGATGTCGATACTATCGACAGATGTCGATACCATCAACATGACCACAGGTTGCCAGTCACAAGGAGCCACACAGAGTCGATACCATTGACATGGAAGTCGATGGTAGCGACTTACCATCAGTTTGCTGGCGAGAAGAGAGTCGATACTATCGACTCAAAAGTCGATACTATCGACCCTAGAAGATTCAGTGACGGAAAAGGACAAAAAGTGACGCCTAAGAGTGTCGATACCATCGACCCGCGTCGATGGTATGGAGTCAGCATCAGGCGCAATGAAGAAAAGGAAAGAAGATTTGTCGATATCGCGCAGGGTCGATACCATCGACTCGAGTCGATGGTATCGACACCGTCAGATACAAGTTTGTTTCAGATCGATCTAAATCCGACGGCTGTGATATTTTTGCAACCTAACTCGGTGATTATACCTAATGACGGCGTCCAGGAGCAATGGATCACGTCATTAGCCACTGAACACGTCCCGAGAAGGTGTGGAGAGAAGAACAGAGCCCAGAAGCACGCCCCAACCATTTCGGAAGCTGAAGAAGATGTTTTTCACCACCGAAAGGCTGTAGAGCACGCATTCCATGCCGAGGAACGCTTGGATCTTCTCCGTTCAGGGGTTTCTTTACTTATTCACATTTTTCTCCATGTTTCCCCTTTTCTCTACCATGTTTTGCTCTGATATGAACATGCGGGACTAATCTCCATTGTCTTTAGGATCGGGAGTAGCCCGGGGAAGCATTGTATGACATTTTTATCATAGTAATTCATCATTTATCTCTTAAATCCGTGGTATGATTTCGTTTTCTCAATTATATTGTTATGCTTGATCACCATAATGATAATATAATGCCTTTAATTGCTTTGAAAGAAGAATTAACGGTTGAAAATAGATGAAATTCACATTAATTAACAAATCCCTTGAACAAGGTGATGTACAGTTAATGGTGGACACCCAGAGGTTGATTTTAATGCACCTAGTTTAGGGTATAGGTTACTACGACGGTGGAATCGACCTACACATAGGTAGTGAATTGTACCACGACAGTGGGCAATTCTGACTACAGGCCACTACCCGGATCGAGAGATGAACCTAAATTATTATATGGAATTCATACAATGAAAACCCACGGTGAAACCACAATCCTAAAGATCTCCACTTGAATTGATTAAACTAAACCCTTAATCGATTGCTTTGTTTTACTTTCATTTTATTTTTAATTTAAAACATTTAATTTCGAGGACAAAATTATGTTATGATGAATCATAATAAGGATACGTCAATTATTTTGTGAACGTCATAGATTTATTGGATCGGTTATTATTCCTAGATTCGAATAAAGCAATAAAAAGTACTGGGTATATTATGTCATTTTTCAGTATCCTAACTATATGATCCATGTAGTATTAACTTTTAATATGTATATGATGTGAAAGACTGGATTTTTGGGCTTAATATCAAGGACATAAGTGAATTTGTTGATTGATGTTAAGATCATGATTAAGAACCTTAACTTTATGCCTTCTTGAAGTATTTAATCAGATGATCAAATAGATGAGTTTTGTAACCAAATTTGATTAGAAGGTAGCTCGAGAGGTGAGGAATCTATGGTTAAAATTTGGTGGCAATTGGAGTATCCTAGAGGAAGTTATGGAGGTTTGAATATGTGAAATAATATGCATATATTGAGGTATTTTGGACCAAGGTTATTGTTATATTAGCCTAAGTAGTTGATCAATAGGGTTCCACGTGCCCCTTTCTTTGAGAGCGGGAGGGTGGCTAAATCTTGGTCATTCATAACTAATCCAGTGGCTGGGACTGCCTACTTTGGTGAGCCCCAAATTTGGTCTTGTAAAGGGCCTTGTACAACCGTTAGATTCTCTTTAGATGGCCCTGAGATCACCTCCAAGCTTCGGATCTGGAGGAGTCATGGGAGCAGAGTGGCGTGTGAGAATCCACACCACCATGATATCTAGACGTGCACCCAAAAGAAGAAGTGACTGAGAAGTTAAGTTCTACTCGAGTAGAGGAGTGCGGAGACCCCTAAAATGAGCTGTGAGACCGCTCCAGTAGGAAGAATGGAAGACATCTCCCCAATGTCTCTCCACCGTAGCCTATAGGTGATGGTTGGAGTTGGAGAAAAGGGGGTTATTGAGGAGAACAGAGGAAGATAAGAGAGGGAAAATGAAGCTCAGTCCTAGGGGAGAAGAATTGCAGTGTTACCTATGGCTTTAGTGGTGTTCTGCTGGTTGTCGAGCTCCAGTTTGCTGGAGATGAAGTTTGAGTTCGGAAGGGATGTTTTGGTGTGTCCTTCTGAGTGTTGAAGCTTGGCAGAGTTGAGGAAGGTGCTGAAAAGCTTTTTGCACCTTTAGCCTAGTGCGAAGGTGAGAAGAGGCTTTTTGCCTCTTTGCTCCACCGCAGTCAAGGTGGCGGTGGCGCTTTCACCTAGTCGGAGAAGCAGGGGCCGTAGGGTGCTTTCAAGTAGTCATGGAGGGAGACTGATGGACGTTCATCATGATGGAAGTGTGAAGAGGCAACGAGGAGCACTCGATCCTTATCCCTTGCTCACCGGAGGAGCTGCCTAGCGGCGACGCTCTATTTCTGAGTCACACGAACATATTGCGTTGAACGAGAGAAGAAAGAGGGGCGAGCAGTGTATCCAAACTGGGTCCGGTCCTGCCAAACCAGAGAAGAACCAGGTCCAGATCACCGAACCAACTGGCCCACCTTAAGTGAGTGAAGCACACCCTCGGGGCCACGTGTCAGCGGCCCATTGGCCCAGATAAGGTAATTAACTCATAAATACTCAGAATTTGTAAAATTCACAGTAATTAGCACGTTTGTCAGAAAATTACAAGTAATATACCAAAATTCTAAAAAAATGAGTAGAATAATATGGAGTCATAATATCAACCTTTTTATGCTTTAATATCAGTGATATCATGTAAGATGTATTATGCTTGTTTCATGAGTAATAAATATCAAACGATGTTCTAAAATTATGATAACATGTCAGTAAGTCCATAATCTTGTTTACAATACATATCATGTCAGATATGGCCATGTTGATGTACGCAATTATGTAATTTGCTTTATGTGGCTAATTAGGGCTAGTAACCCTAATTAATGTGCAATAAATACATACATGCTCAATAATTGATAAAAGTTTACAGAGTAGTTGATATCAATATAGGGAACCTCAGTTTTAATTATGAGATCATGATTATGCATAAAATCCATGTTATATGAAGATGACCCTTAATACATGTTATGAAATCCTAATTTAGGTTAATGATGTAACCTAGGGTTAATATGTGCACAAAAAGGATATGGAACATAATGATCAGATAATGAACCATAATTTGGAAAATAACATCAGTAAGATAATTCCAAGACAAGATTGCAAGTGATAATGGAAATATGCTAAAGAAATGAGTAAGCACACTCTTTTACAAAGGAGGACCTCTAGTGTTAGGAACAATTTTGGGTTAGCTCAAGAGAGAGTGAGACCTACAGGGAGAAGGTTAGAGAACTTAGACTCCATGATATGATAAATACAAGAAATATGTGATATGATATGTCCTAAACTAGAATACTCCTGAGTGAATGAGTTGAGTTTCCTAATGCTTGATTCCTATAGTTTTGGTGATCGCTAGATGTCCTTGGAAAGACAAAACCCTAGAGACAAAGAGAGGATGGTTATATGTACATATGTGAATATGAATATGAGTGTCTGCCATCTAGGTGAGGGAGAGAGCCCAAGACCCTGGAGGAGGTAGCTATGTTAGTTTCTGTGAAGCCTCATGCTCAGGTTGGTGGTTTCCCACATAGAAATCTAGTGGTGTATATAAGAGAGCTTTGGGTAAGATGTTTCATGGTTAGAGATCTATGAAGAGTATGTCATATCATGTTTTGGTTTGTGCTTATGTGGCTAGAGCTTGTAAGGATATCACTAGTGCCAAGGAGGTAATCTGAGAACCCTAGACCAAGGAGGAAAGATAAAGTATATGCATATGAGATACTCATAGAGTTGAGTTAGTTCAATGAGACTAAGCATGGCAATACCCTCAAGATATGGGTTAGGAGAACCTCATTTAGACTAGATGAAGTTTTGATATGTGTTTGATTAGCCACTGACAGAAGTTTTCTTAGCATAACCATGATATAATATATATGTAAGATGTGATCTAATCTTGAGATGTGATATATAGACATGATAAGATGGAAAACTAGAGATGGTTTAATAGATGGCAATGCATAAATGGTTAACCATGTACATGAATAATGATGCTAATGTGAAATTCTTGGCTAATCTTTTGATGAACTCACTAGTAAATGTTGCAATTTGATTATGAGAAATGAAATAAGATCATATGAATGAAACATGTTACACGAGGTGTTAATCTTAGTGCTTAAAAAAATATAGCGTTGATAGTTAGCACAACATAACGATTATGACACCTTGATATGATCTAGATGGATAAAGCAGTTTAAGTATAGTTAATGCCCTCCTAAAAGGCATATGTTAATGTTGAACGTGTTCTAATAATTATCTCAATAAAATGTTGATGACACCTTGATATAATGGGTTAACTTTAGTTAACTCCTTTAGAATATAGTAATATAATGATCGAACCCTAATTCATGGGCAAAGATAAGGATGAAACCCTAACAATGAGATATGTCATGACATAACCAGAGTTCCTAAACCCTTGTTGAGCCTTCTATGGAGTGATGTTTCACCCTGGATACTTTTGAAACCTCCTAATTTTACTTTGGATACATGGTTCTAGGTAAACTTTGTGGATATGTTACTCATTGAATAGTGTCTACATGTGGATCAAGGCAAGATAAGGTTTTCCCTGGAAGTATGAGTATGGTTTACTTTCGAGGATGAAAGTTCTTTTAAGATGTATATGATGTGAAAGACTGGATTTTTGGGCTTAATATCAAGGACATAAGTGAATTTGTTGATTGATGTTAAGATCATGATTAAGAACCTTAACTTTATTCCTTCTTGAAGTATTTAATCAGATGATCAAATATATGAGTTTTGTCACCAAGTTTGAATAGAAGGTAGCTCGAGAGGTAAGGAAGCTATGGTTAAAATTTGGTGGCAATTGGAGTATCCTAGAGGAAGTTATGGAGGTTTGAATATGTGAAATAATATGCACATATTGAGGTATTTTGGACCAAGGTTATTGTTATATTAGCCTAAGTAGTTGATCAATAGGGTGTCACACGCCCCTTTCTTTGAGAGAGGGAGGGTGGCTAAATCTTGGTCATTCATAACTAATCCAGTGGCTGGGACTGCCTACTTTGGTGAGCCCCAGATTTGGTCTTGTAAAGGGCCTTGTACAACCGTTAGATTCATTTAGGATGGCCCTGAGATCACCTCCAAGCTTCAGATCTGGAGGAGTCATGGGAGCAAAGTGGTGTGCGAGAATCCATTCCACCACGATCTCTAGATGTGCACCCAAAAGAAGAAGTGACCAAGCAGTTCAGTTCAACTTGAGTAGAGGAGTGTGGAGACCCCTAAACGAGCTGTGAGACCGCTCCAGTAGGAAGAACATAAGACATCTCCCCAATGTATCTCCACCGTAGCCTATAGGTGATGGTCAGAGGTGGAGAAAAGGGGGTTACTGAGGATAACAGAGGAAGATAAGAGAGGGAAAACGTAGATCAGTCCTAGGGGAGAAGAATTACAGTGTTCCCTGTGGCTTTAGTGGTGTTTTGCTGGTTGTCGAGCTCCAGTTTGCTGGAGATGAAGTTTGAGTTTGGAAGGGATGTTTTGGTGTGTCCTTCTGAGTGTTGAAGCCTTGATGAAGTTGAGGAAGGTACTGCGAAGCTTTTTGCACCTTCATCCTGGTGCAAAGGTGAGAAGAGGCTTTTTGCCTCTTTGCCCCACCACATTCAAGGTGGCGACGATGCTTTCACCTAGCCGGAGAACGAGGGGTCATAGGGTGCTTCTGAGTAGTCGTGGAGAGAGACTGATGGATGCTAATCATGATGGTGGTGTGAAGAGCCAATGAGGAGCACTCAATCTCGAGCCCTTACTCGCTAGGAGGAGCTGCCTAGCGGCGACGCTATGTTTGTGAGTCACACGAACAGATCATGTTGAACGGGAGAAGAAAGACGGGTGAGTGGTGTATCCAGACTGGGTCCGGTCCTGCCAAACCAGAGAAGAACCAAGTCCAGATCACCGAACCGACCGACCCACCTCAAGCAAGTGAAGCACACCCTCGGGGCCACGTGTCAGCGGCCCATTGGCCCAGATAAGGTAATTAACTCATAAATACTCAAAATTTGTAAAATTCACAGTAATTAGCACGTTTGTCAGAAAATTACAAGTAATATACCAAAATTCTAAAAAAATGAGTAGAATATGATGGAGTCATAATATCATCCTTTTTATGCTTTCATATCAGTGATATCATGTAAGATGTATTATGCTTGTTTCATGAGTAATAAATATCAAACAATGTTCTAAAATTATGATAACATGTCAGTAAGTCCATAATCATGTTTACAATACATATCATGTCATATATGGCCATGTTGATGTACGATGCTTTATGTGTCTAAGTAGGGCTAGTAACCCTAATTAATGTGCAATAAATACATACATGCTCAATAATTGATAAAAGTTTACAGAGTAGCTGATATTAGTATAGGGAACCTCTATTTTAATTATGAGATCATGATTATGCATAAAATCCATGTTATATGAAGATGACCCTTAATACATGTTATGAAATCCTAATTTAGGTTAATGATGTAACCTAGGGTTAATATGTGCACAAAAAGGATATGGAACATAATGATCAGATAATGAACCATAATTTGGAAAATAGCATCAGTAAGATGATTCCAAGACAAGATTGCAAGTGATAATGGAAATATGCTAAAGAAATGAGTAAGCAAACTCTAAAATGGATATAACTAGGATTAAGATGATGGGAACCTGATGATAGTATGTGGTCTTATCTTACTTAGGGTTGACCAGGATGTAGATGATATGAGGATATGTGATTAGGATGTCTTGATCAAGGTACGCCATTACCTCTTGCTTGGTTTATTATACATTATGCTTGTGTTATATGGTAGTAAAGACTTGGCATATGGTATTGATTGAAATGATTGTCTTGTATGATATGTTTCTTGAATTTCTATACTTATTTCTATGAACACATGAAACATAAAATATATGTTCCATTATATGAAAGCACTAAACTCTTTGGTATTACAATGCTTGGAAGTGACCTAACTCTTTGGTAGTCAGTCACATTGTACATATGATCTAACTCTTTGGTATTCGATCATAAAGGCCTTAATCTTGAGCTCCTTGATAGTCAAGAGAATGCATTAAAACCTTCGGCGGTCAATGCATGGATATATAATGGAAAATGATCTTAAAATATGTGTTCATTTTTATTAATGAACATCTTTGTGCAAGTATATGATTTTCTTATATTTCTTTATAACTTCCAAGTATTAGTTTTATCTTATTGCCAAGATATGATGAGAGGTATATAAAAGACACGTAGGCGTAATCAGTACAATATTCTTGAATATTGTGCTGACGTGTACCACATGTAATCTTTTGTTTAGGTTGTGGTTATGCTCTTGAAGATCCAAGATAGTGAGAGTTGTGTGGCGAGTTGATGTACAGGTGGACCTGTTGTCTTAAGATCCTATAGTGTAGTAGTAGTACATGTATATGTATAAGTTTGTTGTTCAATATGTAATCTCAAATGATGTAACAATTCATGTTGTAATTATATGTTGAATGGTGAACATATGTGTATGGTTTTATTATTGTTCATGTACATGTGATACTGATTGTTTCCTTCTGACTCCCTTGATTTTATCTTTCTTAGCCTAGTGTGTGATGTTTAAATTGGGATTCTCACTGAGGTGAGGGTTTCAATTTGGACGTCACACATCAGATTAAGTTTTAGAAAATTTGGGGACATCATAGACATCCACATTTGGGAACAGATAGGTGAGTCCTCACCTGACATCACCAAAGAGATGTTTCCCCACCTCAAAGAAGTAGATGAGCTCCTCCATGAGGCAAAGGCTCTTAAAGTTCCCCACCATGATCTAGACTCAATCAAGCCACACCCACCACGTATTGCTCCTCACCCGTGATACTAGTGCATTCTCAACCTTCCCCATCTTCTAATTTCATTGCCCGAGGTTGGATGCTTGTCGGATTTGACGAGTGTGTGTCATTGACATAGCGGCGATTGGAAGGCGATCGATTGGGCGATCAAGTAGACCCTTGCGATCGGAGGCCCTTGGCGGCGCGCCGCCGCAAACTCACCCCAGCTAGGCACCCCGCCTACCGGGGGCCACCCCTTGTCCGTCTCTAAGCCTGGAGGAGGATTCTGCCATCACCTCTGCTGCGGCGGGTGACCAGGCAAAGCTTGAGGGGAGCGCAAGTGCAACAGGTGGTTGCGGAGAGGAGGAACAACATGATGGCGACTGGGCAATACCGACGAGGAGGATCATCCCAACCTACAGTCGCCTAGGGTTTTGTCGGAGGCAGGGCAGAATAACGGAGGACCGGACGTGCATGATCCAGTGAGGGTAGAGGACCAGACGTCGACGAGGGCAACTGAGAAACATGTGAGCAATCCAATACCATCTCCGGAGCAGCAGGCGAGTCCAAGATCATCTCCGGGGGAGGGAGTTAACACGTCGCATACGACGGTAGAGAAACCTACGGAGGTGGCGGGAAATCCGGGTCCTAACCCTAGGTCAGGATCGGAGAACGCAACTAGAAAGATGCTGTTGTATAACATCCCACACGACACATGCTTCCGTTGTATGGGACGTGGACACTAGCAATCACAGTGTAGAAGGAGCAAAGTGCGTTATAGGTGCAGAAGACTCGGACACCTTGCTGCGAGGTGCAATCAACAGGCCATGCAAACCAGGCCACCACCAGATATTCATTCTAGGAACGTCTTCCCACCATTGCCCACGGGGATTCCGGTGAGGGGTGCCCCTCAACATGTTTCGAAGAGGATCTCGGTCGATGTTGGACCGGATGATGAGATGAGGAAGAGCAAGATCTCTGCCTTAGAGAGAGCAGTAGAGATTTCTTGGCAGCATGGAGTAGCTTGGAAAGAGGTCGGTCTTTTCCTGCACCACAGTTGGCCCAGTGCAACAGATATATACAGGTTCGAAGACAGGAAAGCCATAGCATTCTTCTCGTGCGAGCAGGAGGCCACAGAGATGGTGATGAAAGGTCTCCGAAATTTAGGTGGTCGACAAATGAAGCTGAGGCATATGATGGAAGGGGAAAGTCATCAAAGTAAGGAGGAGTTTTGGTTCTGGATAGCTGATCTACCGCTTACTTGTAGGGATGATGAAACGCTGAAAAGGATAGTATCGAAGTTTGGAGATCTTGTGCATATTTCTGATTGGCAGAAGGAAAAAGATGACCTATCTGGGCTCCTTATTTTGGTGGAGGCTTTTAGTGAAGACATCCCTCAGTTCCTATCGCTCACGTATGGGAAAAGAAGAACATCTGTTCAGTTCCGTATGCTGGCTAGGGGGCTGGTGCATGCAGGTACTACACAACTTACTGAAGTCGGTGTTGATTCTGGGATTCCATTGGAGGCTCTTAGATTACCGAAGGCATGGCCAGATTCATCAGCTATGGTGCTTGCAAACCCGGGGCCATCAGTACCTAATGAAAGACCGCAAAAGCGAGGGGATCACAATCCACATATTCATAAAACCCAAGAACAAAGAAGGATGGTGATAGACAGAGAAGGAAGTAGAAGATACCTATCCAATAGGCGCCTTGAAGATTTCATTCTCATGGAGGACGAGAGATACAATGCATACAGAAGAAGGGAAGGCAGAAGTCAGTCTAGATCGGGGAGACGTACAGGTGAACCTCGTCTTCATAGAAGGAATTTTTCAAGAGGAAGGCAATCCGATTGGGACAGGGATACGTTTGATATGTGCTGGTCAGAGCATGAGGGAGGATACAGTCACGGACTTGGCTGGTTAGAGAGGGACATGCGTGCAAAATATTTTTATGGACTGTAAGTCATTATTCTGGAATATTAGAGGGGCATCCAATAATCCTACAAGGAGGGTTCTGAGCAGACTATGCAGTCGGTACAAACCTGGAGTGGTATGCTTTTTTTAGCCTTTTCTTCATGCGGAACAAGCAGTGGAGTTGTTAGATATTGTTAAACTTGATTGGGTTGCCGATAATCAAGATGTAGATGGGAAAATATGGTTCTATGCTGATAAAGCTTTGAATCCTAGCATTTTCAGAAGACATAGACAACACTTGACGGTCAGTATGGATACTAATGAAGGTTCGAAAATTTTTGTTACGGTAATATATGCTAGCTGTGATAGCACAGAGAGAAGAACGCTATGGAATGATCTTTTGATGATGGCTGAAATTATAGGGGAGGAAGGATGGACTATTACAGGGGATTTCAATGTGGTAAGGCACCCTAGGGAGAGAAGGGGTGGAAACCAACCTGGGTTTCAAGACATGATGGATTTTAATTCTTTGCTATCAGATGCAGCTCTGGAAGAAATACCTTTTGAAGGCAGTCAATATACATGGGTGAACAAGTAAGTTCTCACACCGACAATGTGGCAGAGAATTGATAGAGTTCTGGTCAATGGAGCATGGTTGATGAAGAGGCCTGCGACTAGATCTATTCATCTTACTAGAGCGAGGGTTTCAGACCACTGCCCAGTTATGATGATTCCCGGTTCTTGGACAATGGAAAAAAAGAAGACTCACTTCTCTTTTATGAAGACCTGGCTCGAGCATGAGGATTGCATGAATATTATCGAACAAGCTTGGAATGATCCAATATACGGTCATCCTTCTGTGGTTTTCTGCCTTAAGCTCAAAAGGGTTCGTGAGGCTCTTCGAAGGTGGAGCAAGGATACCTTTGGTGCTAACAGACAACACATTCTTGATTTGGAGGATGTGGTTTTCACAACACAAATGGCTTTTGATGAAAATCCGACTGTTGTTAATGAGATAAACTTGAGAGAGGTGGAAAGTGAGCTACAATATCTTCTGGACCAGGAGGAGAAGACATGGAAGGAGAAAGATCGAATAGACTGGCTTCAAGATGGGGAGAGAAACACCAAGTTTTATCATGCAACTGTTAAGGCGAGAAGGAAAAGAAGAAGGATCAATCAGGTGTTATTGTAAGACGGCACTCAGGTTACGGATCCTAAGTAGATGGTGGAGAGGGAAGCGGAGCATTACATGCTTTTTTACAATGAGGTAACAGATACAGATGCAAATGAGATGGATGGTTTCATAGATTCGATCCCGGAGATGGTCTCACTTGATGAAAATTTCACTATCATAGCAACTCCACAGGAAGAGGAGATCAAAGAGGTGATGTTAAAGATGGACGCAACAGCAGCCCTAGGACCGGATGGGTTCACCCTCCCTTTCTTTATAGTGGCATGGTCTATCATTATAAATGACTTCATGGACTTGGCGAAAAGCTTCTTTAGCGGACAGGATTGCTTCAGGGGTCTCTTCTGCTGCAAAATTCTACTTATTCCAAAGAATGATGAGTCTAGAAGAATACCGGAGGATTTCAGACCAATATCCATTGAGAATGTCGCTCTTCGCATCCTTGCTAGAATACTCAGTGAGAGATTTGCTCCTATTATGCCACGCCTGATTTCCAAGAACCAAGGAGCCTTTGTGAAAGGCACGGATATATATCATCACATCCGGTTAGCTAAGGAACTTATGCATGATATCAATAGAGGCAGAGATGCTCCTAATGTGATCTTAAAATATGATATGTCGAGGGCATACGATAGAGTAACTTGGTCTATGCTGGGAAAAGTCTTGGAGAAGTTCAACATTACAGAGGAGGTTATCAAGTTATGTCTTAGTTTCTTTGCAAATACGTGGGCAACGGTGACCATAGGCGAGGAAAAGGCCGGTTTCTTTCAGATGAGCAGAGGATTGAAGCAAGGAAGTGCGATTTCTCCATTTCTTTTCATTTTGTTTGAGGAAATGCTATGTAGAAGATTCCTGAGGTTATATGAAGAAGGGGCCATATCAAAATTCCAGGTGTGTGGGGAGGCGGTGCCTCCGGTCATTCTTCTCTATGTAGATGATATTGTGGTCTTTTTCACAGCTGACCAAGGATCTTTGGATGTGGTTAGTAGTACCTTTGATGCATATGAAAGAGAAACTGGTCAGAGAATAAACAAATCTAAATCTACATGCGTGGTAGGAGGCAAGGACCTGATGCTAGCTCATGATGTAGCTGTGTCCCTGGGAGTGAGTGCTGCTACGGAATCTTTGAAATATCTGGGCATACCGATAAAGAAAGGTTCGATGAGACTATCCGACTTTGAGTTCCTCATGAGCAAGATAAATGAAAAGATTGCTACGTGGAAGTCTAGACTATTATCCTTTGCGGGGAGGAGGATGTTGATTGCACATGTTCTAGCATCCATACCAGTGTACACGGCGGCGGCGGTGGGTATTCCTGCTGGGATAGTAGCGCGGATTGAAGATAAACTATCCAGATTCTTGTGGAGTGACATGGAGGATCATCACAGGAAGGCGTGGATTGGATGGCACAGGGTGGCTAGGCCTTTCTCTATGTGAGGGTTGGGGATTCCCTCGCTACAGTCGATCAATGAGGCATTTGTTACAAAAGCATGCTGGGAGGTTCTAACAAAGGATTCTATTTGGGCATCTTTCTGCAGAAGCAAATACACAAACGTGGCAGGAGGGCGAGACAATCTATATCCTGGTACCTTGAGGAGAGGATTAATACCTTCACCTTTCTGGAAGAGATTGTGGGACATGTTTCCTCGCATGTTTCCTTTATGTAGATGGGTGGTCGGTAATGGAGAGATATCCTTCTGGGATTCATGGTGGTGCGAGAAA
Organism: Alisma plantago-aquatica; assembly: GCA_963693085.1. NCBI lineage: Eukaryota > Viridiplantae > Streptophyta > Magnoliopsida > Alismatales > Alismataceae > Alisma > Alisma plantago-aquatica. The sequence continues at coordinate 303,507,765 of OY856411.1, read as the reverse complement.
CGCCTAGTTGATCATGCGATCATACCCAATGACAGAAGACACCCGTTCTTGGTAAAAGATTTTTGGATAGAAGGATATGGATGGGATTGGGATTCTCTTAGAATGATCTTGGATGAAGAAGGAATACAGTTGATACGGGTGCAGATATATGGATATCCAACGAAGAAAACAAGCTAGTGTGGAGTCCTGAGAAGAGTGGCAGATTCTCTATGAGCTCAGCCAAGCGGATGATGATGCATAATGAAAAGGAAGGTCCAGACGGCCTTGGGAGGATATGGAAAGCTGGGTATCCAAAAGAGGCAGTGCTCATATGGAAAGCGGCTAGAGGAGCAATTCCCACAGACGACAACATAAGGCTCAGATGTGGTATCCCTCTTGCATCTAGATGTTATTGCTATTTTGAACCTCAGGAGGAAGATACGAGTCATTTGCTATTCCAGGGGAAAACCGCCAAGTGCTTTTGGAGGAAATTCGACGAGCTGATCGATATGGAGGCACCTTTTGATATGAGATCTCTTCTTGACAGGTGTGTGTTGGCAAAAAAGAAGAGCATAGCTGAATGGTTGGAAGGTAATCTAGCAATCTTAATACCACATAGCATATGGCGCATTAGATGTGGAGCTAAATATGATGGTAAGATGATATCGCTCAACCATGAATGGGAGTATATCCTGCGAATCTTAAACCATCACATGAAGAGGTATGTGTTTCCTATTGCTATGGAGAATGGAATATATGAAAGAATGAAATTGTTGGGCGTGAAGGAACCAAGGACAACTATGAAGGAAATTGTATTGTTGCGATGGGAGAAGCCAGATCTACATAATCTCAAACTGAACATCACGATTGGGAGGGACAAAGATGCTAACGGTACATATAGAAGATGGGCAGCTGGTGTCATCCGTAATCACAATGCTAATATCTATCTTGTGTTCCGAGCTTGAATCAAGAGCTCTGACTACTTCCTTGCGTATATGCAAGCATGCGCCATTGGTTTGAAGCTAGCAGGTGACCACGCTTTGAACATCTCGAGCATTGAGGTTGAAGACTCCTTTACATATGAGGTACTTTGGCATGGAGGTAGAGAGTCATGGCGGACAACACCTTTTGTTAGGGAGCTCAGAGAAGAGATTGAATCTTCCATGATTTCCGGTTCGCTGGTTCATAAGGTTATCAACTCGATACCTCGTGAATTAGGCAGGTGGGGGAGTAGAACGTGGGAGTTATTAGTCTCTTTGGATATTTCTAATATGCCGCTGAGAATTAGGGGCATGGCACTGATGGAAAAAAGAAGTACTCCCTACGTGGTCCTAAAGAAAACAGCTGTTGGAGGTGATGATGAGAGATATTAGAGTGAGTCCTTCATTTTTTTTATTTTAAATTCCATATTGAGGGTGATTTTGTTGTGGGATAATGGGATATTACCCGAGTTATAAGTGCGGGAGATGTAATTTTTTGCTGTGATTTAGCCCACAAGAGGGGTGTGGGATGAATAAAAGCGACCCCTGGCTTAACCAAAAAAAAACCCAAGAAACTACATCCAATTCATTTACGATGACCATGAGGTGTGTTTTGCCATCATGTTCAACATCAATACCCTTCCCAGATAGGATTCTGGTGAAGCTCTCACTATTCCTGAGATCTAGGATTTGGTTGACCAGATCTTATGCAAAAATCATATCCTCCAGTCCCCTACCAGATCCTCTCCAATTTCAATGACCTCATACTGGAGTTTATGACAACATTCTGCTGGGTTCACTTCTCGCAGGTGGACTCCAACTATATGATTCAGATTTTTGCAAAGGATATTGAAGTATCTACCAGGCAAGTCACCTCCCTTATCCTTGATGATGACAGTGATTCTTGGCTATCATAATGCATGGAGTTCTCTCATTTTGCTTATCATAGTTGGTACGACCAAAAATAGTTCTAGGTTGATATTACTAGATTGCCCCCCACTCTGCCATGGGGACCTAAAGTCTCCATCATCCATAATTCAGTCATCTTATACCTTCATCGGATTCTTTCATGTGCTATCTACAACATGTCAGGAAGTTAGGGAACCATCTCCCAGACAGATCTCTACACATGTGGTGTATTCTTCATGACGAGCTGATCAATTAGGGGAGTGCCATCTTAGAGAACTTCAACACTCAATAGAATCACAAAACTAACTCTACATTCAACATCGATCATATTGTGACTACCATCGCCATCTTCTTGGGATTCACTCCTATTCCCTTCCAGGGGATCCAACTTAAGGGGACTCAACATTTGATTGACACTCCATACCTAAATGTGAGCCAAGTTATTTTCTACGGTGCCCAGTGAGACATATTTTATCTAGTACTCAAATACTCCAATGTCTACCTCAAGCTTCCCAACCATGCCTAGTTTGCAGCTGCAAACCTTACTTATGATCTTCTCAACCTACCGGTGCATCTCCAACAGTTCAATCTTGAGAACCCCATTCCATAGGGAACCATCCTCGAGCCAACCACTCATTGATAGAGTACCTCCATGAAGGCAAATGATGATGAGACTGGACCTCCTCCTCCTCAATCTCAATGTCTCACTCATAGGGGCACTATAGATGATACATGCACTGATGAGATTTATGGCTTCAATAAGATTCAAGAGTAGCTATACCAGATTTAGTGTGAGTAGTAGTGTTAGGGACATCGATTTAACCATATCTACCTCATGAAGCATTCTCAGGAGTCTTGGCATGTCGAACATGACCACTACACCCCTTCCAGACCATCCTACACAGAGTATGGGGCCCACCAAGCATATCTTGATCCCCACTCCAAGTACTGGGGCTATTACTACTATGAGCCTCCTTCCTCTTCTGCTCCTCCACTGCCTCCATTTCCACCACCGTTGTGGTTTTCTTGCCTCTATCTCAAGTTTAGGATTTGCTTAGGATGAGAAAAATTCTAAGCCCGAGGTGGAGGTGGGTGATACATACCAATTCCACCCCATCTTCCTTTCTAGCATATATATATTGTCATTTTATTTTTCATGTAGTTTGCTTTCTAAAAATGAGTTGCTTTTGTCCTTAGTTATGCAATTTGGCCTTTATCTAGTTAGCCAGAAGCATAGACTTGTATTATCAATGCACCCCTTTTTGAATGCATTGAACCTCTTTGCAAATATTTTTTATGATACCATGATTAGAACTCATCACATCACCTAGGACTCAAAACTAACATTGCTCTTTAGAAATGTTGGAAAGCCTTATTCAATTGATAAGAATCAAACAAAAATTTTCTCTATTTTAAACTATAGAGTGACTTTTCATATCTATTATATAATGTGGTGATAGGAAGAGTCAAACCAATACAATGGCACTCCTTGAAAAAGGAATCAGAAGCATAAGACTAGAGAAACCTTCTTCCACCATCTTCATCCCCCTCACATTGCAAAAGAAAAACCAAAACCACTTTATGCCAAACCATAAGTCTGAGTGGCATGATCATCCCTCTCTCACCATTTCTTCCATACCCTTCATAATTTTAATAGGGGCATACCATCAAAAGATGCCAAAATGCAAACAAACAAAAATATCCCAAGTCGAATAGAAGAGGGATCATCTTTTTCCATAACTCATTCATCCATGTTCCTATGCAAAACTTCCAATAAAATGTGGTACTATCAAAGTAAAAGGGAGGTAAAGCCTATTTCTTTACAAAGTCTTGATATAGAAGAAATCTACAAAACATGTTTTAATAGGGATTGTGGAATTTTTTGTTTCATGATTTTGGGAGATTTGTTCTCTTATCTAAGAAAGGAGGCAAGGAACAAAGTAATGTTATGAGGATGAGGAAGACATGTTGGTAGTGCAAATTGGAATAATTTGTGATTCATGGTTTCTCGAGGACAAACAAACATTCAAGTCTAGGGTATTTTTATGAATGCATATTCATCCCTTTTCAAAATACATCTTTTAAGTCTTTGCCTAGGATTTTTCTTACTTTTTCCAAAATTTCTAGAAATAATTACAATTTACTTGCTCTTTTCCCATTGATTAAGAATTCTTATAGTTTTCACTCATATTTTGTAGATACAACCCTTATTCACAAATTCTTAAAAGACCAATGACTTCAATTACAAATTTCTAAGCATTCTTAGTACTTCAGTCGGGTGATTTAGACAGTGAACCAATCGACTCACACATGCATAACACTCCATTCCAAAACTCCAAATGGTCATCAAATCAACTATTCCACTCACCACCTAAATTGGTCAATTCATCATTTGGACTAGGCAATTCATACCACAAACCAGTCGACTTAGAAGTTCAAACTGGGCATTTCAAGGTTCCAAAATGACCTATTTGGTTCCTTGGAGATTGGGTCTTGGTCAACTATGCACCACCACCACTCTTTAGGCTTTCAACCCACTTCTTTGGAGTCGCATACCCACAAATGTGAACCGAGTGACTCAAACACCCCAATCGATCGAGTCAAAACTATGGAATGAAATACTTCTCCACACTCACACCAACCCTAGAAGAGATCCACACCACCACCCATTAGTAGGGTTGTCAGGCATTTCCACCCACACATCTGCGATCTCAAACAGAGTGACCTAAAATCTAAAACGATCAACTCATGGTCCACTGATAGGCTTTCTCAGCAGCCTCTAGCCAATTTTCTTCCCTATCCTTAGGGTTTACACTCCTCCTTCCCCTATAAAAGGAGGGGGGGCTCCACGAAGAAGGGATCCCAATTTTTATATCTTGCTCTTAGTTTCTAGCATTTGTTTACTTTCTTACTTTAGAATTCTTGCATCTTGTACTCCTCTTCTTCAATAAAAATCCTAGTTCAATTCTTGTTCTTGGTCTTCTTGCTTTGGACAAGGAATTAAGAAGGTAGCCATTTTATTGTCACTAGACCAGGTTCCCTTCTATATATTTTTTTTCTTTTCTAGTCTATGGCTTCCTTTCTTCCTTCCTTTGGCTTTTATTTAAAATCTATAGATCATGAGTAGTTCCTCATATCGAGGCATGGGGAGTAGCCCTGTATCCTAAAACTTGTTATATGGTGTTTGTTTGGATTATTGCATGACTTAAATAGCTTGATCTCTTGTTTTTGTCGAATGTCAGTCTTGGGTGATGAAATCTCAGACCCCAAGGCTTGGGACAACCAAACAATTGCATAAATCTCCAGATGAGATCTTGGAAGGATCTTTGTTGGGATGATCAAGAAATGATCCACAAATACCAGGTTCAATGGGTTTATGGGAAGTCTAACTTTTGTATATGTATTTGAGAATGTTTCACATGCCTTCATTTAGCTAGTTTTCTCTTCATAAATTTAATCAATCTAGTTTTACGCAAGCTATGTTTGCAAATCTCTTAACTCCGAGATCCTTAATCATCAAATTTTAATTGCTCTTTCTCCTTCTTGCAAATTTAATTATGCAATTTAATCCTTCTCATAGATAATATTTCTTTACTTATTCTTGGCATAATTCTTTCTTACCTTTCTCCTTGTGTAACTTTTCTTATATTGTTCCTAGTATAATCTTTCTTTACTTGTTTTATCATAATCAAACCTTCAACCAATGGATTTTCAATTCCTATTCAATAATTGTTTAAAGTAATCTGGTTCAAATTTTTTATAATCACGTTATCCAATGGGATCTATTGGTATGTATGCCCTGAGAGCCAATCATAGGATGATTGGATTGGGATACATTAAGATTGATTTGATAAATATAAAAGGCAAGCTTCCAATTTATTCTAGTTCAATCAGTTATGAGATAATGATAGAGCATAATGAATGTCAAGAGAATGATAGTACTCAATGACGTATGTCTTTGGGTTGAGGACCTGAAGAATGAGATCATACAAATGCTAAGAGTTTGTACATTATTATTTATGTCCCTAGTGGGATGTCATTGTGGAAGGTTGATAGACAACAATGACACAGCAAGACTAGAGTGTGTGTTGGTTGATGACAAAGTCTCATTAGTCATGATATATGATATCAAACCAAGCACATAGATACATGTTAGAGAACAATGTATCAGACAAACCCATCGTGAGAGTGACACATGGAACCATGACATGGTAGTCACATTCATCTCTCACAGTGATGGTGGTGATTGTAATTCTTAGACCTGAAATCACTACACTCATCACATGTCGTTGGGTACACTTTGACATCATCAAACGCGGTCCTGAAATATGGATTGTTATAAAGGTGATGATTGGGTGAGTTTGACACATGGGGTTTTTGCTGTGAGTTATAGATATGGGATTTGTCCCTCATGAGGGAGTATGATGTCCATGGCTACTTGATAAGTGAGACTGAGAAAGGCATGCATATGCACGAGTGAGTCAATATGTGATATTGATGGCACACATATCTCAGACAGTCTGCTTTGGATCAAGGAACATGAATGAACATTGAAAGGATGACAACTCCATGCCTTGAGTTCATTCAAGATATCAGAGACAAATGAATTATACATTCATTGGAACACCAATCACAGGCTGTAGGATTGAGAGTTGTTCTCTAACTTTCCTTTTCACTTGGGTAGCACTGATGTGCGACTAGGCACCGCTCTTTGCTTGTGATGCCATAAGCTAGTTATGGACATTCACTACCAACGTGAAATGGGGCATATGGGGTCACACACAAAGGATTTAACTGGAAGAGGAATTTATCCATGAATGATATTTGGATTGATTACTAAAGGAGTTTAGGTACTCAATCAAACATTCAATCAATTGACTTGACTCAGAATCATCAAGTGTTGAACCAACTGATTTGAGTGTCGGATTGATTGAGAACTGCATTGACTGTGTTCTGCACAATCTAAACCACCAACCAACTGGTTCACTGGGTGAACCAATCAGCTCATGGCTAGTGAGACAACCGGTTCACTTTGGTGAACTGATCAGTTCATGTGTCCAAATAAGAAGTGTTGGGTTGTCCCAATTTGTGAGAAAAAGTTTTTTGTTTCACTTGTACAATTTGATTGGGACAAGAATTAATCTTTACATTAATTGGAAACGAAAGAGGAAAGTCAATTAGAGGCAAGTTTGGGAAGTGAACCGACTGGTTCATTAAGTGAATCGACCAACTCACACTCCCAACTGACCAGTTCATTTGTGAAACGACCAGTTCAACTATTGTATTGCAATCAGTTCATGGAAATTCCAGACCCTTCTACTCCCACTTTAGTCCCGCATTGCCCGGGGTTGAGAACCCTGACCCTGACCCCTCCTATATATTGAGAGGTACTGGGGGATTCTCAGAGAGAACAAATCAAAACATCAGTTGCTCTGCAAAGTTGTTGTCCTCTCTGGTTCTGGTAACCGATAGATCCCAAGCAAGTGCTACCCAACTAAGGTGGTACATCGAGGGAAAGACAACTGCAGGACAACAATTAGTTGTGGGAGAGTGTCTCAGTGACTAGTACACTGACAGAAGGGGATGAATCCTTCTAGTGTCCTAAAGGATAGGATGACTAGAGTTCCCAGTGGTCTGTGTAGACTATCTATAGAGGCGGGAGGTTTCTAATGCTCAGGAGGACAACGGTCAACCGTAGTCTGAGTTAGGACCAGGAGCTACACAAAAACCATCGAAGACAGGTGGGTGAAGACTGCACTTGTTGTGAGGCATTGTCACTGACCAAGCCTCAGGACCAGGTATGACTTGTCAAAACCATCCTTCATATTTCATAGTCATTAATGCAATCTGTGGTTATGGTTTTGTAGTGAGAGAATTTTTTTGTTTCCACTGCCTTCTCCCTCACCTAAAACCCAACAATAGAATCAGAGCAACATCAACGTACTGTGTTTTAGGATAATTGATATGATCCATTTTTTGGTTTTACTGTCTTTTATTTATTTATTGCATACGATGCAAATATTTGAAGGACTAATCTAAATATCTGATTAATAGCACATGATCCCAAACTAATATATACATATATGATATGGTATATATGTATATATATATATATATATATATATGCAAATGATACACGTCATTCATAATGAGTTTGATAGTGGATGTGTAGTGTGGTTATGGTCTATGAACCCCCTATGTGGGTGCTTGGTTGGTTGTGGTTGTTTTCTCTCAGTCTACGCACCAAGCCTTCTTCTTCTTTTCCTGATGTAACTCAAGATAACCCGAGATTCTTTTCTACCTTTGCTCTCCCTGAATGTAACTCAGGGTTTCCCAAATCAATATGTAAAATATGATAGTTTATTTCCTGTTACGTCGAAGACTGGAGGGTGCCCAGACGAGCAATTGGAGGTACGAGACGATTGGTTGGAGGTGCCAATCGATCAGCTGGTGGACTGAGATGACCGAATGATGGTGCATCTGGTGGCCTAATGAGGAGCAAGATGACCGGCTGATGGTGCAGCTGGTGGCCTGATGAGGAGCGAGACGACCTGACGAACCGACCATCTAGAGGAGCCAGACGATCAGTTAGAGACAACCAACTGATTGGCCAGGAGGTGAGCCAATCAGTCGTGCGACGAGCTGATCAAACCTAAAACGGCCTAAGAACAATATCTTCATCAACAACATGTTGCATGTGAGGTAGACCTAGATGACCGTAATTCCTTTTGGATCAAGGAATTACAATCGGATGGCCAAAATCATCAATTTATCATTATTGCATGTTTTCGTTGTGGGATATAACATGTATATGATACGTACTATATATGTAGTGATTGGATACATATATGCATATATAAGCATATTAAAACCCCTCAACTAAATATTAAGTTTAAGATGATTTCCAAAAGTAGCACACACAAAAAACTTGATCAACCAAGTGTGGGCATGCCCTAGCGTGGTGCACCATCTATCTCGTGGAAGTGTGATGGTGAATATGTGGGTCTACCCTAGCAGGGTGCATATTCATCGTGTTGGCATTTGGGTCAGACTTAACAAGGTGACCTTGATCAGATCAAGCACCTTGAGGCATAGAGATGAACATGGCAAGGTCTATCAAGAGTTTCATATGATGTAATTGGAAAAGGTTGCCAACCTGAAAGATTCTAGTTGTGGGTGACATCCCTAGCTGGTCTATGGCTGAGAGGAAATCAGGATCTTGCTCACTAGAAGGTTGTACATTGCAATCTTTTGAATTGATGGTGAGGGATATCAATTTGAACAAAATAGTGGGAACGATAGTTAATTAAAGGCCTAATTATATCGTCAAAATTTCCAAATCGATCAAATTAAGTCAAAAAAGTTTTGGACTAAAATTGCGTATTTCCTTTTTGTAGAACAAATGGCTGTCAACAATAATCACTTTTCATTTTGATCGGTCCTTGAGAAGGACAAACTGAATGGGAACAACTTCCACTACTGGTTTAGGACATTGAGAATTGTTCTCACTCAAGAGTGAAAGATCTATGTCCTAGATAAACCAATGCCAGAGGAACCCGCTCCCACCACACCAAAGGCAGAAAGGGATGCTTACAAGAAGCATAATGAAGATGCCATTGATGCGAAGTGCTTGATGTAGTGCTCAATGAACTATGAGTTGCAAATACAACATGAGAACATGGACATCATTGAAATGGTTCAACATCTCAAGAACATGTATCAAGACCAAGCACAATAAGAGAGATATGATGTCTCTGGGGCACTGTTCAAGTGTGTCATGACAGAAGGAGATCCAGTTGGTCCTCACACACTCAAGATGATTGGGTATGTGGAGAACCTGACAAGACTGGAGTTCCCTCTGAGCTAAGAGTTGGCTACTGATGTGATACTACAATCGTTGCCAGAATCTTACTGTCATTTTGTGATGAACTACAACATGAACAACTTTGACAAGTAGTTGACAGAGTTGTTGGGCATGTTGAGGACAATTGAGGCAAAAATGAAGAAAGACAAACCCAAATCTATGATGTTGATCAACAGAAAGAAGGGTAAGTCTAAAGGCAAGGGCAAGGGCAAGGGCAAGGGCAAAGCAAATAAGTGTTCTGATGCTAGCCAGAAGCCCAAGTCATCTTCAGCTCTCAAGGCCAAAGGAGGGGTGAACAAGGGAGGCAAATATCACCATTGTCAAGAGCCAACACATTGGAGGAGAAATTGCCCTCTCTATTTGGATGAACAAAAGAAGAAGGAGGAGGGGATGGAAATCTCCACCTCAGGTATCTTGAAATAAACTTGAAATACTTCTATATCTGAGGTATTTGATACCAAGATATGGATCTGACATATATGATATGCATGATATGAAAAGAAGTGATGGCCTTTGTAAAAGGACCAAGAAGGAGCACTCATCATTAGAGCAAGTGTTTCTGCCATAGATAGGAGCACCTTTTAGTTTATTTCATCCCAAAGGGCATGTAATAGAGTTATGAAATTATATTTCATTTTTCCAATAAATAGAAACACTCCATTTTTTCATCTTGTAATGACAAGGATGTCTATCAATAAAGTTGATGTTTCAATTTAAAGATATGATCTTTTGTGGCAATGCCCTATTTATCTTGTGGTACTTGGTATGCATAATATAAAATGATACCTAAAAGTTATTGATGACTCAAAAAATTAATTAGCATTATCATGAGAAATTCATTTCTAGCTTCCATGTTGATGGATAGGCCAGACTCTTTTGGTTGTGAACCATTAAGAGATATGAATGTCTTGGGCATGATGAAAAGTCTATCTTCACTAGATGTAGTGGGAGAATGACTATCCTATTAGGTATAATACATATTGATGTATTCACATACATACCTATTGGAATAAATGTTAATGCTTTAGATGGTGTTTATTGAAATACCAATATGAATATCTTGAAGTGTTCAAGAATATCATACAAACTTGGTAGAAGTATTAACTCTTTGATGTGATCAATGAATGAGATACTTAAACCAAATGTTTGAGGACCTTGTGAGTAATTATGATAGTGTATCATAGATAACTCATTATTAAGGCATAGTGATGTCTAAATCAAAGAAGGAATCATACTCTAAAGAGTTATAGCATGATCATCAAATAACTAATCTTCTAGAATTCTTCTAAAAGAACATGCTTACACTAAATAAAGGAGATTAAGAATCACAAGTGTTGTGGGTTATCAAATTCCTTATATAACAGATACACCTCATATATATAGGTGATAAATTGGTCATGTGATGAGCCAATAATCTAGATGATTTTGAGGGACCAAATTTTGAGTCATGGCTTGAGGCCATAAGATCCAAAATGACTTCCATGTAAACCATAAGGTATGACCTTAGTGGTAGCGCTCGTTGGGATAAAACCCATAAGTGCAATTGGTTCTTAAGAGTTAAGACTGACATGGATGCTATTTAGAGAAAGGATCATGGTTGATGTTGGAACTTGAAAGACTATGAAATTTGGCATGTGGATATTAAAACTGCATTCCTGGTAGGAATAAGATAAGGCTGTATACGTGATACAACATGAAGGGTTTTATGAATCCAATAATGCAAATGCAGTAATAAGTTACAAGGGATTAATCAATATGATTGATTAAATACATAAAACTCAGAATTGGAAGTCTTTACTTTGATTATATAGTCAAAAGGTTTGACTGATATATCAAAAATAAAGAAGGGATTTGTGATTACAAAGATTTAGTGGGAGCGTATCAACATTCCACATGATGATGAGGAATGAAATGTTCTAAAATGGAAACTGGTGTGGAAATATCTTTAAGGGAAGATAGAGAAATGTCCTATGTCATAGAAATAGAGATATATAGAGATAGTTCTCGAAAAATCTCTTGACCTGGTAAAGAGAGAGCATACATTGTCAATATGTACTGAAGGGTTCAGTATGTATAGATTAAGTGGGAGAAAACTTGTCCATGTTACAATGGAGTTAGTATCTTAGATGCTAAGTGTCCCAAATTCTTATGAAGAATAGGAACACATAGATAGACATGGATCTATCATGTATGCAATCATCTCATTATTGTGTATGTATTGGACATGACAAGAAAATATGCATTCACCATCTTGTATGTATTGGACATGACAATATGATATGCTCATCCTGTTAACTCATGTGACGAGTGGATGTTTGTCTACTTCCAGTGAGGGTCACTAGAATACCATGAAGAACTTGTTTGGTACTTATGAAGTACTAGTTCTATGGTAATATAAGGAAGAGTTGGGTGTAAAGAGTTACACTGATGCAAGCTTCCGAAATGATAGAAAATGATTGCAAAATATAAATATAAAAGTGAATATGAGTTGATAAATGGAAACGTTCCGATTTAAAAGTCATTTAATTCTAACAGGGAATGTCGAGTATCCTTGTGTTATGAACAATAGAGGATACTATATGGATCTAGAAGTTCATAGAGATGAACTTATAGATATTCCAACCATTGATGATAAGTAGGAATGCTGAGTCAGACAATGGAGTTAAGTGTTAGGAAAGGAATATCAGATCACATATTATGGCAACTCCATCTCATATGATATGTCATACAGTGAAGAGATGTGAAACGTGCTATATACCAACTAAAGCAAAGTGTTTCTAACTCACTGCGTTATCACTGGAGCAGAAGAAACATGTGGGACATATTTGGAGATCACTAAGAATATGATTCAAAGGTGATTGGCTCATAGCGCAAGTGGGAGTTTGTTGGTATGTATGCCCTGAGAGACCATCATAGGATGATTGGATTGGCATACATTAAGATTGATTTGATAAATATCAAAGGCAAGCTTCCAATTTATTCTGGTTCAATCAATTATGATATAATGATAGAGAAGAATGAATGTCTAGAGAATGACAGTACTCAATGGTGTATGTCTTCGGGTTGAGGACCTGAAGAATGAGATCATACGGATGCTAAGAGTTTGTACATTCTTATTTATGTCCCTATTCGGATGTCATTGTGGAAGGTTGATAGACAACCATGACACATCAAGACCAGAGTGTGTGTTGGTTGATGACAGAGTCTCATTAGTCATGATATATGATATCAAACAAAGCACATAGATACATGTTAGAGAATAGTGTATCGGACAGACCCACCATGAGAGTGGCACATGGAACCATGACATGGTAGTCATAGTCAACTCTCACAGTGATGGTGGTGATTGTGATTCTTAGACCTAAAATCACTGCACTCATCACATGTCATTGGGTACACTTTGACATCATCAAATGCAGTCCTAAAATATGGATTGTTATAAAGATGATGATTGGGTGACTTTGACACATGGAGTTTTGGCTGTGAGTGATAGATATGGGATTTGTCCCTCCTGAGGGAGTATGGTGTCCATGGCCACTTGATAAGTGAGACTGAGAAAGGCATGCGCATGCACGTGTGAGTCAATATGTGATATTGATGGAACACATATCTCATACAGTCTACTTTGGATCAAGGAACATGAATGAACGTTGAAAGGATGACAACTCCATACCTGGAGTTCATTCAGGATTGTAGAGACAAAGGAATTATACATTCATTGGAACACCAATCAGAGACTGTAGGATTGAAAGTTGTTCTTCAACTTTCCTTTTTACTTGGGTAGCACGGATGTGTGACTAGGCACCACTCTTTTCTTGTGATGTCATAAGCTAGTTATGGACATTCACTGCCAACATGAAATGGGACCTATAGGGTCACACACAAAGGATTTACCTAGAAGAGGAGTTTATCCATGAATTATATTTGGATTGATTACTAAAGGAGTTTAGGTACTCAATCAAACATTCAATCAATTAACTTGACTCAGAATCATCAAGTGTTGAACCAACTGATGTGAGTGTCAGATTGATTGAGAATTGCATTGATTGTATTCTGTACAATCTGAACCACCAAATGACTGGTTCACTGGGTGAACCGATCGGCTCATGGCCAGTGAGACAACCAATTCACTTTGGTGAACCGATCGGTTCATGTATCCAAACGAGCAATGTTGGGTTGTCCCGATTTGTGAGAAAAAGTTTTCCATTTCACTTGTACAATTTGATTGGGACAAGAATTAATCTTTGCATTAATTGGAAATGAAAGAGGAAAGTCAATTGGAGGCAAGTATGAGAAGAGAACTGACCGATTCACTAAGTGAACTGGTCGGATCACACTCCTAATTGATCAGTTTATTTGTGAAATGACCGGTTCGGCTACCGTAGTGCAATCAGTTCATGGAAATTCCAGACCCTTCTACTCCCACTTTAGTCCCGCATTGCCTGGTGCTGAGAACCCTAACCCTGACCCCTCCTATACATAGAGGGGTATTGGGGGCTTCTCAGATAGCACAAATCAGAACATCAGCTGCTCTACAAAGTTGTTTTCCTCTCTAGTTCAAGTAACTGAGAGAGACCAAGTAAGTGCTACTCGACTAGGGAGGCACAACGAGGGAAAGACAATGCTAGGACAACAACTGGTTGTGGGAGAGTGTGTCGGTGACTAGTACACCGATAGAAGGGGATGACTCCTTCTAGTGTCCATGTGGACACAGATAATTTATGGTCAACCGCAGTCTGGGTCAGGACCAGGAGCTGCACAGACGTCATCAAAGACAGGTGGGTGAAGACCGCACTTGTTGTGAGGCATTTTCGCTGAGCAAGTCTCAGGACCAGGTATGACTTGTCAAAACCATCCTTCCTATTTCATAGTCATTGATGTGATCTGCGGTTACGGTTTTGTGGTGAGAGAATTTTTTTGTTTCTGCTACCTTCTTCCTCACCTAAAACCCAACAGGATCGACCGTTTATATGCTAATAAATTAACCTCGATTGTATGTTTTGCCGTTAAGGTTAAACTCTAGGAATCAACCCCTGGTGATTTGTTGTGTTAATCGACACACATTTGGATCCTAGTGGCCTAAAGAAATCTGAGAAGAAAGAGGGATTTAATTGTATTAAATACTTTTGTTTTATATTTAAAAAATGAGTAAATATAATTGAATATAGTTTGACAATCTGTGTCTGTGTTAATGTATCACTCCTAGCATGAATGTTGAATCTGATATTGATGGTTGATCCATCATTTTTCACCTCACAATAGAAAAGGGAACTCGACTATAAAATGTCCACAATTCCCCTCACACCACTCTCTCTTCCCTCTCCGCCTTTTTCTTTTATTCTCCTTCCATTAGTTTGGCGAGAGAGAAGAAAAGACAATGAATCATGCCACATGGGGATTCTTTCCGTATTGAAAAGTGCCCAAATCCTTCCTAAACTAAGACTTTTGGGAAATACAATAATCTTAGTATCATGGCCTCCCATGCCTATATAAGACTTTAGTTCACCCATAACCCAGAACAACCCTCTCCTCTCAATTTCTCCCGAGATGCTTTGTGAATTGCCTCCAAGCTCCATCATAGCCACCGGGGGCATCGACCATGGACCTATGACTCAGAGCTTATCCAGCCAATTCTTCAACGCTGAAGCAATATGGGGTGGCCATGAAGAGTTCCCAACCCTCAATATGACTTGAGGGCAACCCAACCTCAGTAGCCGCATGCATGTATTACAACCATGAAGCATCTCGTCAGAAAAGGTGATTCCAGTCCATTGCGATGGGATGCAAGGAGTGGAAGAAGACCACTGGGACCTCAAGAAATCAACTCGGCATCAACATTTCATACAAACTTGGTAATTTCCTATTTATGTTCTTAGTTTCCACCTACAAAAAACCATGACCTTATTCTACCTACACTGGGTACCCCATGTCGAGCTAAGGAGATCTTCGAGTCCAGACAAGGATGCATAAGCTAATCCTAGACTTGGATGGATTTTCCTATCCTTGGAGGTGAGAGTCAACTCTCCAGTTGAGTCCCACAATTGGCTGCCTAGAGCAGTGCTTGGCCCAATGAAGGGGATGAGCAATCCCCCTTGGGATTTTACTCCTATGCCCTCATCTATGTGATCAACCCTGGTCACTACAAAAGGGAACTAGGGTCTTTTTCCCTAATATGAACTAACACCTGTGTGGCACCGACCGCCGATGTGGTGTAAGCCCATTGGCTGGGCCTGGACTCATGTGGCTAATTGGATATATTGATTCATGCTGATGTGGCCTCTCTTGATTGGCCTAAATATATTTATCTTTATTTAATTACAATAATTAGTTGGTAAACCTGATTGGGATGAAACTATATATAAAATTGATTAAAAAAGGAGTAGAACACGATAAAATATATTCACTCTCTAATTATGCTTCTTTTTCCTTAATAAATCATTATTACATGGAAACCCTAGATTTGGTGAATATGATTCTTAAAGCACTAAAGATAGTTATTTAGTGATAATATCTAATATTGTTGAATTTGATGGTAATCCAAGATGATCATGATAATAATGATGAATAACTAGGGTTTCTAAAATGAATAATCATAAATATTATGAATTAAGGTTCTGAAACCATAGATCATAACTTGCCATTATTGCAAATAATTTAAAATAAGTGCTCATAATGAAATGATTGATGGATCTAATAATTAGGGTTTCACCTAATGTTTGATATGTGATGGAACTAGGGTTTTTACCCTTATTCCTTATCCAAACCTGAGCAACCCTAAACTCTAGATTAAGACCCGATTAGGGTTTAGTCTGAATAATATGATGGTGACATTTTAGGATATACATACAAGCAAAGTAAATTTTGATTGCTTGGATCCATCTTTGATGGCTTGATTGGATAATATGCTTAAAGTACTTGAACTATATATTGCATGGTCTGCATGGAAATAAGGTATGTGGTTACCATTATATATAATCACAATTATCAACTATCGATGTTTGCTAAGGATTTCTTGAAGATTTATGAAATAAACTATTGAGTGTTTACTTACATTCTATTCAATTATAATGCCACTATGAGTATGACATAAAGTAAGCTATCATATTCTGAACCCTGGGATGATATGTAGCAAGAGGTGATGCACATGAGCCCCAAAAGGAACATTGTTTATGCCCAAAATAGCATATCAAGTCTGTGTTAGAATATGTAATGAAAATGCAGTTCTTATTTGCAAGTAAATGATTGATTATATGTTGTTATATTACTTGAATACTTTGTATTCACCCTATGTACACAATATAGCAATATACTAATCCACATTTGATTATCAGCATTTTAGGTAGCTACAATATATGAATACATCGAGACATGATGAATCTGATGAAAGCAACTTAAGACACTAAAACTTAGTAAAGGAGGATTAGTTAGATACTTCTTCTCATATGTATTAGTCCCATGTTAGAAATTCATGTAACTCCTTAGAGGTGCTCGTTATACATCTTGTAAACAATATTTGTGAAACAATGGAATTATTTTCTATTATTTGTAATTTTGTAAGTTTGATCCTTGGGGATTTAGGTAATGACTCTCAACTTTAAGGTTCTTTCTTAATTGAGGGACAATGAAAAGTGAGGTCATTACATTTGGTATCAGAGCACTAGAATTTTCAATTAGTATTTAATGGTCGGTAATTTTATGTTTTCTTTAGAAATATAAGGAAAATTATTAGGGCATAGACTAAAGGTAATGGTGTCTATAATGGATCACTACTTTGGGGGCTAGAAATATTATCCCTTGCACCAACAAGTTGGTATACAAGGACGCCCTTAGCTAACGTGATACCTTCCTAGCCAGAACCTAGAGATTTCTTGAAGTAATCTTTCCTCTAAGTCTTCTCGTCTCTAATTTCATCCACTTATCATCCTCTTGTTTAATAAACCCTAAAAGGAACTTCCGTCTTCATCTCAAAATTAGGGTTTTTGAGAAGAAGTAGGATTGATGCATCCTCGACCAATTAATGTACATGGAATGTGGAAATAATGATAACGTAAAGGAAAGATAGTTTTATGTGTTTTTTACTTGAAAGGGTAAACCCTTGATGGATTTAGGGTTGGTTTAGGAAAACCCTTAGTGGGTTAAGAGAATCATAAAACCCTAAAGTGAAAGGGTAGTCTGTAACCCAAACCCTAAACCCTAATCTTGAGAGACGGGAATAGTGTGGGTGAAATACTAACCTTTCCCATATGAACCCTAATTAGGGTGAAAGGAAAGAGGAAATACATATGAGTTTAGGTAACCCAATCTTCCATCTATAGATATAGATCTAGAAGGATTCTTGGACTAAGTCAGAGAACATACATTGACAATGTGTTGAAGAGGTTCAATACAGAGAACTCAAAGAGAGGCAACCTTCCCATGTACCATGGTGTTACTATCTCTAGAGCTCAATGTCCCAATTATTTTGAAGAAAGGGAGCACATGAGCAGGATTCCATATGCATCAACAATTGGATCTATCATGTACGCAATGTTATGTACTCATCTAGATGTCTCATGTGCCTTGAGCATGGTGAGTAGATATCAGTCATATCTTGGTGAAGGTCACTGGACTTCCATGAAGAACATCCTTAAGTACTTGAGAAGAACTAAGGATCAGTTCCTTGTATAGGGTGGAGAGGAAGAGTTTGTGGTAAAGGGTTACATCGATGCAAGCTTCCAAATTGACAAAGATGACTACAAATCGCAATCTAGATTTGTGTTTTGTCTCAACAACTGAGTTGCAAGATGGAAGAGTTCCAAGCAAGAAATAATTGTGAAGGTCACTGGACTACCATGAAGATCATCCTTAAGTACTTGAGAAGAACTAAGGATTGATTCCTTGTCTAGGGTAGAGAGGAAGAGTTGGTGGTAAAGGGTTACACTGATGCAAGCTTCCAAACTGATAAAGATGACTACATACTACAATTTGGATTTGTGTTTTGCATCAACAACGGAGTTGTAGGTTGGAAGAGTTCTAAGCAAGAAACAATTGTGGATTCTGTAATAGGATTTGAGTGTATTACTTCATCTAATGCAACAAAGGAGGCTATTTGGATCAAGAATTTCATCTCAGAACTTGGGGTGGTTCCAAGTATCATCGATGTAATTGAGCTATATTGTGACAACAATGGAACTATTACACAAGCTAAGGAATCTAGATCACATCATCCTTCTAAGAATATAAAAAGGTGATTCCATATCATATGAGAGATTGTATATATGGAGATGTAAAGATTAGCTGAGTACCAACTGAGAACAATGTGACTGAACCCTTGACAAAAGAACTTTCACAACAGTTGCATGAAGGTAATGTTAGATCATCTGGGATTAAGTTCATGGGTGATCGGTTGTAAGTGAAACTGGGATTTTGTTGGTATGTATGCCCAGAGAGCCAAACATATGATGACTCTGATGGTATATCTTATAAATGATTTGATTAATAGTAAAGGCAATCTTCCAATTTATTTTGATTTATTCAGTTATGAGATAATGATGTAACATAATAAATGTCTAAAGAATGATATTTTTTAATGATGTATGTCTTCAAGTTGAGGACCTGAACAATGAGATCATACATATGTTAAGAGTATATGCATTCTTATCATGTCCCTAGTCAGATGTTATTGCGGAAGGATGATAGACATCAATAACACATAAGACTAGTGTGTGTGTTGCTTGATGACAAAATCTCATTATTCATGATATGTGATATCAAAACTAAACACATAGATACACGTTAGAGAACATTGTATCAAATAGATCCACCTTGACAGTGATGCATGGAAACCATGATTGGTAGTCGAAATCATCTCTCATACTGATGGTGGTGATTGAGGTTCTTAGACCTAAAGTCACTACACTCATCACATGTCGTTCGATTTACTTTGACATCATCCATCGTGACCTTGAATAAGGGTTGTCATAAAGGTGGTTCTCGTGTGCACTGTGACACATGGGGATGACTGTGAGTGATGTAGATGGAATTTGTCCCTCCTACATGAGTTTGATATCCTGGCCACTTGATAAGCGAGATTGGGAAATGCATGGCCATGCTGGTGTGAGCCAATATGTGATATTGAGCTTACACATATCTCATGTAGTCCTCTCTAGTTCAAGGAACATGGATTGAACGTTAAAGAGGATGGAGATTCCATGCCCCAAGTTCAATATGGATATCAAAGATGAAGGAACTATATGATCATTATAACACCAATCACATATTGTAGATTGAAGTTGTTCTCCAACTTTCCAATTACTTGGGTAGCTATGATGTCTTTCTAGATACCACTCATTGCTTATGATTTCATAAATCAGTTATGGACATTCATTGCCATCATAAATTCGAACCTATAGGGTCACACACATGGTATACACTTGGAATAAGAGTTTATTCATGAATGATGTATGTCTTGATTACTAAGGTGTTTATGTAGTCAATTTAAAAAACAATGGCTAAAACTTGACTATCTGGACTGTAAACCGACCAGTTCAAGTGTTGAACCGATCGATTCAAGTGTTAGGTCAATTGAACCAACATTGACAATCTGATGCATGAGATGATCTGTTCAACAAGTGAACCTATCATCTCAGGTTTGATAACCAACCATTTGTTTGATCAATTTGATTAGATCAAGGATTGATGTTAACGTCATGTTGTGCATTAATCAAATATTATTTTTCAATAAAATTTGATAGAGAAACATAGTGAAATGATCGGTTCAAGGATTGAACTGAATGACTCACATGTGAACTGACCGGTGCAGTAGTGAACCAACCAGTTCAATTGTCATATGTTCTAGAAAATTCATGAAATTTCATCTCTTCAACTCTCGCTCAAATTGGAAGCCTCGACTTTGAACCTCCTATAAATAGGGGGGTGTTGAGGGTTTCCCATACACAACAATAAGCTCTAGTTATGGTAACCAAGAGAACCTAAGAAATTTTTAACAGTCAAAGGGAGGAACAACAAGGGAGAGACAATTGTGGGAGAGCAAGTTGATGCTAGCATGTCAACTAGGAGAGACAACTCATTCCTATCTATTCATCTAGAATGAGAGGAGTTCCCGGTGGTCCATGTGGAATACTATAGAGGCAAGGAGGCTAACGTTGTCCATGTGCAACTTGAATAAAGATGCACGCTACTGCAAGGGATATTCGTTGAAATTGCTCTGGGACTAGGTATAAATCTTGCAAACCATCCTTCCCATTACATGGTGGTTGATGCGATCTATTGTTTAAGGGAATATGGTAAGTTAAATTTTATTTTTTCTGCCTTATTTGATGCCATATTTCCCTACAATATCAACTAGGGCTCAAATCTCATAGTATACTTAAGTTATAATTTTGACTTGTTAAGGAATAAGTTTTACCTTACATTAAATGTTTCATTAAAAATACTAATGAAGCTGAAATCACTAATGAATATATAATTAACATTGAAGTTATCATTAACTTGAACAATTCCAAATAAGTAAGGTATGTATCATAACATGATGTGTCATGAACCCACAAATTTTTTATAATATAAATCACATGTAAACAAAATACAATATTATGCCACTAACCAAATAATATATCTTATACAAATAATTGATCTAATGATGCTACAAATAAAATTGAATTCACGCATATCTATCAAATGGATTAAAATTTATTAATTATAATGATAACGAATAAGGTATATATGAGGATGTGTTATTTTGATCTCAATTGAATTAAATACCATAAAATGTTTTACAAAGAAACTTAAGTAAAATATCAATGTTAATTGGATATAGGAAAGTGATTAAGGGATAGATAAGCATAAAGAAAATTCAATCCCAAACTATTAGAGAAATGGATTAATTGCAATTATATGTATGAAAATAATGCAATTAAATTATATTATATTGAATAATTAGATAGATGGAGTTGAAAGAGGGAATTGACTACAAAATCATATTCTAAGTACTCAAATTGGTTGAGTAACCAAATTTCATATTAATTGGATGATTCTACCTACCTCACATTGATTAGGAAAGTTAGTACATTAATGATAACCTTAATATTAATAGAATTGAGTGTGATAAAGTTTGCTTTGTATAATGCACAATTGTTTATCAGCTATCACACTAAGGTTCATTATCTGATCTTTAATAGATGTGTTTACACTCTCAATTTTTTTTAATTTGGCAATCTGCTAATTGTCTCCTACCTTGGATAGGAGACCTTCCCCATGTCAGTTATATGCCCTGGTTATTATACTATCTATCCTCCGTATTTCCTTGATTCTTCTCCAAACCTAATGAACCCTATCCCTAGATTTTGTTTCCTTTTTCTCTCCATAGGAAATTGGTTTTCTCAATGCCCGTGTTTCTCCCAAGTTTCTATTTCCTTTTCTTATCCTCACATTTCTAGGTCTCCAAGCCCCTATAAAACTATCTCAAAACCTCATCTATAGTCCTTTTCACTGTTCTCAAGGGATTTTTTGGTCCCATCCCTCTTTTAGCATATTCAACCAGTATCCCCACCTTCATTTTGCTCTTGGGGTACATGTAAGGTATTTTGTCCTTCACAAGAACCAACTCTAAGTTGGGATCATTGATGGTGACCAAAAGGATCTTCTCAAGAATGTAGTTGTTTTTTTATCAAAGGTAATGAAGCTTCTACCCTTTTTGTTTTTTCTCTCATAGTTTCCTTTCCTACTATCTAGGCAACATACATTATTTTCAATTGGTTTTATCCCCAATGACTTCATTTTAACCATCAGTGTCTTCTCTGAGTCCTTCTGAAGTCATTTGGCATTTCTATTTTGAGCCTTGTTGATATCTTTGGTTTTTTAATTTCTCCTTCTTCTTTTTGTATATGAAGTGAGCTCCTCTTTGGTTACCAACCACTAAAAAACCCTAACTTTAAGGTTGTTGAGTTTGGTTTGATCCAAGGGACTTAGTGGTAGCTTTGGTCTTTGGTGATTTTCTAAAGTGGGTAAACAGGGATTTGCAATATTGATCAAATTTGGGGCTCCTAGATGATTGGAAAAGTTATTCTCACATTATAACATGTCCATGTGTATTTTTACTAGGCTATCCCTTCCCACTTGTATGTGGTTTGGTGTCTCAACCAAAGAGTATTTTTGTCTCATTTCTAGTTTCATCTTCTTGCTTGTCACATTGGGCTTGAGTCATTGTGATTACTATAACATCTATATCACAATTAAATTATGATTTTCATGCAAGGTTATTTTGGTCTTTCTACTAGTTTTTTCTATTTTAAAATAAGTAATCTTATAAAATTCATAACAATTCATCATAGTATCAAAACTATATAATAAAAGATATTTTAAAATCATATGATTTTTCTCTACATGGTGCTATGAGTTTCCACACCTAGTTATAATATATTAAGAAGTGATTTTTAGGGTTTTCTAGTTGTCTAAAAATTTGTGCAATTCATATATAAATAATCGTGGTTCAAAAAATTGTACAAAAATATGTTATGAAATCTTTAAAAATGATCTATATGATGATATGATTATGGTAACCTGAATCAATAAAAATACAAAGATAATTTTTAGGGTTAACATATTAAATGAGATTTGACAAAAAATCTATGTAATTGTTTAATAGATGAATCAAGACATGTTGTGGACCTAGGATCTGGACAAAATACTATTTAAGATTGATTATTGTGTATGTTGCATTCTTTCATTTGTAATTAATATTGATTGTCATGTATGTACCTATTTGTGTATGTTGGATGTGTTCTGCTTTATAAGATGTATTTTAGAAATCATCTTGAGAGAATGCAAATCAGTATTAAAATACATAATGTCTTTTCTAATGTACGGTAAGTTAGTGTAAGTTCCAAAGTTGAATGGGGAATCTTTAAAAAGATATCATATGATCACAATTGTTACACAATTCTGATAAAGAAAATATCATTGTCAACTATATGGATGAATAAGTTAATAAGTTATAAGTTTATTAATTTTACAAATGGTAAATATAGGTACTTTTACCAATCGTCACACTTTAACTAAACTCTATAATTACATGCATATCTACATAAATGCTAAAAAATATTTTATTTTACGATGTTATTTGGCCCAATCTAATCTATCCAAAATCCAAATCTATTACACATGCCAGGTATGTGATGAAATTTAAAACGTTATCACACCCAAATTGTAAGATCCTCAAATTTGATAAATTTGGATTCTATGATTACAAATTCAATAATAATACAGTGAGATTCACTTTACTATACTCAAAATAATGCTAGAATGAATTATGAATCTAAGTCTTGGACTTACTTAAGAAAGTAATGTGATGTGAAGAGAATATGCCTATGTGAGGGTTCATTGTAGTATGATGACCGATACATTAATTTCATGATTATAATTATGACAAGGCTTGTGAACCCTTATGTAGTCCCATGGTATGAAATATGAACTTTGGTACTTAATTATAGCCCAAAGAGACAAATTTGGATTTACATATGGGTCCTAATAATATAAAGTTAGGAATTCAATATCTCATGAATGTTAAATAACAAGGATAATTTTATTTGAACAATAAAGGTATATGAGATCACAAACAATTTTTTAGGATAATCCAAGTTAACTTGTGGCCTAGGCAGATATTAAAGTAACCATCGAGTTATAACTTGAATGTTAAGTTTGGAATAACTTTTGATTTGTTATAGACCTAATACATGGCCTAAGAGAGGATAATATCTAAATGGAGATAATCTCAAATTTTGGATAATATCCCTCTCCCTCATTCACTCTAGAAATCAACAAACTTTTGAAACTTCCAACCTTCTCCCTACACCCAACCAACCTAATTTGGGTGAACATAGCCTATCTTATCGTGTCTTCTCCAATAGATCATAAAAATATCTTGTCAAGCATGAAACTTGGTTGCAGATTCTACTGTGGCCCACCCTAGAGCCTATATAAGGAACTAACATCTTTTTCACACACAATTATACACACTTTTCTACTTGAGAATCCATGGATCAGTAGACACCCAAGGTTGTGATGTCCTTGGCATCATCAATGTGGAGCATAAGAGTGAAAGATGTTCTCCTCATTGGATCACAGAGTGTAGGAAGAGGACTGGGGCTCCTAGAGGATACTCCACCTTATACAATGCACCTATGGTGCTTAGGTACGATCTTTAAACCTCCTTATCTCTATTATCTAGGGTTTGCACAAAGTTGGCTCTGTTGGATATAGGGCTCTAGAGGGGGGGAATAGAGCTTCAAAATTCTTACAAGAAAAGTTAGACCTTCAAATTATATCAATTGAAACCAAATGCTTAAGACCAATTTGAAGTCCTATCTAAGAAAGCATAGCAAGGATGAGAGCAATTGAAACATGCTCTTGGACAAGGTGGTTAGAGTGGTTCCAATCTCCAAACTAGGAGATAGTCAATCCACTACCTAGAGAGGTCAACCTCTAGGACTTTGTAATCTGTGTATACTTATATTCCATCATAACAGATACAAGGAGACAGCCATACATCCAAGGACTTACCTATTCAAAACAAGATTCTTTCACCTACACAAGGACTTACCCACATGATTAAGATTTCTTCAGCCTTCAACAAGGACTTACCCACACTTGCATCAAGTCTTTGGCCTTGAAGGAATTACCCACTCTTCTTGAATCTTAGCCTTTCCCTTCTCCTTCACCTGGAGAAGATCTTCACCTCTTCTTCAACCGTGAAGAAGGCCAATAGATTCACCTTCACTTGGAGTAGCTTGCTTCAACCTTTGATCTTTGATAAAAGGGATTGGGAAGATGTAAGGAATGAGAGCTTTACAAGAACATGGAGTTAGCTATGTTACAACATTCCTAACTCACTCATAATCACAAAATGTTTTGTAAATGAGAGAGAGAGAAAGGGGCTCAAGGGGTTGTAACACACTCAACTATAGCAAGGACTTAGGATAGCATGAATGAGCAAACTTGGAATGAACTTCAAGGGTTCCTATTTATAGCTGGGGTGTTCTATTGAGTGTAGGATCACTTAAGAATGAAAAATAGCCATTTTACAACTTGCAACATATCTATTTTTATTTACAACAACTCTCCAACAGTTATAATCACTTTTTCTGTGTTGTTCTGTATAGTACATTCAGTCGAGTTTCAATAAAGATAACTCGATCGATCCACTAACTGACAAAGCCAATTTTCAAACTATCGGTCGAGTTTGTTCTAGGAAATTCGAGTGATGAATCAAAATCAATTTCGGACAATGATTCGGTCGGTCAAATTCTATGAGTGTGCAACCTGACCGATTGATCATTTTAGAAAATCCATCACTGGATCGCTTGAGTTTCTAACTCGATCGATAAACATCATGTGACAAATTTTCCAAATTGATTTATGAGTGACCAGACATTGGAATTAAGTGTCCCTAATTTTTTCCTCATCTTAGTTACAAGTCATATCATCAATACAAGCGATTACAAAATTAATCTAAGGTGGTTTGGAGTGATTTCCCAAATTGCACACTTGAATTGCTTTTGACTTGAACTTGGACAAGCTAGGGCTTGTGTAAATTGATCCTTTTAATGTACCTAAAGCCTGAAATCAATCTTGAACAAACATATTAGATACATAGGAATGTAATGGTTAAGTCATTATCAAAATATGGAAAATGTATAACTCTTAAGTCAAAGGCTCAAGTTGGCTCTCACCCACACATGACTGTTGGAGATAAAACCTTCCAAGTTCCATCTAAAATGGGCTGGATTTGTCTAAATTAGGCTCATAAATCAACCATATTTTAGTATAAGTTAAGCAATGAAAGCCAAAAAAATTGACATAAAATGATGGAGATTGACCAATGACTTCCATTGATGGCATCCACCAGTGGACCGCTTCATCAACCTCCACGTCCACCCAACAAGAAAATAACCAATGGAGCTAAACCAACACGATTTCACTCAAACTAACCCAATTTCATACCGATCAAGACCATGTCACTCCACCAATCCATCACTGGACATCAATCAATGTAATCAATTGATGACAGCAATTGAAAGTGTCCACCAATGACACCAATTCACGAACTCCCAATGACACTAAATGACAAACTAACTAACCTATAGAAAATTCCTACATATTGATGTGAGAAAACCAACTTAGGTTCATACAAGAAGGGGAATTTGCAATGGCAAAACTCCAAGATTGATTTAGAGACCAACCCTGCTTCATTCAAACTAAGGCAAGTTCTCTCCCATTTACAAATGTATGAGATACCACTATAGATACCCCTCCTTGTCCTTCGTGCCATGGGTTCTACATTTTTGTTCCCATACCTCTATCCCAGAGCTCCAAGGTCCGACATGGCTAAGGATCTCAACCACACCCATTTCCCTCACTTTGTATCCATTTTCTAATGGTTCCCATCATTTCTCATCGTCCACTGACATCCTCCACTCGTTTACATTAGTTTCCACTCTTCATTTATTCATAAAACTAAAAATATCAAATCTAGTACATCCAAATTGAGTTGGGTTTGTCTCCGCACATCCACACATTCCTTTGTTTGGGGTGGAACAAGGAAGAAGGAGACCAATGAGTCCATAAGATCAAAGAGGATAGCACAAAGGAAGGGATTAAACATATTCAAAGCCTAAGGAGTGAGAGCCACCACTCCTCTACAGGATAATCTCTTCATGTTCCTCTTTCCTTCTATTATTCTCTTTTCTTTCTATACAAACAATGCATTTCCATCTTTGTTCAGTGCCAACTATGCTTGTTTATGGCTAGTTGTGCTCTGCCCTAGCTATGTTGCCCATTTTGGACATGTTTATGTACTTTGACTCTAAGTAAGTAATTAATATTTAGATGTATCATATTACAATCTTTTCATTCTCTTTTGGTTTTCTAATCTCTTTCTTTCACAAACTTATATTCTTACTAAACTCGAAATATTGGTGGTAAAAATACATAGAGAAGGTAGTTTGGAATGACCTCCAAGTGGACAAGGTCCAAAGGAGGATCTCCTTGGAATCCCAAACAAAAGTACTCTGATGCAACATTGTAAAACTAGCTAGGGTTCATCATACACATACCAATTTTGTTGTGATCTAGATTCTTGGCAGATTTGTGCAACTCCTAATGCCCCTAACTGCCTTGGACCTAAAAAGTAACATGGGACATCTAGTAGTGTTCATCCATGCTCCTTGAAAGAGATATTGGGAAGTTTGTGAGGTTTTAGTCACTCTACAAGAGAGTAGGATAACCCCCACATGAGTAGCTAGCATGGTACATGTTGGGTTAGAATGTTAATTACTAGCTAGGATGTTGTAGGGTTGTCTATGCTTGACAACGAAAAACATAGATAGTCCAATTTGTGGCTATATACCCTGAACTTCTTCTCTTATTTAGTAGGTTTTGACATAATCTACCTTCTTCATTTTATTTTATTTTGTTTTCATTGCCTAATTTTAGTTCTATGCATAAATCTACACATATTTTTTCTTAGCTAAGTAAGATTTGTATCTTAGGCAATGAAACATCCCCAACATCCCGTGTTCGACCATGTCTCACCGCTTCAACCATGTATTACTTCTTCAACCCAATATATCATTGTGGGCATCACAAGTTTCTATTTATAAATTTTTTTATCCTTAATAAATGGGTTCATTATATTGATATATTGGATACATGTTGATGGGAAATCAATGCCCCAACCACTCTAGAAGCACAAATAGAAAATCTACAATGTGAAAGCAACCATCCCATGCACAATTATTATGTTGTTTAGATATTTTGATCCCACTAGATAATCACGGGACTACACACGATGATCTAAACCTCACCAATTTTCACTCAACCTCACTACTTGACACTCTGAGGATAGAGTAAGGATAATTGCGGGGGAGTTGTAAACATGTGAAGTAGGTACTACCCCATTCCCTATGCGTTGTTACTATTGACATTGCTTCTACTATTTGTTTATAAAAAATATGAACAATTTTGATTTTTTTACTTTTAATTGCATATACTAGTTTTCAATTATTAGATTAGTCTTTAACCCAGTGGAGAGTAAATTTCTAAAATCAGGAATTTTGATCCAATTTTTTTGGGTGTTCTCTTCAATCCTAAACTTGGATCTAAATATCTCAATTTATTCTTTGTTGATCTTCCTATATCAAGTAATAAATTAGGGCAATATATGTCAGTATTACATCCTAAATAATTATTCTTTCACACCAACTCAATCTCAAGGTGTTTCATGCTGCTACAAAAAGGCCTCGATGCTTGGAAACTTACTAGAGAATGTGGATGTTAGTCTAATTACACTCCAAAATGATCATTTGAGACCTCAAGTACTGGATGGAAATTCAAATCTCTGATTGAGGGGAAATCTACCACGACCTCTCATT
Organism: Alisma plantago-aquatica; assembly: GCA_963693085.1. NCBI lineage: Eukaryota > Viridiplantae > Streptophyta > Magnoliopsida > Alismatales > Alismataceae > Alisma > Alisma plantago-aquatica. Next base: position 303,478,609 of record OY856411.1, on the reverse strand, counting down.
CAAAATCCTAAAAAGGATAAATACAGCTTGTTAGCACACAAAACTATGAAAATCCCAAAATTCCTAAAAGACAAAAGAGAGAATAAAAGCCTAAGTGTGAATAAAAGCATGAGAGTGGTGCATTTCTAGGAGTTGAGGGTGCTACCCATTAGGTATATTTATGTGATTGAGAACACTACTATATCAATATTGGTAGTGGTACTCCCAATAGGATAAACCCTTGGAATTTAATGGTGTTCACTAAATCCAATCCAATCCCATTTGTGTTGATGGTATATACGAAACGAAACCATTGCTCTGAATCCAACTAGTTTATACTGTAGGGACCATTATCCCACAAAATGGACCTTTGGTTGAGTGACATATAGAAACATAAGTTACACCTTGGCCTTATCCTATCATATACATATTTTAAATATAAACAAAAATGAAGGACGGTAGTGAAAATTACCTCTATGAGGAATGTGCACTTTACATCCAAAAAAGAGGACTTAGAGTGGACATCATAGAGGAAGATCCTAACTCTAAGAAAAAAGGGTAACAAATGAAAGATCAATGCACTTCAAGATTTTAGGTAAAGCTCCAAGGGATGTTACAGTCCTACAATAATCTTGTTATTAAGTTGGCATAAAAGCATGACTATAATAACCTCAATTTATCTAGATAAAACCCTAAATCATTGACTTATACCTTGATTCTATTATTAGCTTGGAGAAGGTAGATTCTAAGTTTGGGGTTGTTGATAACATCCAATTTGTGTATGTTATATGCCTATTTTACCCTCACTTCCTCCACTACTTCTGATTTTAGCATATTTAATGCCAATTTTACTTCAAATTTTTTATCATACTAAGTTGTATCATTTACTTCTTTTTGCAAAAAAATAATTCCAAAATTTTGTGTTAAATAACCTATTCCATAGGTTGGCAACTGATGGCCACAAATGCATTTCGACCATGGATCTCCATCATCTTAAAGGCCCATCAGTCAACACCAGATAATATCCCAAAAGTGATGGGAAACCAATGAAACTCTATGAAAGAAGCCATTTATGAAACCACAATCCATCCACTGATGGACTGCCAAAGTGACAAACAACTGATGATTCCCTAAATGTCATCAAGTAATGGAAGGACTAGTGGCTACATCCATCAAGTTCCACTGATGATGGATCATCAGGACACAAGCAATGGTGTTGCACTCTCCATAAATCCTTGATGGAACATGACCATAAATGGATGACCCTACAAACATCATCAATCAACCAACAAGAATCCAACTTCCTCCAACCAATGGAAGCACTGTAATCACCACCAACCTATGGGAGTCTTAGAACTTCTACCATTTACATAGTTAGTTGAGTGTGTGCCTCAAGGCATGCACCCTACATCTTGGAGTGAAATTATAGGGCCATTTCACTAAGGCATCTCAAGCACACCACCACTCACTATAAATAGGGACCCAAACCTTAAAAAGAAGGCATTTATTTTTCTCCATGAGTTGATGTTTGATTAAGATTAGATCAATGATTTCCTTCGATAGATGAAGGCACATGCCCTAGTCTCAATCAGCTTACATTAGGCATCTAATACCCACAATTGAGAGAAGTATGATAGAAGGAGTATTTTCTGTCATTGATCATCACCATTGAACACTAAAGAGGAGGTCTTCTTAATATTCAGTAATCCAAACAAATATTGCCTTGTTCTTATTATCTCTTTCTCCTCACTCTATTTTACATTCATTCTTTGTTCTCTTTGGGGGATGGCCCTTGTTTCATGTAAATAAGGCATGTCGCACACCAACATGAGTGGATAAAAATTAGGTTGGGAGTAGCCATCAAGGCCTCCCAATCATGTAGAGATTTATATTCTATTGAATGTAATTAATGCCTAATATGTTTATCTCTTTACACTCATTTGTCTTTGAATCACTTTCAAGCTTATCAAACATCTTGTGATGCTTTATTTATAATGACTTGAGAGTAGATTAGATCATATTTAGAGTTTAGGAGTAGTGTGAATACACAGAAGTGTTGAAGCACTAGAGATACTAATCATATGGTTGTATGTTTTGACTATTTTTTATCATCTTTAGACACACACACAAACTTATAATGTAGTTCAAACATGAGTTCAAGAGAGGAAATAGTAGACATAAGTTGTGATTGCTTGATGTGCATATTTTATATAATTTTTTGGACCACTTTTGGTTGCATTTCCAAATCAATTTCACCCAATAATCACTCATAACTAGATTTTCCACTTTATTGTTGTCTTTACTTGCTCTATGGGTTTGGATTATAGGTACAACATTTTGGCATCAACATGGGGATAAAAACCCATCATATCATCCATCAACACATTCCCTAATCATCTAATAATTTAGAAAATAATTTTTGTTGACATGGTCAGCGACACCATGTGTCCAGAAAGCAACATGTCATGTCTAGACATCAGACACTTCCTGTCAAATTTTAACACCTTGTGTCACAATCCATATTTGGATCTAGAACCCCCTGAATTCCACCAACATGGTGTGTCATCATTGATCGATGTAGTTTGAATTTAGTTATCGCATCTAACATGTCATGTTGGCCATACAACATGCCATGTCACCTGCAGATTTCACCCAAATCCAAATGTAACTACCCCGCGCTTATATATACGGCCCCAAGCCATCTTGGTGAAAAACACTAGAGGGGGGTGAATAGAGTTTTTAAATAATTTTAACAATTTATTGAACTCAAACAACCACAATTGAAAATTGGAAGAAGGAGACAGGTGTTTAGAGTGGTTCCAACTTTAGCAAATACTAAAGTTGTCAGTCCACTACCCGGTTGCTTACCCAACCGGGATTTTGAAAGTATTTATTTTATTACCTTCTCAAGGATTTATACAAAATACAATACTTTCCTCTACACCCTTTGAACAACCTTCACTTGAAGTAGGTGCACTAACTTTGAGGTAGCCTTCTTGAAGTAACTCCAAGATCCCCCTTGAAGTAGCCTTCCTCTCTAGAAGTAACCTCCCGTTGCACCAGCCTTCTGAAGTAGCTCAAAGTCACCTTCTTCACCAAGAAGATCTCCACCCTCTCCAATCAGCAGCCTCCAACCTAGGAGTAGCAAGGAGAGTACAAACGGTAAAAGAGAACAAGAAAGGAAAAAAGGAAATTACAACTTATCCTTTGTAGCCCAAGGCTTGATTTGCCTAGATCAAGCGTATAGATCTCCTAACCAAGTGTGTGAACTTGTGATTGCATTGGGTAGGAGATACTAGCCTATAGGACACGAATTATGAGCTAAGGAATGAAGTAGCCAATGTTTACAATGCTCAATTTGCTCCCAAATAGATTGCTCAAAGTAGGCTCAAAGAGTTCTCAAGTGTAACAAGTGAGTTTGAGTGTCCTATGGCTTGTCCTATTTATAGGAATGATCTAAGGATGCTTAAGGATGTTCTAGACAACTTCTAGGGGTTTCTAAGTGCTTAACTAGCCGTTAGGTACAAGTTTGTTGCTTTAACAACGACTAATTAATTAATTCTGCAGTTGCTGTTAGAGACCATCTCGGTCGAGGAATGGTCGACCGAGACACCTACTCGGTCGAACTTTTATCGACCGACAGGCTCTCTGAAACAAGTTATTTGCAACGTCTTTCTCCAACTGCCAACTACCTTGTCAGTTGTGTCTAACGGCTACTTTGGATCTTTCTCGGTCGAGAAGATTGTCGACCGAGAGTGTCTCGGTCGAGGAGTTTGTCGACCGAGATTGATCCTGTTTCAATGTTTCAATTTAGGCACTAATTGTATGTATGAGTGTGCATATGTGATCCTATTTAAAGGGGATGACTTATCTAAATGTGATGTTTGGCTAGGGAAGATCTAACGCTTGATTTACATGCAATCTAAGTACTTGTACATTATATATTTGTACAAGTTTTTACAAAGCGATTACATTGCATGAAAACATAAATATGTAAGCATATGGATTTCCCTAGTTGCTTTGGCATCCACCTTAATCCTGCACACTCAAGTAGCTCGTTAGATCAATAAGAATGAAATGTTTGTCATAATCAAAACAAAGGGATTTATAGATGTCCATTTACCCAACAATCTTCCCCTTTTTGAAGATGACAAACATTTCCTAAAATATAAATAAAGGAAATATAAATCATATGAGTTTCATACCTTTAGATTACCTTTTGTAGCTTTTCCTCTTGTTTATAAAATGTGTGCTTATTATTCCCCTTGAATTATGGAACATGAAATCCAATTCACTAGGGAATATAGCAACTTTCAATGTAAAGCCAAGAGTTTATTTATGAAACTCATTGATTGAGTTTTTCATAATTACTAAGTTTTAGTTTTATATTTATTTCTCCCCCTTTGTCATTTCAAAAAGATATCCGTTAGAAATAAAAACTCCCCCTTAATTAGATGTCCCATCAAATCTAATGAAAAAGATGTCCATTAAAAGCCAAAATATCATGATAAGAGTTTTTGTTTAAGTAGCACAAATATCAAAGAAAACATCTTCCAAAGGAGTGATAAGCAGTTGCTTCCTAATTTTGTTAAATTGATCTAGTGGAAGCGGTTTTGTAAAAATATCAGCCAATTGATCTTCCGTATCAACATGATGAAGGGAAACATGATTCTTGGAGCTATGATCCCTTAAAAAATGATGACGGATTTCAATATGTTTAGCTCGTCTGTGTAAAATAGGATTGTGTGCTAAGTTTATAGCACTCATGTTGTCCCAATAAATAGGCGTAGAAGATAGAGTAAAACCATAATCGTTTAACACTTGTTGCATATAAAGCACTTGAGCACAACAAGACCCGGCTGCCATATATTCAGCTTCAGTTGTAGATAGGGCAACCATATTTTGTTTCTCGCTAAACCAGGATACTAAAGCTCTCCCTAATAAGAAACAACCACCACTAGTACTTTTGCGATCAAGTCGACAACCAGCATAATCCGCATCAGTATAAGCTTTAAAATCCAAGGATTGTCCTTTTGGATACCATAAACCAAAGCAAGTAGTGCCGGCTAGATAACGAAGAATTCGTTTAACTGCTAGAAAGTGAGAATGCATAGGTTGTGATTGAAATCGAGCACAAAGACCAACGGGAAACATAATGTCCGGTCTAGAAGCAGTTAAGTAAAGCAAACTACCAATCATGGCTCTATATAAGGAATCATCAATAGGTTCCCCATTTTCATCCTTATCAATTTTAATAGAAGTAGCCATAGGAGTAGTAGCATGTTTGCACTGATCCATCCCAAAATGTTTTAAGAGTTCTTTAGTATATTTTTCTTGGCTTATGAATATTCCGGCAGGTGTTTGCTTAATTTGAAAACCAAGAAGGAAAGTTAGTTCACCCATGAGGCTCATTTCAAATTCTTTTTGCATAATGTCACTGAATTGTGTGCACAATGAGTCATTTAAAGCTCCAAAAATAATGTCATCAACATATATTTGCACAACTAGGAAATCAGATGTATATGTTTTGAAAAATAAAGTAGAATCTGAATTTCCAATAGAAAAACCATTATCAAAAAGATATGTCTTGAGCCTTTCATACCAATTCCTAGGTGCTTGTTTTAAACTATAAAGTGCTTTCTTAAGTTTATAAACATAGTCACCTTTTTCCGGTATTTCAAAACCAGGTGGTTGGGCAACATATACTTCTTCTTGAATGATGTCATTTAGAAATGCACTTTTTACATCCATTTGGTAGAGTTTGATGTTTTTATGTGCAGCAATAGCTAGTAACATTCTAATAGCTTCAAGTCTAGCTACCGGTGCATACGTTTCATCAAAATCTATTCCTTCTTGTTGATTATATCCTTGTGCTACTAATCGAGCTTTATTCCTTATTACTTCTCCTGCCTCATTTAGCTTGTTCCTAAAAACCCATTTAGTTCCTATTATGGTTTTATCTTGTGGTTTAGGAACTAAATCCCATACATCATTTTTAGTGAATTGATTCAATTCTTCTTGCATGGCTATTATCCAATAATCATCTTTGAGAGCTTCAGATATCTTTTTAGGTTCAATGATAGAAACAAAAGCCATGTTTGCAACATCTTTGAAGGAAGACCGAGTTTTGACTTTATCTTTAGGATCTCCAATAATTAGTTCTTGAGGATGATCTTTAATAAGCCTAGGTGTAGGTTGTGGTTCGGCTTGGTGATTATTTGTAGTACCTTTCTCACTATCATTTGGTATGTTTAAATTTTTGAATTGATTAGTGAGATCTATGATTTCTAGATTTTCAGATTTGGGCTCTTCATGAAAAGAAACATGAATAGATTCCTCAACTTTTCTAGAGATAGTGTTATATACTCTAAAAGCTTTGCTAGAAGTGGAATATCCCAAAAAGAATGCTTTGTGTGATTTAGAATCAAACTTATCTCTATCATATTTGGTATTTAAAATATAGCATGTGGAACCAAAAGTATGAAAATAGTCAACTCTAGGTTTCTTAGAATGTATTATTTCATATGGAGTTTTCTTCAAATGAGAGTGAACAGTTACTCTATTTAGCACATAGCATGCAGTGTTTACAGCTTCAGCCCAAAAGGTTTTTGGTGTGTTGTGTTCGAGCATCATAGTTCTAGCCATTTCTTGTAGTGATCGATTTTTCCTTTCAACTATACCATTTTGTTGTGGGGTGCGTGGAGCAGAAAAATTATGAGTATACCCTTGAGATGTACAGAATTCTTCAAATGTATGATTTTCAAATTCTCCACCATGATCACTTCTAATGGTACATATTTTGCTTTGTAATAGATTTTCAATTTTGGAACAAAATTATATAAAAACATGAATAGTATCATCTTTAGTTGCAATAAAGTGTACCCATGTGTATCTACTATAATCATCAACAATAACAAAGCAGTATCTTTTACCACCAATAGATTGTGTCCTCATGGGTCCAAATAAATCCATATGAATTTATTCTAAGGACCTACTGGTGCTAAGTACATGTTTTGGTTTAAAAGAGGTTTTGGTTTGCTTTCCCATTGTGCATGGTTCACAGTTTTCAACTTGATCAAAAGATAAAGTAGGCAATCCACGAACAAGATCATATTTCACTAGCTTTTTAATAACATGTGAACTAGCATGTCCTAGCTTTTTATGCCATAGTTGTAAGGTATTTTCATTTGCAAGCAAGCATTTACCCACTACTGATTTCATAGAGTTAGGTTTAAGGATATAAAGATTTCCAACTCTATTTCCTTCATAAACAACATTTGTAGTGTTTTCTATCAATAACTTGCAGCAGGTTTTGTTAAATAACACATCATAGACACTATCACATAATTGACTAACACTTATCAAATTATGGTGCAAACCATCAACAAGTAGAACATTCTTTATTTCTAGGTTTGTACCAACATTACCTATTCCAACGATTTTGCCCTTACCATTATCTCCAAAGGTGACCGTTCCACTTTTCTTTTCTTCAAAGGTTTGAAATGCATCTTTGTTCCCGGTCATATGTTTGGAGCATCCACTGTCAACCACCCATTCCTGCATTAAAATGTAGATTTTGGTACCCATGTGATGGTCTGATATGGTTAGAATCATTTAAGTAAAGACTTGTATAAAAATCCTGATTCATAAATTCAGTCGGTCGACAATTGTTCGACCGACATTTGTCTCGGTCGACTAATTTTTGATCGAGAAGGTTACTGTAATAATTTCCTTCTGGTTGCTGTATATTTTTATTTGTTACAGACATCCGGTCGGTCGACAATACTTCGACCGATTAAGGGCTCGGTCGACAATACTTCGACCGACTAAGTTTCTGTTTTAACAGTGCAGAAAATTAATAGTGCAGAAATTTAACAATATGCATGAATTCTTTTGTTTAGTTGAGATAAGACAATATAAATATCCAAATGCAGTGTTTGGCCATATCTCAACTGAGTTACATTTGACTCTACTAGGTTTGGGGTTTTGGGACCCAAACTAAGTAAGAATCCTTAGTTTTATAAGGACATGAAAAGGAATAGTGTCCAAGACGTAAACAAAAATGACAAGTAATAGAATCAACTTCATTTCTCTTTCTAGCCATTGTGTTCTTGGGTACAAACATAGTTTGAGTTCTTTTGGGTTGATTTTTCTTTGGAGCATATCCCAAACCTTTTCTTCTGTTGAAAACAGTACCAATGCTTAAAATGTTATCAAGTATATCTTTTCTTCTTAACTCATAAAGTTCTCTTTGCAGCTGAGCAATATCATTCATCTTCTTGTGTAGATCATTTCTTGCTTGATCTAAATCAGATAACAATGAATCTCTTTCTTTTATAACATTATCATAATCTAGATGGTTACACAAAATGGGTTGAGTCTGAAAATCTTTTAGTTTAGCTAACAAGTCAGTCTTTTCTTTAGAAAGAAGATCAACATTTGTTTCTAAAGTGAGTAGCTTTCTAGTGCAATCATCTAAAGATGTTTTTAAAGATAAATTCTCAAGATCAATGTTGTTCTTTTCAGAAGAAAGATTATCTAATTTAGCAATTAGCTCATCATTTGATTTGATAACCTTCTTTAGTTTCTTCTTGACATCAACATACTTATCATGAACTTCTTGTAGACTGGTAACTAACTCTTCTTTAGGAAGATCAAGTAGGCTTACCTCTTGAGAGTCTTCATCATCTTCTCTTGCCATTAGACAATCCACCTTTTCTTCTCTGATTTCACTGTCACTTGACTCATCCCATGCAGCTTTATAGGCTTTTTCTCCCTTCTTCTTGTGTGAGCTTTTCTTTCCTTTCTTTACTTTAGGACATTCATTTTTGAAATGCCCTTTCTTCCCACATTCAAAGCACCTAGGAGGAGTAGAAGAAGAACTGGAGATTTTGTTAGATTTAAATCTTTTGTATTTCTTACCATTGACTATCAAGGCTTCTTCTCCTTCTTCTTCACTTGACTCCTCACTTTCTTGTGTGACGACCTTTGAAGCTTTTAGAGCCACATCCTTCTTCTTTCCTTGCTGAAGTTCACGTGCTCTTCTTTCTTCCTCTTCTAGGGTTGCTTCATGAGCTTCTAAGTTGCCAATAAGTTGCTCCATTTTTAGTCGAGTGAGATCGTTTGCTTCTTCAATGACTGTCACCTTTGGCTTATATTTTGGAGGAAGTGAATGAAGGATCTTTGATACCTGATCTTCTTCAAGGACAGGTTTTCCTAGGGAACTTAAACCATTAACAATAGTAGAAAATTTTGCAAACATTTCACTAATTGATTCATCAGGATCCATACGAAAGTGCTCAAACTTTTGTTTAAACATGCTAATTTTAGAATTTTTGACTTGGATTGTACCTTCATAGGTTATGGATAGTCTATGCTAAATATTATAGGCTGTGTCACAATTAGATATTCTATTAAATTCTCCTACTGATATAGAACAATATAAAATGCTTACAGCTTTTGCATTCATTTGAGCTAGCTTTACCGTATTTGCATCCCATTCTGCAAATTGAGTTTGAGGGAGCTCATATGGGGTTGACACCATTCTCCATAAGTCCCAATTGATGCCTTGGAAGTAGAATTGCATCCTTCTCTTCCAATATTGGTAGTTTGTTCCATCAAACGCTGGAGGCCTAGCAACAAGTGTCCCTTCGAGGTTAAGGTTGTTGAGCACTCCATCACCCATTTCTTCAAGACCTTGTTAGAGTTCCTTGAAGCCTGCTCTGATACCAATTGAAAAACACTAGAGGGGGGGTGAATAGAGTTTTTAAATAATTTTAACAATTTATTGAACTCAAAAAACCACAATTGAAAATTGGAAGAAGGAGACAGGTGTTTAGAGTGGTTCCAACTTTAGCAAATACTAAAGTTGTCAGTCCACTACCCGGTTTCTTACCCAACCGGGATTTTGAAAGTATTTATTTTATTACCTTCTCAAGGATTTATACAAAATACAATACTTTCCTCTACACCCTTTGAACAGCCTTCACTTGAAGTAGGTGCACCAACTTTGAGGTAGCCTTCTTGAAGTAACTCCAAGCTCCCCCTTGAAGTAGCCTTCCTCTCTAGAAGTAACCTCCCGTTGCACCAGCCTTCTGAAGTAGCTCAAAGTCACCTTCTTCACCAAGAAGATCTCCACCCTCTCCAATCAGCAGCCTCCAACCTAGGAGTAGCAAGGAGAGTACAAACGGTAAAAGAGAACAAGAAAGGAAAAAGGAAATTACAACTTATCCTTTGTAGCCCAAGGCTTGATTTTCCTAGATCAAGCGTATAGATCTCCTAACCAAGTGTGTGAACTTGTGATTGCAGTGGGTAGGAGATACTAGCCTATAGGACACGAATTATGAGCTAAGGAATGAAGTAGCCAATGTTTACAATGCTCAATTTGCTCCCAAACAGATTGCTCAAAGTAGGCTCAAAGAGTTCTCAAGTGTAACAAGTGAGTTTGAGTGTCCTATGGCTTGTCCTATTTATAGGAATGATCTAAGGATGCTTAAGGACGTTCTAGACAACTTCTAGGGGTTTCTAAGTGCTTAACTAGCCGTTAGGTACAAGTTTGTTGCTTTAACAACGACTAATTAATTAATTCTGCAGTTGCTGTCAGAGACCATCTCGGTCGAGGAATGGTCGACCGAGACACCTACTCGGTCGAACTTTTATCGACCGACAGGCTCTCTGAAACAAGTTATTTGCAACGTCTTTCTCCAACTGCCAACTACCTTGTCAGTTGTGTCTAACAGCTACTTTGGATCTTTCTCGGTCGACAAGATTGTCGACCGAGATTGTCTCGGTCGAGGAGTTTGTCGACCGAGATTGATCCTGTTTCAATGTTTCAATTTAGGCACTAATTGTATGTATGAGTTTGCATATGTGATCCTATTTAAAGGGGATGACTTATCTAAATGTGATGTTTGGCTAGGGAAGATCTAACGCTTGATTTACATGCAATCTAAGTACTTGTACATTATATATTTGTACAAGTTTTTACAAAGCGATTACATTGCATGAAAACATAAATATGTAAGCATATGGATTTCCCTAGTTGCTTTGGCATCCACCTTAATCCTGCACACTCAAGTAGCTCGTTAGATCAATAAGAATGAAATGTTTGTCATAATCAAAACAAAGGGATTTATAGATGTCCATTTAGCCAACACTTGGGACAGAAATCACATACTACATTGGAGAATTTGGAGTGGGACTCAAGGAAGAGAAATTCATTAGGAGTTGGAGGCATTCCAAGGGATAAATGTGGTTTCTCGGGAGGGAAACTTCTTCTTCCTTCTTCTCCAACAATTGCAGCATGATTCTATGTTATTCTCTTCTCTGCACTCTAGAGTGAAGCTTTCTAGAGAGTTCAGCAGTAAGGATGGATTTTTTACTCCTTTATCAGAGTTCCACTCTTCTCTACTTATTCTATGTACATCTGAGTTTATTTCCTTCTACTATGATATCTATCACTATTTTCTACTGCTTCTATCTACTTTCTACATCCATGGACAAGTAGATATCCTTTTCTTGGGCATGGGGGAGTAACTCCCATGCCATAACATTATTGAGCACAAATGCCAATTTTTCACTATTCTAAGGTTCGTCAATATTGATTTCTTCTTACATGCTTTTTTGGCCACTTTGTATGTATGATTTGTGCTCTTTGTATAATCTGTGAAGATATGCATAAGAGTAAGGAGATGTATCTTAGTTGTTCTACTTTGACAACGAGAGTGGCAGGGATGTGTTGGGGAACAAAGGTGTGTAGTCCAAATTGGAGTATATCCATGAGAGTGGTATACAAAATTAGGACTATCACAAACCTCCCTTGTGTTATTTCTAGTATTGCTGATCTACATTGTTCTTCATGTTATGATGTGGATGTAAAACTCTATTCTCAAGAATCCTCAATCCAATTTGATCCTTAATACAAGTGATGTATATTTTAGTTCATTTTCTTTTAATTGCTTATTTAGCTTAACAAAACCTCTCCTTTTAAAAAAGATCTAGATTGTTGAAGTTAATAATCTTGCACCTAACAATATCTTTCTCCTTGGATGACCTCAATAATACTAAACACACTCATATACTTGTGGGGTAGTGTTCAAGTGTATAAATTTAAGACTTGCACACATGGCTAACATTTCTCATAAACTAAACCAAGAGTAAAAAAATGGGTATGAGTTTTCTCATGTTGGTGAGTGTTCCTTCTTTGTGAAATCCAATCAAAGTTCTAACTAGAATATCAAAATCTACCAAATAGAAACATTGTTTGTTTCTATTTCATAGCTGAGTTTTGTTTGCTTGTTTACTCTTAGTTTGATTGTTACTTCATTATTTAAGGAACACCCCTTTTAGATCTTGCACCAACTTATCTAAGCTAAGACTTGAGGTCCTAATAGCATGTAACTCCTTATCCATGTGTTTGACTCCTTTTACTCATTCTTACCTGATATCTGTTGTGGATATCTCGATGGTTCGGGTTATAAATTCAAAGTACGATCCTTAAGAAACTACTCTATTACTCTCATATTTTCTTACCCATGTATCATAAGTTCTTTTTAAGAATCCCATCACATGGTCTTAATCTGGCAGAAGTAGTAAAAATTTCCTAAATTGGCAATTGAGAGAAAGATATAAGTAAATATCATCTTTTGACTATGTGGTAGTAAAAATACCCATTCCAAAGCAACAAGGTATAGTAAGGAAGGTGATAAACACAAAGTTCCATAGTTAAAATACCATAAGCATCCCATATGCAACGAATGTAACATGCATTTAGCACATTTTGGAGATTGTATATTGGATTTGCATCACAAAGATTACTAACGGAAGGATAAATTATACACCTTAGAGAGAACAAGATCATTTATGAAACTAACCCCACAATCACCGAGAAACTCCCAAAACAACCACTCTTGCGAGATGTAGCTATAATTGGACCAAAGAAATTAAAAATGAGAAATTTGTAGGTAAGGATCAAGGGTTCCACCAAACAAAACCACATCCAAGGAATAGAGTAGAGAAAAAGATGGAAGAAATGAGAAAGGAGGAATAAGCTTACATGGATTCAACCTCTCCAAAGGTGGGAATGTGATTCTCAACTTTGATCCTCCAAAATCTTTCTTTATCACCAACATTCAAGGAGGCTTTCACTAGTAGCACCTTCAAGCATATCCACTTCTAAAAAGGTGTAATAGGGATCTAAGAATTGTAGGGGACACTTATATTTAACTAAGTTTGGGAAAAAAAATGCACAACAACCCCAAAATATCACTTTTCAACAATTAAACACCCTACATCAACCTCCTACATGTTTCTTTGAACCTAAATAAGCATGTATCAACCCAAATCTGGAAGAAGTGCTCATGACTGGCCCCATCAACCATATTTTGGCCCAAATTACCACAAAACTAGTTTAAAGTGCCCAAATGTCACACACTTTAAACATCAAATGGCCCACTTGAACCCTAGGCTAACCACATAGACCTATCTCAGGAGTGAATTGATCACCCAAAGGTTGTTTAAGTGCCATGTTAGGTCCGCATCAACCTGCCAAATGGCATAAAGATGGCCTAACTTCATCCTGTTGCAAACTTCTCAGACTACATTGAGTGGTCCAATCAATCAATACAACCTATAGGGTACATTCATTTTGAAGTACAGAACTCTCAAAAATATTCATTGAACTAAAATATAAATGCATCTTTCCAATATCATGTAAAATAAATATTTAGATTATCATGTAGCTTAATTTTTAATATTTGAACTAATTCAAATAAATACAAAACAACTCATATAAATCATTCAAATAAGATAAATGAAGTGTTCTAAAACAAGTCAATGACTAGGGTCACACATATATTCCCCTAATAGGATTTTACCCTTGAAATCCTAAAATAAAATCGAAAACAACTGGCACTTCTTGTCCTATAACTTCTACATGACCTCATCAACACCATGGTGAGGCTAGTAAATCTTCACAATTGGTATCTCCCTCCTCAACTTATGTACACATATATCCATGATATGAACTGGCCCTTACTCATATGAAACATCCTATTCTAACTGAACCACAATTAAATGCATCATCTATTGTGTATCAGGATGATACCTTCTCAACATGGAAACATGAAAACATCATACCATCTACTAAGCTTAGGTGCAAATTATCCCTTATAGGCCCCTCTACCAACATGTTCCATGATAAGAAAAGGCCCCATGCACCTTTAAGCAATCTTACCCTTGTTTCCAAACCTTAAAACTATCTTTCAATGTGAGAACATAGGTGAAAATGGTTTCAACCTGGAATACAAGATTCCTCATATGATTATATACTAATTTTATCTATCATGTTCTAATTTTAACTACTATTTGATAATTTATACTTATCAATCATATGCTACACCGACTCTAGACCCAAAATTTGATATACACGTCTCACACCAATATATTAGCAATGAAGTGTTTATCATATAGAGATCCATATGATCCATATTGATATTCATCTGATAGTTGTCGTTGTAGGCACCTCTATCACACTATGGTGTATATTCCAGCTACCAAAGAACTGAAATAGAAAATATCTTAAAATATCTTCAAGGGTATTGATCGTTCTCTCTAACTGACCATCTATCTTTGGGTGAAAACATATTATGAACATCAGTTATGTACATAAAGCTTCATGGAAATAGTCTAAAACCCTACTCTTGAATTGTTGCCCTCAAACTGACACTATAGTCAAAGATATACAATGCAGATGGACAATCTCATCCACAAAGATCAGAGTCAACTACTCATTGGAGTCGGTAGCTTGGACCAATATAAGTATGATGACTAAGTCGTATGAACAAAAACTACCCAAATAGAATCACATCCCTTTATTGTCTTAGATAGACCAACCAAAACACAATAGTGAAAATGATCTCATTTGTACTTAGGGATAGTCAACAATTGCAAAATATTAATAGGTTTCTAATGCACTACCTTCACAAAACAAACATGGCACTTAGATACAAAATCTACCACGTGTATCTTAATCCATGGCCACAATATACATCCTTTGTATACTGATTCATCTTGTACTTCTAGTGTGCATAACATGAATTGAGGAATGTGCCAATTCCATAATTATATTCGTCAAACAACCTACGTTAGGTGCATCAATCATGTCAAGGAAAAAAACTAGAGTGTCTTCTAACCCATGAAAATCTTCAAGCTTTACAGAAAAAATATCTGATCATATATATGAATCACAATGTCTATTATTTTAGCATCTCTGATTTACTATGCCAAGGTCAGCTTGATTGGAAGCCATGTGAACAAGCCACCCAACAAGGAAACTTCCATTTGCACATTCATATTTGAAGAAATATTGATAATTCTCTCTTCCTGCAAGACACGAAATACAACTACAAACTTTCTTTTTAGAAATATGAATATGAATTCCACTCAAGGCATCTACCAAACATTGATCTTTGTAAGTTTATTATATATAGTACAGTTCTAATGTTGGATAAACTCCAACCATTGCATTTGCCTCATTTTCAACTCCTTTATGTAAATATATACTTGATCCTCCTTTTATGTGTGAGTATACGACACTTCTCTCCATATGTGAAGTGCCTCCTCACCTTTAGTGTAAGACTAACCACTGCCTACTCCATCATGTGTTGGATAATACTTCTCATTCTTCTTGAGTTGTATAGAAGATGAGTGACCACATTGTTATTCTACATCATCGCATGATCAAGTCTTCTCCTTGAAGCATCACATAAGATCATATATCCTTTCTATGTCTTTGAAATAAGTAACACATGCATAGAGGTCAAATTCTTATTGAAAAATTGGAAACAACACTAACACTCCTCATCTCAAAAAAAAGTTATACACTTCTTTGTTAGCTTGGTCAACATAACATATATAGAACTAAAGCTCTGATGAACCTACAATACTAACCATATTAAGGAAGGAAACTCCAAACTGCTATTGTTATATTAGACTAATCCCACTATAAAACCAACTTTATCTTCTTGGGATAAACACAACTCCCATTTCCAGATATGATAACACTAAGAAACCTTACTTTTCTAAACTAAAACTTGTGATTACTAAACTTCAAATACAAATAATGTCACCTCAACAACTATAAAGCTAAGATACGAATCTAATCAAGCTAATCTATATCCTTGTAGTAGGTCAAGATATCATCTATGAACACTAGTACAAATTGATCTAGACACTATTTGAACACTCCATAGATTAGTTCAATGAAAATTTTCAATGCATTGCTTATTCTGAATGGAATAACCACAAAATAAAGTGACTAGATCTAGTTCTAAAGGTTGTCTTCGGTATGTCATTGTCCTTTATCATCAAATGATTATCCAGCTATCTAATGTCTATCTTTCAAAGCATATTAGATCCCTTCACCTGATAAACCATGACATCTATTATCGATAAGGGTACTTTCTCATCACTATAACTCTATTTAACTACCAGTTATCCATGGACAATGTCATACATTCATCTTTGTTCTTTACAAACATTACATGTGCAGCCCAAGGTGATGTAATTAGTTATATAAACCCCTTGTCCAATAAATACTAAATTTGTATATTCCACTCCTTCATCTTAACTGGAGCCATTCTATATTGTGCTTGTCTTATTGAGCTATAGGATGAGTATCAAGTACTAGATTTCTCTCAAAATCAATCTCATTTGATGGTGGAAGGCCTAAAAACTCCTCTGAAAACAAATCCTCAAACTCCCTCACCATAAGAACATCCTCTATATTAGGAATCTCCACATTTTTATCCATGAGATGTGCTAGAAAGGATACACATCCCTACCTCAACATTTGGTGTACTATAGATATAGGAACCAAACATGTAGGATGGATCTTCCTATATCCTTGGAAAGACCAAGAGATAATACCATCTTAAAAAACTTATACCATGCCCCCACAGTCCAATACCACATTATACTTATCTAGACCACACATCCCTAGGATCACACCAAAGGCATGCGTCTCAAGTGGTAACATTTCCACTTCAATGTTATCCTTGAGAAAAAAAGTCCACAAGATAGACAAACATCCATAAACACAATTGAAACCACAAACACTATCTTTAGAAAAAGTTGATACGACATAATACTAATAATAACTATAAAGAAATATCACCTCTATAGTGATAAATAAGTGTGGCACACTCAGGTCAAGGAGAACTCAAGTGAAAGAAAAAGAAGTTAAGCTGGAATGAAAGATCTCTAATTGATTTTCCCCTGGAAATATGACTACTTTTGGTTGAAACATAGTATAATATTGTCCAATTTCATGTGGGTGAGGGGGACATCCTTGACTCTTTGCAAGTGGTCCATATGATCGTGTCTATGACATATGGCATTACCCTTACAAAACCCACTCTACTAATACATTTTTTGTGAATTATATTTTTGAGTCACTTCCTGAACTTGATGTATTTGTGGGAAGAACATCATCACATGCCCATATGTCCACATTGGAAACACTTTTTGGTATCAAGCTGGAATGACTTGCTATGATGGTACAAACTATATACACACCTACTTACTAGACAACCAAGTCATTAATTCCAATGCTAAACTCATTTCCCTAGATGACAAATTACATCTATATCTACCTTTTCTTGATGACAATTGAGATGATTTGCATGATTTTGACACTATATGCATATTCTCTTGTTTCTGTTGTGGTGCTAAATACCTTAACCTCATAAAAATTAAAGTCTATCTGCTAAAAGGTAGAGTAGACCTATTTCTCGATTCAAACTCATGTACCACCTTCTTCACACTCTCTATCTGTCTCACAGAATCCACAAATGTAGAGAACTTCTTTTGTGTATCCATTGTAGATGTCAATTGTTGCAACTTTGCATTCAACCACTCCTCACAAGGTTGAAGCATCATATCATATGTAGAGATCAACCAAGCATAAAACCTAAATATATCCTAGAACCATGCCTCTTGTTTGTTAAAATATAATTGTGTTATAACTCTAATTATCGAAATATTGCATCATGTCTCCTATGTAAGACTATGGAAAGTACTCACCCTCAAACTCCATCATGAACTATGTCTAGATGATTCACCACTTTAATACCTCTTCTCCTTCTCTGTGGTCCAATAGTGTGAAACATTACCCTTTAAGAGATACATCACATGCTTGATATTCTCCTCCTCATGTGTGTACATGATCTAGAAAGCATTTTTCAAATATGCAAGTCATAGATCTGCATCTTCATGACCTATTGTCCTCACATACTCCATTCTACCTGCTCTCCTTAGATTCTTGAAAGTCTTATTTAAACCCCTAAAAGATTTAGCATGTACCAACAATTCACATGGTGAAGAAATAGATATCCCACCCATCAAATGCACAATGTTGGAAATCAATCGTTGAACATAGCCTTGATAGTTGAGTCAATTGGTTTGTTGGGTTCATGGGTGGTGAAGGAGGCTATGTAGTCCCCTCTTAGTAACTCTATGATCTAGTACCCTCACTTATTCTTATCCTAATTTGGAATAAATTTGCAACATGTTCTTCATGTAATTTTTCTATTTTTACATCACCATAAGTGATGATTAGATATGAAAAAAGCATAAGAACATAAATGGAATTATATGTTCATGTAACTCAAGTCAAACTAGACTCTAATACCACCAAATGTAAAACACAATCCTAAGATCAACATACAAACAACATGGGATCAATAAGACTATAAAAGTAGGATCACATTGGACTTTGGCCTACATTAAAGCATCAAGCCTATCATGGGTACTCGAACCATGACATGTATTAAATCACATTGGTAGTAATGTCATATAACATTATTTATAATCACATTGGAAGTATTGTTTTATAATAACATGATATATAACCCTTATAACACTCATATAAATGAGTGAATTTAGGGCACCAAGGGGACCATACTTAATAAGGATTCTTAGTAACCCATGTATATTCAAAAATATAAAATTCATCATGCCTCCTTGACATTGGGGAGTTATATTGTCATATGTAAACTACATGAATCAGGGAATCACTAATAAATGAGTTCATTTCTCATGTTCCATTTTATAATAAGGTCAAAATGAAACGACATGTTGATGCATGAACAACTAATATATTAACACCACCCAGCACTAATTCACATGTAACATGAAAAAACATCATCTACATTTCTATATTTCATCCATACATAGGTAGTTTCTCAAATGAGCGTCAAAATCCACTTTTATCTATTAGAATATGATCTTGTAATAGTAATGAACCGATCTAGAAAGTTCCATTTATAAGTTCCATCTCAGGAGATCAATATAGAAAAAGCTACCTAAAATTGGCAATTAAGGGAAAGATATACTTGAGGACCATCCTTCAGAAAAAAAAACCCTAACATAGACATTAGGATACTTACACATATAAAAAAACCCATATTAAACTAAAACATAACAAAACTCTAGTGAAGTGAGCATAAAACTTGAGTAAAATAATCTTTTCTAAACAAAGCATGCTTCCTAAAAATGGTAAGAAAACATCATCCATCAAATCATACCAACCACCCACCCAACATTTAATAAAGATGGGAGTGCTCTGACATTCTATATAGATATATGGTATTCTTTATTAGGTCTTTGTCATCTCATTATGTTTGTTGCTCCCAATATACCCAAAAAAAGGTGGAACAACCACATAGGATTCATATAGAGTCTTAGTAAGAGGAGAACTCCCATTAAGATAGACAAACATGTATCATAGTATATTAGATGAACAATGAACTAAAGTAAATCTATAAGACATTAATGATCTATTCAACATAATGAAACTTGATGATTTAATTTGAGACAAGTCATCACATCTCATGATGTAAAATCACCTCATTTTATTGTAACGATCAAACCACCATATCATATATATCATATTAAACACACAAGAAATCAAAACCATGCTTAGAAGATCCCCCCCCATATATATCTATCTATATATATATATATATATATATATATATATATAAATCATGATTGTAGCAATCCTTGTAACTTATAAACTACATTATGTTTTAGACTCGTGCCTTTATTAATTTGGAGTGTACTTTACAAATAAAGCTTATGGTTTCAAAGCTTGAAGCCCATTATAAAGGATCTCAAGAGTATCTGGACTCACTAAAATTCTACCACACTCTGATAAGTAGGTATGAAAATTTGTTTTCCTCATGTTGAAGAGTGTTATTCTTTATCCTTTCCATAATCCAATTTTGGAAGTCCTTTGAGTAAGTCATTTTTTCTCAACTTTTATATTTATTGCATATTTACATAATGTAGTCGTATATGCTAAAGAGAAATAGCATTCTTATATATTAAGTATTTACAAAAACTAGGCTCAAGAGATATAAGAAAAATAGTACACAAATTATTATCTTCCCTTGTATATGACACTTTATGTGAGGGGATCTAGTAATAGACATTCAAGAGAAGTAAATAAGACAATATATCCATTGTCACACAGTTTACTATCACTGATAAGGTTGTGATGTATGCCATCCACAACAAGTACGTTCTTAATGCAATTAGAATCACCTATATAACCTTCACCTATCACCATTTACTATTTTCCCCAATGTTATTCAATCACCTTTCTTAGCCTTTGGTGAATTGAAGTGTCTTTTGAATTTCATCATGTTTTTTTAGAAGCCACTATGTAATATCCATTCATTATTTCCCTACAAATAAAAAAGTAATTACCCTTTAAATATTTGGGTCCAATGTTAGCTTGAAAACTAAAACCATGTTCTTTTTGGTTTCCATTTTCTTCAAAGAACAATAAGTATATTGAACATAGGAGATATAATCCCTAACTAACCCAATATGATAAGGGTTCAAAAAGCCTTCATCAAGACAATGTAGCCACAAATCAAAGGGGAGAGGTGTCAATCTTGTAGGCATACACATAATCAAATAGTGTCATAATACAAAAATTCAAACAATATTAGGTTTGTAAGTTGAGGATTATCCATCGAAAGTAGAAGGTCCTTTCTTTTATTGTTGTTCCCTTGTACACCATCATATACCATTCCTACCAATTTGTTTCCTTATATGATGAAGAATATTATAATAGTTCTTTCTACCCTTAAGGAACTACACTTTTGCTAAGAAGATCAAAGAAACTCATTATCTTAGGTAAGACATGATATAGTATATGAAAGCCTAGAAATTTCATCATTAGCTTGCAAATTATAGTGAACCCAAGAGATATAATCCCTAACTACCCCAATAAAATAAGGTTTCACACAAACTTCATCAAAATAATGTTGCCACAAATCAAAGGAGAGAGGTGTCAATCATATAGGCATACACATAATCAAATAGTGTCATAATACAAAAAGTTCTTAGATTTGTAAGTTGAGGATTATCCATGGAAATTAGAAGGTCCTTTTCCTTTATTGTTGTTCCCTTCTACACCATGGTATACTTTGCCTACCAGTTTGTTTTCTAGTATGATGAAGAATCTTATCACAGTTCTTTCTACCCTTAAGGAACTACAACTTTTGCAATAAAGATCTAAGCAACTCATTATCTTGGGTAAGACATGATATAGTATATTAAAGCCTAGAAATTTCATCATTATCTTGCAAAGTATCAGGTTCAAGACATAAATAATTAGTGATATATACATCATTTTCAATGTTAAGAGAAGCAACGTCATTATCTCTAATAGACAATAAGGTTTGCAACTCCAAATAATTAATCTTTGAAAGTAATTCAAAAAATATTATATTTGAAGGTTTTCATTTGACCAAGATAAATAGTGTATTCCCCATCAACACCATTGTACTTCAACTCTAAGTCAAGGTTGAGTTCCTTAATATCATCTATATTTATAGCAAAAAAAGATCACATGATCAAGCTCCTCCTTTTCCTACTACAATTATCAACATTTTTATCATGTTTCTTTTTCTTAGACTAATACAAATCAAGGAAGGCATGATAAACATGTATAATATCTATTAAAGATTCTTTAAAGATATCATTGATATTTACCTCACTTACCTCTTACCCACTCTTGATACTACCATAAGTGCCATGTTGTACTCATCTTTCCCATTTGAGCTTCAATTGTTTGAAGCTCCCCAAAAGCATTTTGGGCTACCTCCTTTCCCTTATTTTCTTTATTTTCTCTTCTCTTGTACAAGTCATCTTTCTGATACCTCTCATTTTTCTTCTTTTTGCTTTTGAGGTGATGGTTCTTCTTCATCATTGGTTATTCATTCTTGAAGTTCCCCTTCTATCCACACTTGTAGAAATGCAAAGAGAAAGAGTTAGGATTACCCCTAAATAGATTTCCCTTTGAGTGTAAGGAGTGGTTTCACTTGATGAAAACTCATGTGACTTGAATGCATCATCATCATCTTCTTCTTAAAGGAATCCTCCTTTACTTCATTCTTTCACTAACCTTGACCTGATAGGTTTAAAGGTTACCTATGACATCTTCCACTAGAGAATTTTAGGTTAGTTAGATACTCTATGGTGGTCAACTTCTTCTCAAAGTGGGAAGGAAGTGAGTGAAGGATCTTGGCACATTGGTCTTTTAAAGCAATGTTTATCACAAGTGATGCATGATCTTTGATGATGTTAGGGATTCTAAATTACTTCTCTACAACAGACTCGGTATTGGTCATATAGGAGAGCTCAATTGATGTGTGAGCATGTTTATCTTAGACTCTTTCACTTTTTAAGGTACTATATGGGTGACGAATTCCTTCTTCCATATGTTGTCCATCATCTAACAAGATGAGATCCAGATGAATTTAGAGGGAGAGAGGGTGACATAGATAATGCTAATAGATTTAACATTGAGTCATATCCTCTTCATGGATTCTTCTCTCCATGTGGCAATATCTCTAACACGATTGTGTAGGGTAGAGATAATATCTTCCACATCTCAGAGATTAAGACTTGTATGTTAAATTTGATTCTCCTCAGCCAATACTAATAGTTGGTGTCTCTGAAGAATCATGGGTGGTTGGAGTAGCTTCCTTCAAGGTTGAGGGTCCAAGAAAGTATTCACCCATATTCTCTAAATCCTGGGAGTTGTTTCTTAGAGAAGACCTTGATCTGATAGCACTTGTAGGATCTATGGACTCAAGAAGGGGTGTGGATTTAGCTATTAAAAACTTAAACCAAATTTTTTGGACCTTTGGATTATAATGCGATATGAGTACTTTTATCATATATCCTTTTCCTTTTCCAATTTTATGTCAATCATCATCCTTTTCGTTACTTTGTAATTTGAAAATAACATAATATTGTTTAAAAAAACTTCTAGACCCTGAATATGATCATATTAACACATTTATTGAATGCTTACAACCCTAGAATTGAGCCTTACTACTCTTTATCATATTGGATAATATTAGTATGCCAAATCTGGGTCCATAGGTTTTTTCTTGAATGAAATTCATAGCCAATCCAAATATTTACAAAAAAAATGAATATCCTTGTTTAATGATGTAAACTCTAGGTTCTAACCCCAAGCCTAAACCCTTGCTAAAACTCTAGAAAAGGATTTTTGAAGAAATGACTGACACTTTGAGTGTTAACTGATAGTTTATAAATTAAGTCTTGGATTGTTTGGATGTATAAAGCTTCGACATCTTATTCTTTTTGAAATAGATATATTTATGATTAACTGACTTAATGGTGTTTTATTTTCTAATATTTTTTGAAGCTTTTTCATTTCTAGAAAATTGTATAGTCTACCTTACTTCTCGCACAAGTTAGAAACTATGTGTTTCATTAAGTAGAAGAATAACATTTTAGTATGACATCGGTATCGCATAAGGTTGAAATGACCAGTATGCCCTTGGGAAGTCACCAAGAACAAGAGTAATTGTTGGAACATAATTTAGACTCTATTGGAAAATTATTTAAAGACCGTTGTTGGAACATAAAAATGGTTTAAATCTTAGAGGAAATCCAGGTCACCATATGAATATTTTTATTAATGTATTAGAAATTATGAATGAAATTATCTTGTTCAATACTTTTTGAAAATATTTGATCATTTAGTGTGATCATTATATACATACTTTTCGATCACACCCCTCACACAATACAAAAATATATTGGCTCGAGTTTTCGGTGTTTTAGGTTGAGCTCATAATACAAATGTGAAGTTGTGGTTCAACCAACAAAGAAAAAAATGAAGCTTAGGATAAATCATAAGGATTAGATTGTAGTTGTTTGCTTTCCCATTTTTATATATTATGTTTTCTTTCTACAATTTTAAATCTCAGTATGTATTTCCATCATAAAGCTCAAACTTTCTTGAAACCTTTATCATTTTCAGAATGAAAACCCATTAATTTTTATAGTGTATTCATGTGGATCAGATCCTAGAAATATGAAGGGCATGCTTTGCCTATATATATTATTAGGATCGTGGGGAAGGGTCATTACATGATGCCTAAGAGATAGTCTCAAGATATCACTTATCCCTATCCTTTTATATACTAGCAACATGTTTTAAAGTAACGTGATGATACACCTTTGTGTGTCCAAAACTATCTTAGAGTCTATCAATTATCTCAAAAAATACAAGACTGTTTCAACATAAACATGGTATATAAGTGACACCTAGATTTTGGAAATACATAACGGTCTATGATTTTACTATTTATTCTTTTCTATAGAAATAAAAGGTGTAGATTTTGAAGATATGAAATGAGATTTTGTAATCAGAACAACAATCTCGTCTCACTTGATAATCTGCTCATGTACTCGATTGGTAATTGAGATCATTTATACCAAATGAAATATAAGTGTTGAATGACATATTTCATTTATTCATAATTCACTCACTATATTTAATCATCATTTTCCTTCTTATCTAAAAGCTATATATACATATATCAAATTTTTAAAAATGATATTCAACCGAGAATCAACTTATTCAAATAACTATATTCTTATTGCTTTGATATTTTTTACAATAGGACCTAAAAGAATATAAAGGGCATGTAATACTAAACCCTTGATTGAAACCCTTTTTCTTCTTGTCTAGTGAGTTTTGGCATGCTTGTTTAGTGTGTAGTGTGATTTCTTGTATGTAGGCATATGAAGAATATGAGGACCTTGAACATCTTTAGGAACATCCCTTTTCGGATCAAAGCTCATATACCACACACCAAAGAAGCCCGCTGACTATCTTTGTGTGTATCATTTGGGGGAAAGCTTCAAATTGTGTAATCACTTGCAATAGCTAGACCCATTTCCACAGCTGCAATGACCAAGGACATCAAGATATCAATTCAACACCTCAATACTACCACATTGATGTCATCAATAAATATGAAGATAGCTGGATGAAAATCTACTCTAAAGATTGAAGTACAAATGACTTGAATCAAGAAGTTGTGCCTATGACCTAGACTAATTGAGTGTAAAAGACCAAGTTTACACTCTTCTTTATTGCACAAACTAATACTGATAGCATTAATCAGATCCCCAACTTTCTATCGATTTATGATATAACTTCTCATTACATGCAAGAAGATGAAGAATGATAAAGAGGAACCAACATTAACATTCAAGATCGAAGACTAGTATCTGTAACTTGCACTTTCCTATTTACAAGAGTTTTTGACTTCATCCTAGGATGATAAAGCACAAGTTTGGCAAATCTTAGAGGATGGAGGTCACTGGTGTATTGAAATTGAATTGTGTGAAAACTTACAAGTGAAACCACTGTTGTAGTACGCAAAGTAAAATATTCATGTATCTAGAATAATGCATTCAACTTTTTTCAAAACGTTCTGGAAGACACCATTTTTGCACAATTAGAAAATGGGAGTGTAAATAAGGACATATTTTCCATGTGGTGTTCCATGGAAAACATTAATATGATTTTCTTCCATTTCTTAGAGGATTGTTTGACAAATATTAGAGGAAATAAGCCTCTAATGATGATCGACATCATAAAAATGATTCTACTCTTACTTTATTAGGTTGACATTAGAGATCTATAGCAATTTGTAAGAACTGGTGGATCAAGTTCCATTAATATGATACACCTATGACCTATTAAAATTTTCATTAAAGACCAAGACAATATCAAATTCATCTTTTCTCAATCTAAGATGCATATTCATCTATCAAAGTTCACACCTCTGTTGATACTGATGGATTTCTATGATTTCACACAGCTAGAGCGTAGAAGCTAGATATATGTTTAAGAAGTTGAAGATGATTTTTTAGCTGAATAATAACCCTTCATATGATCAATCACAAGAAACACAACATGAAGATACACATCGAAACTCTCATCTTAACCCATCATTCAATCAAGACTAGATGATTCTAGATGAAATGAAGGTAACAATTAACCATTTCAGGGAACTAGTTGTTACTCTGAAGCACCAAGTTACTTTATTGACAAAGATAGCCTTGGTCCTTCATCAATATCACACCACAAGAGTCTAATTGGTGATGGCTTGTGATCATAAATCATCTTCACCACCATGATATGCGTCTAGCCTTTAGCTCTAGCAATATTTCTCATACATTAATTGTGTATCAATCAAATACTAATGTTCTCATCTAGGGAGTTCCTAAATGTACCACTCCTATTATTTTCCTTGTTATGAATGAATCTCCTACTAGTAAGCATAGTAAAGAACTATTCAAGAAACTGACACATCTATAATTGATATCATTCGGGAATTGAGACCTTCACCAATCCTTACCATTCTAGTTAATTAGTTAGCACTTCAAGTTCCTTCTCAAGCACTTGAAGATGTCACTATTATTAAAGGTAATATTGCCTTTGTTGAAAAATTAAATCACACATCAATGTCATTAGTGATAGTCTTTATATAGATTACATATCAAATACAACTGCCACTACAACAATAGAAATGTCCCAATATTGGGATGCATTAGAAGCTAAACAAAAATAATGTCACAAAGTCTATGATGAAATTCAACCTTCTCTTGATAAACAGTTATAAGTGCAATCATAAAAATAGCTAGATAGATGAACAATATGCAGTGTCTCCTTGAACCTTTCATCAAGCCCTCACTCTATTTTTATCCTCAACAATATGCATTTCATCAATTAGTGAGATACATATGCCTTTTCTAATTAAATATGGTGATGACATCTTGATTTCAAGTTTAAATACCCAAAGGCATTGAGATTATCAAAGGTATTATAAATCCTTCATCCTGCAACATCTTGTCAATCATCATACTTTACGAGAAACACCTCTTCATCCATTGAAGAAGGTACCAAAAGACAAATCAAATCATGTTCATGCAATCCTTTTACACCTCCTCAATAAAAATCTTGATGGATAAGCCATTTCTTTGTTACCTCAAAAGGATAGTGTTCTATTGTTAAAGATGATTGTGTACAAAATTACAAATACACTATCTAATTTATTGAAGATATGGGGACCACCACATCAATTTTTAGATTTTTCTTAACGCTAGCTTGGTATATGCCAATTTCACTATTTGTTTCTATTTAGAAAACGTATTTACATAGCACATGAATTTTCTCCAACTACAAAGCAACATTCCTAAGAACATACATGCTACTTGACTGAGTCCAAATGGTTCCCTAGAAAAGCTCCAAAAGGAAAATCTTGTTGATATCGGCATATGAACTATTCAAGTCATCCATGAAACGTTGGATCCTGCTAATCTATAATCCTTATAATTATAGTTACATCTAGATAAATAGTTCCCCAATCATACAAGGACATGTCAAGATTTTCAATGTTTCAAATGCAATAAATTGAAGTCAAATTAATCATGATGGTCATGGAATTATTCTTCAATGTTTTTCCACCATCTTATTTGGACAGTCTTATTGAATTTGATTACAATGCACCTTAAGAACGAGCTTAATCTAGAGATTGTAAATTATATGTCCTTTTTTGGATAAATTCTAGAATCTCGGGTCAAGTTCATTGAGAATATCATCGTCTTTGAGGAGCTTGTCTCAGGGGTATCATCTAATTGAAAATATTTATATCCAAAACTCAATAAGAAACTCACACTCGATCCAACTTTCCATTTTCTTTTTGCTTGAGGACAAGTAGGTCTTTATGTGTGAAATGTAAAGCCTGATTTGTGTCTCACTAAAAACATTTATAAACCGTAACTCCTTTAATAAATTCTTAGTTTCATATATGAAATTTTAACTTTCATAATTTATTTCTTGATTTGTTTATTAAAAAATATTGTAGATTGGCCATAGAATGATTTTTCTACCAAACTCTATCTAGACTTATTTGTATTTCCCATTTGTAAACTATTTGGCCAAAAAAATAAAAAAAATTGATATAATGAATCATCTTATTTATCACATGCAATTATATTCTATGCAAGATAATAATATAGTTTGTTTATCTTTGGAAAGGTATCATCATAGGATAATAAACAAAAATAGGATCTCATCAGAGATAAATTGAGGCATCTTAGAATAGTATAAAAATAAATATAAACAAAAATGATCCAAGGTAGAATTCTAGCTTTAAAATATGGAAGGTAAAGATTGGTTTGACCAAGGCAAGTTCCATCACCTCATACACCACTGGAAAAAATATAAAAAACTTCTTATACCAAAGAGTGGTTATGGATTGATTTCTCTGGTATAAACTCATCTCTTACTAGAGGAAAATACTTTCCTCACTAAAAGGTGGAATATTTACTATCTTACAAGTAGAGGATATAGTTTAGGAATAAGACTTTTAATTAATAACATTTGCTTACATTCCAAAAAAAAGTTGTCAATGGTTATGATGGAGATTTGATATTTGCAAGATTCAATTCAAGACATGGCAACCTATGATATAATAAATTGATTTTAAGTATTATTCAGAATCAACTCATTTAAATACCTTAGATGATTCTAGTAAGGGTGAAATGACACTAATGAAAGCTAAAATGGTGGAAAGAGAATACAAACTCTCTTCTATATTTCTACCAAGGAGGCACTCACTACTCTATTCCCTAGAAAATGAAATTTTCTAAATCACAAAGTGTTGCATTCAGAAAACCTTTATTAATTTTGGTCAATTGCTGTGCTTGGGAATAATTAAACTTAAGTATGGAGAGGTTGATCAGATTCATTTTTTTTGTCTTCTTATCTATATATACGTCATTTTTTCTCTAACGTGTATATATACACATGTATATACATATACATATACATGTATAGACTAGATCTTGATATTCTAACTCAAACACGGTAAATGGAAAGGAACAACATTCTTGTGTAATTTCAACTAAATATGGGGACTTATTCAATGCTTCTCAACATCCTCTACAAAGTCTTCGACGATCATGTGAAAATCACCTTCCATCAACACACTCCCACCACATCAAAGATACCAAAATAGCACACTAACACTATATGACTAATTGGGTCTTCCACAGTAGGATAGCCAACTGACAAGCTTCAATGTAATAAATAAGTGTATCTAGAGTAGTTGAATATTAAGTTACAAGCTCCTTTTCTCAAAAACTTTTTCTAGACAATATTTAAGTTGGATACAAGGAGTTACCACTACAACCTTCAAAGTTCAACTAGATTTGATGTTGTTTGATTGAATCAAGAACTAGATACATAAACACATAACCAAAGATGAAGTGAAGAAATTGAATATTGATGACCACCAACATGAAATTTAAAAACATCACAATGAGACTCCACCTAAATGTTGATCTTATACCCATATTCCAAGATCTACACCAATAAATAGAAGCCCTTGATTAATTATCTTGGGCTTTGAACCACTATGCACTCATGTGCCATTTAATTTCACCCCCTCTATTTTTCATTCATCCTCTACCCATGAAGACATGCCATTTCAAAAATACCTCAAATAAATTCAACCATAAACTACTCCTTAACCCTCACACTCCACCTCATCATCTATTAACTAATTAAACATACTAATGTGTGTATGCCATAATGTCACAAAGCTTTGAAGTAGATCCACATTGACATCACCTAAGAAATCTGAGTTCCATTATATACTTATCTTTTTCTACTTTGATCTCTACAAATATATGTACTAGTAACGGAAACCAACTTCACGATAGAGCACTACCAATTTTTTTAGACATGACGTCTAATTTTCATATCTAAATCAGGGGCTATGTGCCTTGATCCTGTAACTTATTCACTATATTTTTCATATAAGATAGATGTTAATTTTTCCTTAGAGATATTTTTTAGGTCAAACATCTCTGTAGACCATTAGTGGTGGTCATTGTCCATTGGTGAACTCAAGTGGAGAGAAGATCCACCCTAACACCAAAAGAGGAGGGTCACATTGAATCCTTTGTTCATTGTGTTGTTATATGCATATAGTGACAATTTAGCCCCAAGAAAGTTGTTATCCATGAATTTTTCATTCTCTTCCTAAATCTAAAAGATAATTTCATGTAGAAATATTCACATTCCACTTAGGAGTATGATATTTACACTTTTGGCGGTTGGAGGTGAAGATGTAGTTAGTTCAAGTGACAAGAGACCTCAAATAAGACATTTTTCAATGATTATAGCCACACTTGTTATCTAATCTATCTTTTGTGTTTTCAAATCTTAGTTTATAGTTTCAAAAATAAATAATTATACCATATCAAAGTTAAGCTAAATTATATAAAGGTGTTAGTTGTTAATTGTTTGCAGTTGAAATATGATATCTTGGGAACAATCTGAACTCCAATATGATTAAACGCATACATTTGCATATAAGAATGTGTGTGATCAATTATAAATTTAAAACTTCACTCTATTCTATTGATATAGTGGTTTTTGTTCATAGATATAGTCTTTGAATATTGCATCATTTCTCACATACTTCATCCATTCTTGAAGTCCTTTTTCAATCTTCTTTTCTCAATTCATCTAAGAAAGTCATGTACAATGGCTAAGCATTCATGAAAAACATCATTAGTAAGCAAGATTGAGCACTATATCACAATATTGAATGTATGTGTTGAGAAGAAAATACATAACTTAACCATATTGAAGGGATTCTCGAAAAATATCAACTTGAATTACATACTAAATTGAATGCTTATTATATTGCCATTTGTATATGGTTTCCCACTCAAAATCACATGATGCAAGAATAGTCCTTGATTTCTAAGAGATCCCTTGATATAGAAATGAACCGAAAGCATATAAAAATCATTTCTATCATTTTCATTTACATATTCTCGACTTCATCTTCAATCTTAAGATAATGTGATTTATTTCTCCAAATCATGAATATTAATCTTAACATTAACTTGTTACATGATCTTGACCCTAGACATGATTCTTTCATCGATAATCAAACATTATATTATTTTCACAATCATCCACAATGGAAATACTCTAATGATGTAATTGTGACCATATTATATAAGCAACATCACATGATTGCTATAATTAGAATATCCTTGTCATTGTCTTTAGATTGCATTAAAAAATAGAATGAAATATAAGTTGTTCAAATTTTCACTCAATTAAACAATTAAAAAGTTTTTCATTAGTGACATGACCTTCTTGCATGATCTATAAAAGTCATAGCCTAACCTTCTTGGCTTTGATTTGATCTAATTCACATTTAATAATCTAGGGTTTGAAATGGGAAAATGCAATCAAAATATCAAATAACTACATTACTTGGTTAATTTCCTAGGCACTGAGTTTGTATAATATCTTTTCTGATAAAAAATGAACTACATATGCATTTTAGAAGATTTGGAAAGTTATAAGTAGAGAAAACTAAGGGTGGCAATCCACTTCGGATTCACCTGATTTTATTTGGTTATTTTGGGTCATCACTTTTTGGCTAGACTCTAAACTTGCAAAAGATGGATTATTAAGTCTAAATCATTGACTCTAATTCAACACTTAAATGTTTTTGGGTCCATAAGTTCTGACCCATGAATCCACAAACTAAGAGAATCATTTCCAAATAAAGCTATTACTTGTACAATCTTTGAAAATAAGAAATCATAATCAATTTTCAATGTGCACAGATATAAAATCTTGTTAAAACGTGTATAATATGAAAAATAGTTTGCACCAGAGTTAAAAGAAAGTTATTGATATATAACATAAAAGTTATATAACATTTTATATATTAAAATACAATTAACACATTCATTGTAAAATTATGTATTACTGTCACATATAAATTATAGGATGTATTAGTAATTTAATAGGTTATTTGGTGGGTTAAACTTTTGTATTTTTACTTTTATAAAATTGGGTCAATTTGGGTCTAAAATCCAAAACCAAACTTGATCGTAAAATAATTTTAGGTTCCTAAGATTTGGGTCTAATTTGGGTTAGCTCATAAAATCTTAGACCCTGACAGCTTAAAAAATCAATTTTGGGCTAGGTCCATCAAGTTGGGTCTAATTTTGCATTTCTTAGAGAAAATGATTGATCAATTATCCATAAAAACTTAAATGTAGCATGTGTAATCTAGTCAATGTTCCCCATTGGTTGTCACATTGCAGACTAGGGCCCATGCCCATGACACACATAGTGCAAAAGAAAAATGAGATTTGAAGGACACTATTTTCCATAGAATCATGACAACAATTATGAAAATATAGAGGGATCAATATTTATTATGTTGGATCTTATGAATAAAGATGTAAAATGGAAAAATATTTGAAATCTTAGATGAAAGAGATTTTTGCAATTAAAGTAGAGCTGGTAAATACTAGAAACAAAGTTCCTCGCTCAACCAATTTTCCAGCCACCCTTAGAAGGGAGATGATTGGAAGTGTTTGGTTGACATCCTATCATGGTATGAAAAAAAAATATATAAAGAGAAATTAATGGATCTAAAATCACTTGAAACTACATGTGGGTACAATAAAAATAAGCAAAAAGAAAACATCATGAAAGGTGCCTCGAGGCAACCTAACTTTATGTAGATAAAAAACAAAGAAGAAAAAGGGGTTTGGTAATAACCAAACACAAGGACAAATTGGTGCTATAAAAGGCCTCATGGAGGCATGTCAAGATGATCTAGGGCTTTGTTGAAGGATGAGGTGGTTATATTTTCTTAGAAAGATCATTGAAGGGAGGAAGATGTAGCTAGGGTTTGGAAATGGTTTAGAATATAATTTGAGTGGAACTTGGAGGCCAAGAAGGGTTTTTGGGAGTACGACAGTGGATGTAGTGGGGTTTATTATTCAGTTTGAGGTATGAAAAGGGTGAAGAGTGAAATAAAGGTTGAACTTGGCTGAAATACAAGACCATAGATGGATAGGATTATCCAAACCATAGAAGTGGGTCATGTAAAAGGGCAAACTCTCTATAACAATGAGAGTAATTAGAGAAGGTAATTATTTAGGTGGCTTTAGTCTAAAAGGGGATTGTTAGATGAGAGAGTTGATTCATTTCATACAAACAAATTATTTGGGTGAAGATGATGAGGTTAGAAGGTGTAGATAAATCTAAATTTGGTGTTTGGTGTGGATTAGATTTCACTTAGAGGGGGTGAAAGGTGTCATATATGGGATGATACAAAAAAATATGGGATGATACAGTTGAATTTGGCCTTCTATACAAAACTAAATACCAAAATATAAAGGAAAAAGGTATACGGAATTTTCACTCTATGTTCATTTTAGATTTTCTTGTTCATTTCAATTATTAATTGGGGTAGTTCAAATTGTGTAAAATTTATTGGGTGTTGAATTTGAATATCCAATGCTTATCTCCTCTTAGTTTACATATATATCTAGATTGGGTATGAGACTTATAAAATCATTCAATTATTTATATACCAAGTAGAGTTAGAATTTTAAAACTATTTTATATCATATATTACCAACATTGTTTTTATTGTGATTTATTTCATATAATTTTATAAATAATTTTACCCTCAACCATTGTAAGTTAATTTTTACCCATTTAGGTTGTATTTATTGGTTTCCAAAAAAGTATAATTCAATATCATCAAACCATTTCCCATATTAATTAGTTTAGGATATAACAACATTAAAAGGACATCTAATGTTATCTAGATTCTTTTAGTTAGATATTCAGTTAGTTAGTTAGGTAGTTAGTTAGTTAGGTTCTAATATGGTTGAATAGACAAGTTAATGGATAAAGTGGGGTAAAGTATGGTCTGATCCAAAATGCAAAACTCTATATGGAGGTTTGTGAAATAAGATCATTTGGTTTGTGAAATTATAAAAGAAATACAATATGATCCCCCAAAATATTGAAAATAAGTGGAAACAAGCAATTCTAATCATACATAACATTTGGTTTCTAATGTTAATATAGTATGTTTAGCACATTGCCCATCTATGTAAGGGATTCTAGTGTCTTGTCATATGCATATCAAGTTATTTGCATACCTCATGCTTCTATCTTCTTGAGGACCTTGGCCTGGGTATCATATCTAGATGCAAGTATTGATGTTTGAAAATAAATTGTTGTCAATAATGGAGGTATTGTCATCAAAGTTTTTGTTGTTGTAGAGTTGTTCATCATACGTTAAGGTTATGTACCCATGCATCACATTCAAAAATTGCAATGGTATGTAACGAAGTGTGCTTGCGCTCATTGGAAGCATCTCAATGACAACTACCCAATAGGAATGTCAAGATATGTATTTCATGCTTTAGGTAATGTGTAGCTTCAACAAAGGTGAGCAAATTCGACCTTTTTATTATTTTATCCAGTTAGTTTTCAAATACAATATTTAGATTTTTTTTATAATTTTATTGAATGCATGCTATCAAAATAGTTTTGTGTATGTGAGTCAAGTAGGTCGTGATC
The DNA here is from genome assembly GCA_963693085.1 of Alisma plantago-aquatica. NCBI lineage: Eukaryota > Viridiplantae > Streptophyta > Magnoliopsida > Alismatales > Alismataceae > Alisma > Alisma plantago-aquatica. The sequence goes on along the minus strand of OY856411.1, from coordinate 303,443,784 downwards.
AACTTGAACTCATTTCATCCATTATTTTTTATCAGAAAAACATTCAGCAACCATATCTTCAGTTTCAAATATTTAAAGTACATACATCAATAACATTAAAAATGAGATTTTCCACTTAACGTCGTTCTATAAATGGTTGTCATCTCAATGAATGAATTGCATAAATCATTATGTTTGGAATTATTGATAGATTGTAGTCCTATATAATACATATTATTCTTATAAGGAACTAACTAAGGAAATGTAGATGGATAGTCCTAGTCAAAGAATATGGTTGCACAATTGATGGTAGTTAAGAAGTCCCAGTATGGTGGTTGATGCTTTAAGTGGAAATTTGGTTCTTTAATATTGACTCTAAAAATTAGTTCTATGCCTTAAACTAAAAGATAAATGTTTCTATACATTTAATCACACTTAGAACTAGATTTTGTATAAAGTGTTTTCTTTCACATATAATCTAATATAATGTATAGTATGTGAACTATAAGAATGGTTATTTTATTCTAAATGGAATGTATATTTATTAGTATAAAACTATGCTAACACTTTTTTATGAATTAGTATACATATCCACCCTACATACTCTCTATTCATCTGTTATCAAATAAGGCTTCTAGGGATCTTTCATTAAGGTGAAGAACGGGTGACAATGTTGTTGGGATGCTCAACTTGGATGGAAACATCACCAAGCTTATCAACCTATGGAAAAGCAAAGGACCAATGAAGGAAAATTAATCAAAGATGTAAGACAAACATTCCCACTAGAAGAAGTAATATAGGAATACAAAGATGAAGATAATGATAAATAAAAGTATAAATCCAAATCATTATACTTTTGATGCTTTGTTTGCTACAACATGATAATATCTAAAGCAATTCAAATGATTCAACTAAAAGCATATAAGATAATCATATACTCAAAATATATAGACCTCATGGTAGACAATATGACAAAATTTTGTCAAAAATGATAATTCAAATCATAAAAATAAAATTTTTGGCATGGTGAATGGATATGCTTGTCAATATCTTTCTAGCGAGCACAAGCATATAGAAACTAAGGTTTAGACCAAAAGTTATGGCATGAAGAAGGGGAAATCACTTGTCTAAAATGTAAACTTTTGTAGATTTGAAATTGGAAGTAAATATGCTTTAAAGGCTACATTAGGGTACACTAGGGCTTGAACATGCATTCGGATTTGGATTTAGAACACATGGTTTTGGAGTAATATTAAATGTAAGGCTTTGTTTAGATCACAATTTTGAGGGTTGTTAAATCCTACCTACCTTACAAGAACTACAGCCTAAAAATTCCATTAGTCTACCCACCTTAGTAATCTAGCTTCCATAGAGGTTTACATGATATTTCCAACTTAGAGTTTTGAATTATATCCAGCCTATTTTTTTAAGATTCATAGTGTTCCACTGATAGAGTTAGGGATTGTGGGTTGAACATTATCTATAGATAACAAAATAAGGTATTGTTTAGAAACAACAAGCTTTAAGTATTACCTCAGTTATATCATGCTTCCAATATATCTATAAAAAAATCCTAGAATATCTCTTGGGGCCAGATTTTTATATTCTTATTTCCTTCCTTTGTCCTATAAACTTTTGGGCAGTAGATATTGATGTGTAAAAGGTCACTAAAATAGTATTTCACACCAGTTCCCAAAGTAACGTTACTCCATGAGTCTTACATGTTGATAAAGAGGTTTCTTTGTGGAATCTACCTTTGCTTCCTTCCTCTTCTAGTTGTTATTTTTTTGGGTTTCTAGATGGGAAAAATATTATTTAGTGCTTATTCAAGATGACATGTTATCTCTAAGGAAGCATACAAGGCTTCCAATATGGTGGTGATCCATCATTTATATAGAGCACATTTGAGGTTTTCTTTTAGTTCTCTAATGAACTTGTTGTCTTGTCTCTCTTGAGAATCCATCTATGTACTTCTATAGGATCTAGAACTAGATACCATATATATTGACTATAATGTCATCCAAGCTCCTTGACATGGGGAAATAATCCTCCTTTTATGATATTCTATACTCTAAAATATAGTGGTTTTGGAAAGCTTGTAAGAACTCTTTCCATATGAAAAGCAAATATTGAGAGCAGAGGTGCATGAATTGAGTAATTTCTCCCACTACACCATGGAATTTCCTTAAAGAATGGTGGATTCCTAAATGATCCCTATATTTCTTGGGGTAGTTGAGATCCCTGGATTAATGCTATATAAGTTGGATCAAGTCATCTTCTTTCCTTATGATGGCTAGCCCTTCTTCACCTAATAAAGCCTTTGAAATGACATTGTGGAAGTCAATTGTGGAGATCTCACTATTGACTCTATGTGTTTTCATTGGTTTCCCTTCACCCCCTTCCCATGGTTGTTTCCAATGCCCTGACTAGAACATGAAACAGAACAATTGAACCCATTTAGACTAGCATAATGCCCCTGAATATCATCGATCCTTCCTATAGTCTTGGGAGATATATATAAAAGGGAAACTTAGGTATTAGTTAAAAATACATCAATATTGGCCTAATGTCCATTTAGTCATTAACATGATATCAATTACGTAACACTTGTCCAATTTATATACACAAGTAAATGCAAATATCATGTTGTGAATAACATGGGTATCAGCTTGGGGTGTATAACATAATATGAATATAGGTAAAAAATAAATAGACACTTCCCTTGATGTACCTCCCTTATCGGGTAGCACTTGCTCGGGCTCTCTCGATTACCAAAACCAGAGAGAACGACAACTTTACAGAGAAACTGGTGCACTGAGTTGTGTACCTGAAAAGCCCCCACTATCCCTATATATAGGAGTGTCATGGGATAGGGTTCTCTATCCCGGGCAATGCGGGATTAATGCAGGAGTAGAAGGGTTTGATATTTTCCACAAAACAACCAACTGCGCCACCTGAACAGATCGTTTCATGCATGAAACAGTCGATTGGGGAGTTGAGCCGATTAGTTCACACCTCAACCGATCAGTTGGGGCACCTGAGCCGATCGGTTCACTTCTGAGCTGATCGGCTCGTGGTCCTGATCCAACTCAAATTGACTTTCAAATTTGTTTCCGATTAATCAAATATTAATCCTTGTCCAAATCAAATTTGTACAAGTGAAACAAATTGTATTTGAAAAATCAACTTTCCAAACGATCTTCGTTGGTCACATGAGTCGATCGTCTCACCAGTTGAGTCGATCGGTTCACCAACCTGAGCCGATCGGTTCATCTCAAGAGCCGATTGGTTGGAAATGTAGACTGTGCAAAATCAGTCAATCGCAGTTTCAATCAATCTGATACTCTAATCAATTGGTCCAACACCTTGAACACTATGATTTTGAGCTATCAATCAACTGAGTGTTTAATTGAACTACTAAACTCCTTTAGTAATCAATCTAAACATCATTTGTGGATAAACTCCTCTTCCAGGTTAAATCCTATGTGTGTGACCCTATAGGTCCATTTCACGTTGGCAGTGCAAGTCCATAACACTTATGACTTCACAAGCAAAGAGTGGTGCCTAGTCGCGCATCAGTGCTACCCAAGTGAAATAGAAAGTTGGAGAAAAACTTTCAATCCTACAATCCGTGAATGGTGTTACAGTGAATGTATAATTCCTTTGTCACTAATGTCCTGAATGAACTCAAGGCATGGTACAGTCATCCTTTCAACGTTCATCCATTTCCTTGATCTCAGAGCAGACTGGGTGAGATGTGTGTGACATCAATATCACATATTGATTCACACGTGCATGTGCATGCCTTTCTCAATCCTACTCATCAAGTGGCCATGGACATCAAACTCCCTTAGGAGGGACAAATCCCATATCTATCACTCACCCCTCAAAAGCCCCATGTGTCAAAGTCACCCAATCATCACCTTTATAACAACCCATGTTTCAGGATTGCGTTTGATGATGTCAAAGTGTACCCAACGACATGTGTTGAGTGTAGTGATTTCAGGTCAAAGAATCACATTCACCACCATCACTGTGAGAGCTGACTGTGACTACCCAATCATGGTTCCATGTGTCACTCTTACAGTGGGTCTGTCTGGTACACTTGTTCTCTAACAAGTACCTATGTGCTTGGTTTGATATCACTATATCATGACTAATGAGATTCTGTCATCAACCAACACACAATCTAGTCTTTAGTGTTATTGATGTCTATGGTTATTTCCACAATAACAACCGACTAGGGACTAAACAAGAATGTATACTCTTAACATCCGTATGATCTCATTGTTTAGGTCCTTAATCTAAAAGCATACGTCATTTAGTAAAACAATTCTTTAGACATCTATCATGTTACACTATCATCTCAGATACAGTTAGAACATATAGATCGGAAATTGCCTTTATTATTATTCAAATAATTTACAAAGTATCCCATTAAAATCATCACATGACTTGCTCTATGGGCATACATACCAACAGACTCCCACTTGCACTTAGAGCCAGACGCCTAGGAACCTCAGTCCTTGTGACCTAGCATGACCATCATGCTTTTGCTGAGAAAGGGCCTTAGTTAGTGGATCAGCTATGTTGTCTTCAGTTGGTACTTTGCAAATCTTCACATCTCCTCACTGTACGATCTCTCGTATGAGATGGAAGTGTCGTAGTATGTGCTTGGACTGCTGATGTGATCTGGTCTCCTTAGCTTGAGCAATAGCTCCATTATTGTCACAATAAAGCTCAATTGCATCACAGCTATTGGGAACTACACCAAGTTCAGAGATGAACTTCCTGATCCACACAGCTTCCTTTATTGCATGCGAAGCAGCAATATACTTGGCCTCTGTAGTAGAATCGGAAACTGTTTCTTGCTTGGAACTCTTCCAGCTCACAGCTCCATTGTTTATTCAAAACACAAATCCTGATTGCGATCTGTAATCATCTTTGTCGGTTTGGAAGCTCGCATCGGTGTAACCCTTTACAACCAGTTCTTCCTCGTCGCCGTATACAAGGAATTGATCCTTAGTCCTTCGTAAGTACTTAAGGATGTTCTTTATGGCTGTCTAGTGAGCATCCCCGGGATCTGACTGGTACCTGCTTATCATGCTGAGAGCATACGAGACATATGGGCATGTACATAACATAGCGTACATGATGGATCCAATGGATGATGCATATGGGATCCCATTCATACGCTCCCTCTCTTCACAAGATTGGGGACATTGAGCTCTAGAGATAGTGACTCCATGTAGCATGGGGATGTGGCCTCTCTTTGAGTTCTCCATGTTGAACCTCTTTAGCACTTTGTCAATGTACGTGCTTTGACTTAGTCTGAGAAGCCTTTTAGATCTATATCTATAGATCTTAATTCCTATAATGTATGATTCTTCTCCTAAGTCCTTCATTGAGAAAGTATTCCCAAGCCAAGTCTTTACCTTCTCTAAGGCTGAGACATCATTCCCCATCAATAGTATGTCATCCGCATACAATATGAGGAATGTGGTCGTGCTCCCACTAACCTTCTTGTACACACAAGGCTCATCTTCATTTTGAATAAATCCAAACACTTTGACTTCCTCATCAAATTGAAGATTCCAACTCTGAGATGCTTATTTCAATCCATAGATTGACCTTTGTAGCTTACAGACTTTATTGGCATTCTTTGGATCTACAAAACCTTCAGGTTGTGTCATGTACACATCCTCATTTATATTCCCATTAAGGAATGTGGTTTTAACATCCATTTGCCAAATCTAATAGCCATAGTAAGTCACAATAGCAAGCATAATCCTGATGGACTTAATCATGGCAACTGGAGAAAAGGTTTCGTCATAGTCAACACCTTGAACTTGTCGAAAACCCTTTGCAACTAATCTGCCTTTATAAGTTTGCACATTGCCATCCATGTCGGTCTTCTTCTTGAATACCCACTTGCACCCTATGGGTTTGACCCCTTCAGGTGGTTCCACCAAAGTCCATACTTTGTTGGAGTACATGGATTCCATCTTGGATTTCATGGCCTCAAGCCATTTCTCAGAATCTGGTCCCTCCATAGCCTCTAGATAGGTAGTTGGATCATCATCTATGATCAACTCACTACCTTCCTGAGTCATAAGGTATCCAAACCTCTCAGGTTCAAGGCATGTCCTACTAGATCTACGAGGTTCTTGTGTTACTTGAGGAGACTGAGATTCCACAACACCTTGTGAATCTCTATGTTCCTATTGTACATCTACCGGTTCAATGTTTTCTTGTTGGGCTTGAACCTCTTCAAGATCTATTTTCCTTCCATTGTTTCCTCTGGAAATAAATTCCTTTTCTAGGAACATAGTTGTCCTAACAAAAAACACTTTGTTGTCAGTAGGGTGGTATAAATAGTATCCCCTTGTTTCCTTGGGGTATCCAACAAAATAATATTTATTGGACTTGGGTCCAAGTTTATCAGGAAACATTTTCCTTACGTGAGACTCACAACCCCAAATCTTCATAAAAGACAAACCAGGACGCTTCCTGTGCCATATCTCATATGGTGTCTTTTGAACCGATTTAGATGGTACTCGGTTAAGTGTAAACGTGGCGGAATCAAGAGCATGACCCTATAAGGAAATCAGAAGATCAGAAAAACTCATCATTGATCGCACCATATCCAGTAAAGTGTGATTCCTTCTTTCAGACACACCATTATGTTGTGGTGTTCCAGGCGGAGTCAATTGTGATACAATACCACGGGCTCACAGAAGGTCCTCAAACTCCTGGCTTAAGTATTCTCCACCTCGATCGGAACGAAGTGCTTTAATACTTTTACCAAGTTGGTTATGTACTTCATTCATGAAATCCTTGAACCTTTCAAGGGTTTCTGACTTATGTTTCATCAGGTACACATAGCCATACCTACTGAAATCATCATTGAAGGTAATGAAGTACTGATGCCCATTTCTGGCATTAGTTCTAAAAGGTCCACATACATCAGTATGTATGAGTCCTAATAGATCACTAGTTCTCTCACCTTTACCTGAAAAGGGAGTCTTGGTCATCTTCCCCAACAAAAAAGATTCACATGTCTCTATTGATTCATAATCAAAAGAGTCTAGATAACCATCTTTATGGAGTCTAGAAATGCGATTCTCATTTATGTGCCCTAGACGACAATGCCAAAGATACGTTTTGTTTGAGTTGTTGAGTTTTTTCCTTTTGGTATTTACATTGTATACACTTGTCTCTAGATCTATCAAGTATAGACCATAAGACATTGAGGCACTGCCATAAAAGATCCCATCTTTTGAAATGGAACACTTTCCATTCTTAATAAGAAATTCAAAACCATCCTTGTCCAAATAAGAGACGGAAATGATATTCCTATTTATGGCAGGTACATAATAGAAGTTCTTCAACTCTATTACCAGCCCACTAGGTAGAGTTAACTCATAGGTTCCTACGGCATTGGCGGAAACCCTTTCCCCATTGGCAACACGTAGTTCAACCTCGCCTTTCCCCAAAGGCCTACTTCTTTTAAGACCCTTCACATTTGAACAAATGTGAGATCCACATCCGGTATCAAGTACCCATGACAAAGAAGTAGTAAAGTTAATCTCTATCACGTATACACCAGAAGTAGAGATCTCTATATCTCGCTTCTTCTTCCGTCATTCCTTCCATCCTCTCCATGTTTTGAGTGCTAAAGATTCTGACATTGGCTTGGCGAGAGAACCCTTCTCTCCCTCACCTTTGTCCTTAGATTTTGTTCCATTGATCTCCATCAATGAACTATCCATCTTCTTAAGCACACATACAGTGGATTCAAAGGCTACCGGTATATCTGGATTGTGAAGAACATTTCTCACAATTCCTAACCAGTTATGGAATTTATTCTCAATTAATTTGCCCATTTGAAAAGATGATTCTTTTGCCATTCTACAAGAGAAAATTTCATTTGTCAAAACTCTTTTTTATTTGATATGATTTGATTTGAATAAAATTGACAGTAGTTAATTAGGCCTTTAATTAATTACCGCTCCCACTATTTTGATTCAAATTAACATCCCTCACCATTAATTCAGAAGATTGCAGCGTACAATCTCCTAGTGGGTCAAGATCCTGAAATCCTCTTGAGTCATGGACCAGCTAGGGCTGTCACCCATAACTCAGACCTTCCAGGTAGGCAACTTTTGCCAATTGCATCATATACAACTCTTGAAAGATGTCATGCACAACTCCTTGCCATGATCACCTCCATGCCTCAAGGTGCTAGATCCTATCTAGGTCACCTTGTTAAGTCTGACCCAAAGCCAACACGATGAATATGTACCCTGTTAGGGCAGACCGACATATCCATCCTTCACGCTTCTACGAGATAGACGGTGTACCACGCTGGGGCGTGCCCACACTTGGCCGGTCAAACTTTTCACGTGTGTCACATTTGGAAGGCATCTAAAACTTTAATATTTAATGTGGGATTTGGTTTTTATAGGTACATATATATATCCAATCACCACAATATAGTAAGTATCATATACATGCTATATCCCACAGAAAAAATGTGAAATGATAAAAGCAATGATTATAGTCATCCTAATGTGATTCCTCGAGCCAAGAGGAATCACGGTCATTTAGGTCCACATCGCATGCAACTTGTACAAGATGAACTATGTGCTTTGCCTTTCTGGATTTGATCAACTCATCTCCATGATTGATCGTCTCACCATTAGACTGGTCGGTTGGGTGCCACCAGTCGATCGACTGGCGCCTCCAGCCGATCGGTTCACTGGTCGTCGTGCATCTCCTCAGGTCGCCACCCGCTTGTCTCACTCCTTGAACCGGTCGTCAAAAAGGCTACCGTTCTTTTACATAATAGGAAATAAAAGATCTATCCTATTTTACATTTGAAAAAGGAAACCACGAGTTACATTCGGGGGGAGCAAAGGTAGGAAAGAAATCTTGAGTCATCTCGAGTTACATCAGGAATAGGAGATAGGGAATCGGTGCGCAGACCGAGATGCAAGCAACCACATCCAACCAAGCACACATACATAGGGTTTATTGGCCATAACCATGCTATACATCCACCACAAAACTCATTTAAGGGTGACGCGTATCGAGTGCATCATATTACATATCATATATGTATATTGAGATTTGTGGATTTAGGATTGGACATGCATAAAGCCAATTTTATTTGCATCGTATGCAATAAATAAAGGCGACAAACCAAAATCGATCACATCAATAATCCTAAAGCATAGAGCAGTTGACGTGGCTCTGATACCAGTGTTGGTTTTTAGGGGAGACAGAGAAGGCAGCGGAAACAAAAATTTTCTTCTCCCAAACCCAGAATAAAGGAATCGCGTCAACGTCTATAAAATAGGAAGGATGGTTTGTAGAGGCGTACCTTATCCCGAGGCTTGCTCGGTGACGTTACCTCGCGGCTTGCGCGGTCTTCACCTCTGGTCTTGGACGATGTTTGTGCAACTCCTAGTCTCACTAGGACTGTCGGGATTGACAGCTGTCCTCTGAGTGGCAGAAGTCTCCCGCCTCTGCAGTCATCTACATGGACTGCCTGGAACTCCGATCTCCTTGTCCCAAAAGGAATTAGAAGGAGTTGTACCCTCCTATCGACGTACTAGTCACCGACCACTCTCCTACCACCAGTCGCTATTCTGCAGTTGTCTTTCCCTTGTTGTGCCTCCCTTATCGGGTAGCACTTGCTCGGGCTCTCTCGGTTACCAAAACCAGAGAGAACGACAACTTTACAGAGCAACTGGTGCACTGAGTTGTGTACCTGAGAAGCCCCCACTACCCATATATATAGGAGGGTCATGAGATAGGGTTCTCTATCCCGGGCAATGCGGGATTAATGCAGGAGTAGAACGGTTTGAGATTTTCCATAAAACAACCAATTGTGCCACCTGGACCGATCATTTCATGTATGAAACATTCGGTTGGGGATTTGATCCGATCGGTTCACACCTCAACCGATCGGTTGGGGAACCTGAGCCAATCGGTTCACTTCTGAATTGACTTTCAAATTTGTTTCCGATTAATCAAATATTAATCCTTGTCCAAATTGAATTTGTACAAGTGAAACAAATTGTATTTGCAAAATCGACTTTCCAAACGATCTCCGTTGGTCACATGAGCCGATCAGTTCACCAACCTGAGTCGATCGATTCATCTCATGAGCCGATCGATTGGAAATGCAGACTGTGCAAAATCAGTCAATCGTAGTTTCAATCAATTTGATACTCTAATCAATTGGTACAACACCTTGAACACTATGATTTTGAGCTATCAATCAACTGAGTGTTTAATTGAACTACTAAACTCCTTTAGTAATCAATCTAAACATTATTTGTGGATAAACTCCTCTTCCAGGTTAAATCCTATGTGTGTGACCCTACAGGTCCATTTCACGTTGGCAGTGCAAGTCCATAACACTTATGACTTCACAAACAAAGAGTGGTGCCTAGTCGCACATCAGTGCTACCCAAGTGAAATAGAAAGTTTGAGAACAACTTTCGATCCTACAATCCGTGAATGGTGTTACAGTGAATGTATAATTCCTTTATCACTAATGTCCTGAATGAACTCAAGGCATGGTACAGTCATCCTTTCAACGTTCATCCATTTCCTTGATCTCAGAGTAGACTGGGTGAGATGTGTGTGACATCAATATCACGTATTGATTCACACGTGCATGCGCATGCCTTTCTCAATCCTACTCATTAAGTGGCCATGGACATCAAACTCCCTTAGGAGGGACAAATCCCATATCTATCACTCACCCCTCAAAAGCCCCATGTGTCAAAGTCACCCAATCATCACCTTTATAACAACCCATGTTTCAGGATTGTGTTTGATGATTTCAAAGTGTACCCAATGACATGTGTTGAGTGTAGTGATTTCAGGTCAAAGAATTACATTCACCACCATCACTGTGAGAGATGACTGTGACTACCAAATCATGGTTCCATGTGTCACTCTCACGGTGGGTCTGTCGGGTACACTTGTTCTCTAACAAGTACTTATGTGCTTGGTTTGATATCACTATATCATGACTAATGAGATTCTATCATCAACCAACACACAATCTAGTATTTAGTGTTATTGATGTCTATGGCTATTTCCATAATAACAACCGACTAGGGAATAAACAAGAATGTATACTCTTAACATCTGTATGATCTAAAAGCATACGTCATTGAGTAAAACAATTCTTTAGACATCTATCATGTTACACTATCATCTCAGAAATAGTTAAAACATATAGATCAGAAATTGCCTTTATTATTATTCAAATCATTTACAAAGTATCCCATTACAATCATCACATGACTTGCTCTATGGGCATACATACCAACAAGTATGTGGTTAAGCCTATGAATAACTGGTTTAGTTTCCTGACATTTTTTGAGGTTTATACATATTGCTTGAAATTAAATGCTTGGATGATGTTTATTTCATGCAATCTATAAAGTCACTATGGCTATCATAATGTTATGCATATAACTTGATCGAACCCCGCATACCAACTCTAAAAAATTTGAGATTGAAAAGAAATGTAAAGTCATGATGATGACTAAGGACCAGGCCCCAGATTGGGAAGGTCATAAGAGTTCATGCCCCAGATTAGGGAATACCTACATGGCACCTAGATCTAGATTGAGAGGTGGACAACAAGGCACCTAAATCCAGATTGAGAGGTGCCCTAAAGTCCATTGTAGGTATAAAACCCTAAGAAAGGGTATATTAGAGGATGAGTAGAAAATGGGTTGAGGAGTTATGAAGAAAATGATAAAAAAAATTTGTAACAATAGTTGTTGTGGATATGTTGTTACAAGTATATGTAAACTTTTGTTTCCCCACATACCAATATAACTTGTTATACTGACTGACTATTTTGACTGTCAGCATTTTAGGATAATTTGATGTTATTGCTATAAGTTTAATGGAAAGCAGACACTCCAGAAGAAGGCACCAAACAAATAAGAAGTAATGTAACCTATGGAGGATTTATTTAGTTTTATTTCTTGTTGCAAAACTTTAGAAAACCATATTATGTGATTCCTTTGTGAAAAGTTACTCTTGTACAAATTTATTCCTATTTAGTGAAAATTTATTAATTATTTCTATTTATTTTCTTAACCTTCGATCCTGTAATAAAGGTAATGGACCTTGTCCTCTCGGTTAGCCTGAATAGGGGATAATAGAGGGAGGGGTCGTTACATTTGGTATCAGAGCGGTTTACCATTTAACCTCTAACAATTATTAAATTTAAAAAAAAATAGATCCCAAAAGGAAATATTAGAGTGTTTCTGAAGACAATGGTGTCTAGATAGGACCACGATATGGGGGCTGGCAGTATTTTCCTCTGTACCCCTAGTCGGCTTACAAGGACTCCCGAACTTGTGCTTACTTCCTTGCCAAAGTTAGAGGACATAACTTGAAATAACATACCTCTAGGATTTCTTTTTTTTTCGTCATCTCGTTACCCCCCCCCCCTTACTCACTAAACCCTAGGTACCTATGACTACTCTTTGTATCCCTTTCTGAATACTAGGGTTATGAGAAATATGGGCTAAGGCATGCTTTGCTAAATAATGAAAAGCATGTAAGAAAGATGTCATGGACATAATTTTATGATACTTTATTATCTCAACTATGAAACTGAGGTTAATAAAGTTAGCTTATGTAAAACATCATGGCATGTACTAAGATCATTGTCATCCTTGACTGCTAATAAGGAAATCCATCCTACCAGCAGATAATGGAAGATGAGACTTCCAAGAAACAGAAGAGATCAGAGGAGGTCACCACTGAGGAAGGTTTGATCCCAAAGTTGCCCCCTCTGACATCTTGAACCCTAAAGATAGTTCAGACCCCAAGTGCAAACCTATGATGTAATATGAGCCCAAAGATGATCCCAGTCATGCTTCCAGTCCTAAACCCATAATTGGGCAACCCCCACGTCCCGTTCCAAAAGGGGCTCCCTAGGGAGGGATCACATTACCTCACTCTTCTTCTTTTGACAATTCTTCTAAAAGAAAAGAGAGAGAAACCGCTATCCTTACCTGAGTGAGGGAACTAGGGTTGAAGACACCAAGTCTTTTTTTACCTTTTTCATAATACAACATGCTCTTTTGACCACCTAATATCACACCTAATGATCTCAGGCTAGGACAATGAAAGGAACTCAATAAGGTTGTTAATGCCTTTGCACCCAAGAATGATTCTAGAGATGAGAATGGTGAAACCCTACATATCTTCCCTCATCATGAAGTCACTATCCTCGATCTCATCAAGTTGGGCATAGAAAAGTTTGGGAATGAAGTCAACTTAGAGGTAGAAGCATGGCTTCGTGTTGTGGAAAATGGTTTCCATTTTCTGGCGATGCAACTGAACATGAAGGTTCTCTTTGTTGCTCACCTTCTCAAGGGAACAACAAAACTTTGGTGGGAGGATTACATTACCAACTGAGATTTGATCACAAAATTACGGCCTAGAAGAACTTCTGCACCATACTCTCTGTTTACTTCACCTGGGACATGGAGAAAAATGTTATGCCTGTTCAAAACCCACTTGAAGGAGACCTAGGATCTGCAGAGGGCATTTCTGCCCCAAGGAATGGTAATGAAAAAGGGCAAGGAGGAAACCATGCCAAAAGAAGACATGGAGGAAAAGGAAAACTTTGGCGCAAGAATTCTAGACCCCCCTGTCTTACCTATGGAAGGAGGCATTATGGAAGTTGCCGCTATGATAACAAGGTTTTCTACTTCTGTCGAAAAGAAGGACATTTTCATGCTAACTATCCTCTCCCTGACCCTCGAGGACCAAGCCCAGTAGTAGCTCAGACAGTGATTGTATCTTACAAGGGGAAGTACCAGTAGATGAAGGACACGAACATGTTCAAGTTTTTTCCACTGATGATATAGAAGCTAATGTCGAAGCAAGCCAACTTCTATGAAGTAGCATCCATAAAAAGTTGTAGTACACATTGTATTAAGGAACGTATGTCTTAATGAAATAATATAGATCTAAGCATGTGAAGCATGATGTATCAGGTTTTGTGTAACCAACTTAGAAATGAAGAACTTGATAGTGACCCAATGATCGAATGGAAAATCACATGGTATAATGATATAGCTCCCAGGTAGAAAATGCATGGATGAAATAATAGAAAAAAAATTACTAAGAGACATGTCCTCTTGTAATGATATAAACTTTGGATTTGAGTATGATTTTGTGAACCTTGGTACTGCCAATCATTAAATTTATCTTTTCCTGGGAAAGGACTCTTCCTAAATAAGTGAGTTCCAAAATTAGTTTAATAACTAAGGTAACATTAAAGATCACTTGAAATCTTAAGAGATTAGGTGGAGGAAGTATAAAAGCACTGATACCGAGTATTATTTGTTGCAATCATGTAGACCAACTCTAAGGGGCATGAGGAAAAGTCATGATGAAAGTGACTGGTTTAATGGGACCAGGTCCGGATGGGAAGATCGCCATGATCCCCATGAAGGGACATAAAGAAAACTATGTGTGTCCTAAGAGATGAAGGAAATTCAAATGGAAGAATTCTCAGGGGTATAATGTGCTTGGATATTGCTAGGTAAACTGCAAGTAAAATGTGGGTTGAAATAAAATTATGACATCTCAATAGGACCCTAAGTCAATTGTAAGGTCAAGAAGGGATGAAACTATGGGAGTAGGAGTTGATTGTTCCCCAAATGCAGAAGACCATATGGTTGGGAGGTAACAACTATGTTTGCTCGAGGCCCATGGGTTAGGAGGTTGGCCACCTTCATGAGTTCATGTGGCCCAAGGGGTACATGTGAGAGTCACTCTCTAGCTGCATAAGGATGAGATCACTCCAAAAATATCAACACCCTAGATACTTCAAGGATATGACTAGGGATAATGAGAAAAGATTAAAAAAAAGTCATGTAATGTTGAAATTGCACAAACCCTAGAGTGAGGAAGGTTCTTGGTTTAAAAAATATAGGAATATTGTGAAATGAAAATCATGTATGGTTTAGAGTCATGTTGGGAGGGATTCAACCTAATATAGATTAGATGGTAGTGTGTGGATGCACTGTCTCTACTCTTGGAATGGGATGAGCTTTGTATTTGGACTATAGCCAAATGCTTATTTCATCTTATTATGAGTGTGAGGGATGAGACACACACATGCGATATTAGAGATGGAAGTGACATGAGGAGTAAATACTTAAGTTGAAATATGTTTAGGATAACTGAAAATTTAAGGAAAAACCACACCCTTAGGAGAGAATATTGGATAAATAATTGGAAAACCTAGGTGAGAAAGGTGATAGCCAAATTAAAATTTTCAAATGAGAATATATTTATCAAGTGGAATTTGAATTATATAGGTGTAAGACTGAATCTGGTGATCAAAATAATGGATGCAAGAGTTGAGATATTGAATAAAGGTTATCCATTCATAACTTGTTGACCAAGCTTGTAACATCTCAGTGGATGATCCATAGGTAGTTGTAATGAAGGGCCTGATGAAGAAGCCTTAGACATATCTATTGATGGATGTGAATGGTGGAGTCTGGTATGAAAGTAGTATTTGAGTTCTTGAGGATTCGCCCTTAAAGACTCACATCCTAAAAAAGTTTCATGGTTCTAAGTGTACAGTACACCCTGGCACAACCAAGATGATTAAAGACTTACAATGATATTTATGGTAGTCTGAAATGAAGAGAGACATAGAAACATATGTAAGTGGTTGTCTCATGTTTCAAATAGTGAAGGTTGAACACCAATGACCTAGTGGGTTACTACACTCAATTGAGAGTCTTGAATGGTAAGGGGGCCAGATCACTATGGATTTTGTGGTAGGTATCCCTAAGACAAGGAAAGATCATGGTTCAATACGGTTTGTGGTGAACTTCCTAACCAAATCGGCACACTTCCTCACCTTAAAAAATATTGCTAAGGTGTCATACCTAGCTGAACCATATATTAGAGAAATAGCTCGACTACATGGTGTACTAAATTTTATTATTTCTGATTGTGACCCTAAGCTCACATCCAAGTTGTGGAAGCAAGTTCATGAATAACTCAACACTAGATTGAAGTTTATCATAGCTTATCACCCCCAAACTTATGGACAGTCTGAAAGAATGATCCATACTTTAGAAGATCTATTGAGAGCATGTGTGCTTGATTGGGGTGGATCATGAGAGTAGTGCTTGCACTTAGCTGAGTTTGCTTACAATAACGGTTACCAAGCCAGTATTGGGATGCCTCTATAAGAAGTTCTCTACATGAGGCTATGTTAGTCACTACTTTACTGGGATGATGTCGGTGAGAGGACCTTACTGAGGTCATAAAAAGTGTAGTTGTATGCTTATAAAGTCACTTTAATCAAGGAAAGGATAAAGAGAGTCCAGGAATGATAGAAGTTGTATGCTGATGTGAAGCAGACTAATTTGAACTTCACTGTGGGTGAACATGTGTTTCTAAAAATATGACCCCTCTGAGTTGTATATGAGAATAGAGGAAAGATGAGTCCCCGATACATGGGTCTGTTGGAAATTCTAGGACGGATTGGTGAAGCCTCTTATCATTTAGTGTTATTCCCTCGATATAGTATGATGCACGATGTGTTCCATGTGTCCAATATAAAGTGATATGTGAAGGATCTGAGCCATGTGCTGAGCATTGAACCTATTGAACTCCAGGGGGGATTACATACCCTGAGTCTCTTGTGAGGGTATTGGATACCAAGGTGAAGGATCTCAAGAATAAAAGATAGAGACGGTAAAGGTTCTTTGGAAGCACCATGGAGAGTATGAAGCCACATGGGAGCTATAGATGGACATGGAAAAGTCTTATCATGAGTCCTTTATGTAATTAGTTGATTTTTAGGACAACATTCCTATAAGAGAGGAAGGATGTTATTACCTCAATTTCAATTGTACTTTATGTACTTGAAACGCAATTATTCTAGTAAAAGAGACTTTATTAGATATTTGTGTTCGTTATTTTAAAGAATGGTCTTCTTTGAAAATTTGCCTTGAATTATTGATTTCGTGATTTCTACAGTATTATTATTCCAATAATGGATAAAAGGAAAAGGGAGAGAAGAAAATCCCATAATAAGCAAAGAGTAAAAGAAAATAGATAATAATTATATGTGCTTGAGAGAATTGTGCAGCTCTAGAAAGTGACAAAGATGGCCACTTTTAATTATTTTTCATTTGCACATGGTTTTTAATAAAAAAGAATAGCCAAAATAAAGAAAATAGAAAAGAAAGAAAGAGAAAAGGATTAGTTTTGATACCTTAAATGCATGCTTTTAGAGGAAGACTTACATATGCACAAAAGTTTCTTTTCTTTTCAAGGTTTAGTCCCAATCTTTGCACACGTCTAGATAAAGTCATTAATTTGAGATTAAAAGGATGGATGATTTAAGAGATGGATTTTATAAAAATTCCTAAAGTGTAAGGAATGACATTAAATGTCACAAATTATATTCATTTTATAATTCTTATTTTTAGGCTTTTAATTGATGCGCGCAATATGGATCATAGGATCATAGATCCAATGGTGATGGGTTCATGACCTACCTTGGCTAAGAAAGGAAACTGAGGTTGAACTGGTAAGCTTCAAAGACGTTTTCTCAGAGACTTAATGCATGGGCAGATCAGGAAACTTGACCAATGGATCTGGGAGTAAGAAATGAACCCACATACCCTAGGTTTTATCTAGTTTGGGGATCTGTAGAAGATCTGCCCAATCTATAGCTAGCCATGGCCAACCCTCAACAATAAATAAAGGGCCTTAGACCCTCTACGAAGGATCAGATCTTCAACTGAGTTCCACGATTGTTTCTACACCTTAAATTGCTTTGTTGGTCTTGAGCTTTACCTTGGTCCATCTTTATTTCCTCGATAGACTTCTTCTCTGTCGTCCTGATGGCAGAAACCCTTGACAAAGGAATTGTCGGTGTTGGTGGATTCGAGGAAGTGTAGCAGAGGAGATAGTGGTCTCAGTTCACGCATTGATCGTCTCCTTGCCAAAGTCAACCTTATTGTTGATTGTCCTGTTGTGTTGGTGATCGAACGATGGTTAAAGATGAGGAGTTGTCAATTGACCCTCCTACCCTCGACTCTGCGTAGAATAGGTAAGGGCGATCTGGTCTTTTGTTATGATTTTTCTCACTTAATAAATAGTTAGCCATGCGAGCGAGTTCCCCACTTAGTAAGAGTCAATAGGCCAACCCAGCAAAGTTGGCAGGGCGGGGCAAGGGGCTCCTTGCCTAGGTGGCAAGCCCTCATTGACTAAGATTGAATTATTTTGTAAAAAAAACTACTAATTATAAGATAATCAGATAAAGGCATGTAATATATGATTTTTGCTTAGAAAAATACAAGAAATCTAATAAAAATATGAGCACTACCTGAATAATTTTCTAGTTCTAAAAGTACCTAAAGTTAGCATCTTTAATGTGTTAATGAATCAAAACCCTAATTTCTAAGTTTTGATTATTATAATGTGTCCAATTGATATTGATGATAAAAGACTGATCTTTTATGAATAAAAAGATCAACTTGGAAGATATGTGAACTTAGCAACCCATGTTTTGGATAATTAGGGTTTCCTTGATATAAAAGGTGTAATTAATGATAAATTAGGGTTTGTAAACCCAAAGGACATGAAATCATGTAATTAGGGTTTGGAAAGCAAAAAACCTACTTAAACGCTAAAGTTGACCTTGAAACCCTAGCTGGAGACCCAAGTTAGTCTTAATGGTGATTTGGATAAAATAATTATACATGGGTGTATTGCTTTAACTTTCAGGATAATTTGCTTTGTTGTTTTTGTTGTTATTCTTTATTTCTCTTGCTTGGACATCAAGAACATCAGATCAAGGTATGTGGTTATGCCTATGAATAACCACTTTAGTTTCCCGATATTTTTTGATATTTTTCCCGATTACTTGAAATTAAATGCTTGGATGATATTTATTTCCTGTAATATATAAAGTCACTATGGTTGTCACAATTTTATGGTTATAACCTACTTGAACCCTGCATACCAACTCTGAAAATTTAAGAATGGAAAGAAATGAAAAGTCATGATGATGACTAAGGATCAGGCCCCAGATTGTGAATGTCAGACCAGGCCCTAGATTGGGAAGGTCATAAGAGGTCATGCCCCAGATTGAGAAGACATACATGGCACCTAGCTCCAAATTTAGAGGTGGCCAACAAGGCACCTAACTCCAGATTGAGAGGTGGCCTAAAGTCCACTACAGGGACAAAACCCTAAGAGAGGGTATATCATAGGATGAGTAAAAAATGGGTTGAGGAGTTATGAAGATAATAATAAATTTTGTTTCTGTAATAATAATTGTTGTGGATATGTTGTACAAGTATATGCAAACTTTTGTTTCCCCCACATAGCAGTATAACTTGTGATATTGGTCGATTCTTTTGTTTGTCTGTGTTTTAGGATAATCTGTTGTTATTGCTATAAGTTTAATGGAAAGCAGACTCTCAAGAAGAAGGCACCAAACAAACAAGAAGCAATGTAACCTCTAGAGGGTTTGTTTAGTTTTGTTTCTTGTTGCAAAACTATAGAAAATCATATTACGTAATTCTTTTGTGGAAAGTTACTCTTATACAAACTCATTCCTATTTAGTGAAAATTTATTAATTATTTATAGTTATTTGCTAAACCTTCGAACATGTAATAAAGGAAATGACCATTTCCCTCTCGGTCCGCATGAATAGGGGATAACAAAGGGAGGGGCGTTAAAGAATTAGAAACTAGACTACAAGAAATGAGGGTCCACTTTTGTCATGGAAAAGAAGACTAGATGTAGTGACCTTACTTCAGCCATGAGAAAAGGTGTTTGTGGTTTCCCAAAAGTTCTACTAGGAAAAAGTGGTGATCTCCCATAACTAAGATCTAAAGGAGATAGTAAAGATGGTTTTATCCTTATTTTAATTGTTAGATGTATTATTTTAAATTGTATTTCCTCTCAACTATTTGAATATAAATTGTTTACCAAGACCTAGAGGTTGAAAAGCCAACAAGGAACTTATTAGGAAATCTATGTGGTTTTTTAATCCAACAAAAGACCAATCAGCAAAAAGGAATTGTAGGACCGGAGATCATAGATGCAAGAAGTGTATGCAATTCTATACATGAAATGTTGACGTCTTGATTACGTGTGTTTGAAGAACAAGGAGGGGCATTTCATCATAAATCGTCATGACCCACCCCCTCCAAGGAGCTATGACATCATCTACGGTGAGTTAGCCTCCTCCAGAATATCATCAAGGCACGATGTTCAACATTAATTCATAGGCCCATGCAAATGTGATTTGTTTCATTCAAGATATTTTTCTCATGTAAAGAAGTTTCACCACTTGAGAATAACTTCCCTACTAATCATGCTATTAGTTTTATAGAGGAACTATATATCTTGGTAATCACCTAGTGAAAGCTTTTATTGATTCCAGATCCTCAAATACATTTATATCAAGGAACTTTATGTATATGCTACATTTGAACATTAGAAATGATGTTTTATTCTTGATGAATATGCATTATGTGGAAAATTTCATACATGTACCGCTTGTTTACCTGTTACCATATACATATGTACTATATAACACACACTAAAGTGCATGAACTAGAAACTCCAAAGAAATGAAATCGTAATTTGTCTCTTCAGAAAGGCTTATTATTTGATTCCAATAACTTGATTAAATTAGTGGTCGCACATAAAAGGTATTTATGATGAGGAAGAGCAACAAAGCCCTTGAAAGAACTTTCTACCCTAGTCTAATGCAAATAGGTCTTGCTTATTAGGTTTATTTTAATATCATAGTTATATGCCTATTATATTATCAAACTATATAACATATGGTTCACAAGACTAGTTTTAGGTGGTATTTTGTAATTGTAGGGAAGAATATAACATTTGATGATAGACAATAGCATGTATCCATTTCATTGTTGTATTACACGTTTCACATGCCATCCTAGACTTTTACGTTGCGGGTAGACAAGTACGATTGGGATGGAGTAAAGGTTTCAAGGTAGTTGATAATTGTCTTACGTGTTACCCACAACCCCAGTGTTGATATGACTACATAGCAAACCATTTAGAAGCATGATAGCTCCAAGTAGTCTTATTAGAGATGTTTTGCTCGGAGATACATTTTACGAAGCCCTATGGCCTTTGAATTGACACAAAAATAATCTCCGAGGGGTTTTTTTTCCTGACATCCAACTATGGAGCAGGGGTCATACTCCTCCTCACCCACAAGATCTGTGACATAGTTTCGAACACATGACCTACGCTATGATGAGACCTGCGCTATGATCAGAAGTATGTTTTATCAATTGAGAAGGATACATTCTTTTTCCCTCCTATGTGGTATCTAAACTCTTAGTTTCGAACACATGACCTACGCTATGATCAGACCTGCGCTATGATCAGAAGTATGTTTTATCAACTGAGAAGGATAGATTCTTTTTCCCTCCTGTGTGGTATCTAAACGGACTAATATTCTATCAAGCTCACGCGGCATCACGCGCAGGCTAACGCGCGGGTGAAACCGCTGCCCAACTTGCCACCACGTGGCAGTTGGTAATTGAGCCGTTTTTTTGGAATTATGTAAAAGGCAAATAAATTTGTTTCGCTTATAACTTTTAAACCGTAATGAATTTTTTAATGAAACAAAAACCGTTGGTTTGGTTATGAAAAATGCAATCTAACAAACCTAATATTGACATGTTTTTGAGATAAAAAAATAAAAAATAATATATATAGGTTAATTGACAACCAACTATGGTGCTCATACCCATAAATTGATATTAACACCCAAAAATGGTTAATTGACGTCCAAAATAATACATTTACACCCAAAAGTATAAAGATAGTGCCCACATAAGCTAATGACACCCATAAATGGCTAATGACGCCCAATATGGTTATTTGACGCCTAAAATAGTTCACTGACATCTAAAATTATAATGACGCCCACAAATGACTAATGACACCCATAAATGGCTAATGACACCCAAATATAGTTATTTGACACTTAAAATTATAACGACGCTCACAAATGGCTAATGACACCCATAAATGGCTAATGACACCCAAATATGATTATTTGACGTCTAAAATGGTTTACTGACACCTAAAATTATAATGACGCCCACA
Organism: Alisma plantago-aquatica; assembly: GCA_963693085.1. Lineage (NCBI taxonomy): Eukaryota > Viridiplantae > Streptophyta > Magnoliopsida > Alismatales > Alismataceae > Alisma > Alisma plantago-aquatica. The sequence continues at coordinate 303,421,595 of OY856411.1, read as the reverse complement.
AATGGCTAATGACACCCATAAATAATAAATGACACCCAAATATGGTTATTTGACGCCTAAAATAGTTCACTGACACCTAAAATTATAATGACGCCTACAAATAGCTAACGACACCCAAATAAGATAATTGACGCTCAAAATGGTTCGTTGATAACCATAAATTTAAAATGACGCTCAAATAAGGTATCAAAAATCAAAATAACATAATGATACCCAAATAACTTATTCACACTCATAAATGACTAATGACACTCAAAAATGATTAATTGACGTGTAAAATAATTCATTGACATCAAGAATAACCGATTCATATCATTTTTATATTTTTTTGTTAAAAATATATCAATATTAGTCTTGTTGGAATGCATTTTTCATAACGAATCTAATAGTTTTTGTTTCGTCAAAAAATCTATCACGGTTCAAAAATTATAAGCAAAACAAATTTATTTGCATATTACCCAACCTCTACCAGTCCATTCAATTAAAATCTGCCACGTCAGCACCCCCAAAACAGCTTTTCCCTAACAAAACCACCTCTGCCCTGCAGCTGCCGTGCGTGATGAAACTATTTTCGTATCTAAACTCGACATCCTCTTGTTTTTCTCCCCTTTTCTGCACGTACTTTGGTGCGTTTCTCAATTATTGAGGGCTATCTATACCAAAGGCTCCTAGATAAGAAAGTACATGTGGGGAGAGCTGCAGTCTGTCTGTGAATAAAATATTGTTTGAGTGAGAGAGTGAAAAGGAGCGGCGTAGGTGCAACAACTCTCCAATTTGTAAGGCATGGACAGCCCGAGCTAGTCGCCAATGGGTGGCGGGCCCCGGGATGATAAGTCTTACCAGGCAATGACGACAATAGTTAAGGTATTGTGACTGTAAATGATATAATGCATTATTAATTAAAATAGTAAAATACACGTCGTAGACTATTGCTGCTATATGGAAAAGAAAACGTGGTCGGGATGACGTTAGGAAGAATCGAGGCAAGAATGGTGAAGACGATTGCCGAAAGCCGGGAGCTTGATGAATAAGTCAAGCTGACGGTCATACTTATATAACAATTCCTGGGTCTCACAGTCACATGCATGCTCAGAAAGAGGCATGCCACATCAAGTGGTGCTTTCAACTTGCACTAAATACTAATTGTAATTTGAAAGCGCCACTTTATGTGGTGTTTTCCAATTTTTTTATTTTTTTTCAATTTTTTATTTAAAAATAAACACGCCAATCATTGTGGCGTTTTTCAGTCTTGAGTATAAAAAACTCCACATAAAGTGGTATTTTTAGACTAAAGTGTGTTATTTTTGGAAAATATTTTACAAATTGTGCTATGTTGGCAAATATTTTTATAAAAGTATGCTAAACTAGTTTTTTTTCCTTATATATATATATATATATATATATATATATATATATATATATATATATATATATATATATATATATATATATATATATATATATATATATATATATATATATATATATATATGAAGTTTCCTGAAATCCCTCGATAGTTCAGGCCATAGCATAACAAATGTTACGGGATTCAAAATAGCCGCCAGGTGCCAACCTCGGACTTGGAATTGCTGCACCACCTCTCTGTCTGTTGCGACCGCCGGCAACCTTTCAGGATTGTCCTCTCCATTATCAGTGGATTTGGTTTTATTCAAACAAGCGTCCAACGGATACAAAGATATATAAACGGATCAATATCAGGTTATCAGTGGCTCTCAACGTGCCCCTAGACTAACCAGGCATGTTTCCGTCTTCTTTTTGCAATCATCTTGTGATTAACCCCTCCCTGCCTCCACCTCACACACACACCATAACCATCCCGTCAAGTTGAAAATACAAATATGGTCCACTGTGCGGTGCCCTTCCAACTCCACGGCCAACTATCGGCAGCCATATATCTCCCAGCAAGGAAAAAGGGAGGAGGTCGACCTCCATCTCCATCCTCCAGCTCAGAAGATTCACCCCCACCATCGCGATCACCCTGACCCAATACCTGTGGTCGTGGAGGAAAAGGGGACGGTCTCCCATGTTTATCGTCCAGCACCTAGTTGCCTCCCACTTATACAACGAACAGCTGTATCCACCTAAACATGTTTCTTTATGTGTAAAGAAACTGCCGGGATCCACCTTGACCGTGACAAATGAAGTTGTTATATTCATTGTACAGCGCGATCATAAAACTGACACAGCTGACAATGACTAGGGGCGCATTTGCTCTCCCTCAAATAAATTTGGAGAAATGCTAGGTGGACACGTTTTGAAACCCAAAATCAAACCCGAAGCAATCTCCACCACGTGTTACAAGGTATAACAAATAAAATATATTATTTTATTTGTTATACCTTGTAACATGTGGTTGAGATTGTTTCGAGTTTCGTTTCGAGTTCCAAAACAGGTATGCATAGCAAACCTCATAAATTTGTCATCAGATGAATTGCTTCCAAACACAAGCCTGAACTCAGTGGTCGTCATCAGAGTACAGGTCATTGGAACAGGTCCTAGTGTTCACATCAGATGGACCCTTATAAGCCGGTACCAATGATATATTTTAGAGCTGCTAGGGGTCGCAGGCGCAGGAATGAGCACTGATTGGTTTTCTTGTTACCGCTGATTTACATTCCAGACAAAATGTAAATTCTTCTGGCCTAGCGAGGTCGCTTGTACGATGTGACTATGTGCCTCCGAAATTTTTACGCACCTAGCCAAGCTCGTTGTGGGCAGCTCAAGCAGATAGTGAGAGCTGGACTGCGGATTTCTGTCGGGAGCGATTCCCCTACATGGAACTTGAGCAAAACTACTCCCGAACTCGAGGCCTTAAATTTTGATTTAACACTTTGTACTGATAACTTCTATCTGGGCTTGTCAATTCAACCCAAGCAGGCTGAAAATCACTAGTTTTAAACATGTTTGACTGGTTTTTGAGCCGGGCAATATACATCAAAGCTCAGACGCTAATAATGAAATTGTATTCTTTGCATCTGAGGGCAAAACGGAAAATAAACGTATACTGATCCAACTGTATGGCTTTTCGAACTATCTTTGTTTGGTTCTTTTGTAACTCCAATTTATGCTGTAAATACAAACTGCCTCGTCCAGTCTTTTTTTTTTTTGAAAACCCCACCTCGTCCAGTCTTTTTATGCATAAAACGGGGGAAACAAACTACGCTCCATTTTGGTGCAGTTCATTTTCTTCCCAGCTGGACCAAGCTATTTCCTGTCAGCCTAGAAACTGGACTCCGTGGCATCACAGTTTGTTGGACAAGATTGAACTGGCTGCTAAAACTCATTTCAACCAAATGAAAACAAACCATACTATTTATTTCATTTTAAATCAAACCAAAAAATGTTTGGGGTTCAACTCATCTCCTTGGATTTCGTGTTTTCATTTTCCAGCTGAGGGTTGGTTTTACACCCAGCCAAACAGGCCCTGAGATATAAACGTTATCTGAAAATACACACTGAACCTGATCATAAACTCCAGTATTCGGCAATTGAACTACACTTGCGCTTTGTATCTCCTTACATCTGAGAGTTGAAACATCAGCTAAACCCACACACTAAGATTACTGCAGGAAACTTTAGCAGAACAGGACCATGAACATGCTGGCTGCCAGTGCACAACCGTGGAAAGGGAGGAAAAAGAAAACATCTAAGCATCGTACAGCATATGATTGTAACTATAATTCCTTTTCTGCCAAGATGTCATGCCACACATACTCCGGTCTCTATAAAACATATGCTTGCACACACACACTCCTCAAAAAAGATTTTTTTTTCTCTCATTTGTTACAAAAAATAGATACATCACGCCTGGGATGCAGATCATGTCCTAAGGAAGAACCAGACGTCCCATGCAATGTGCTTCGGATCCATAGAGTCAATCAAAACAAGTGTCAGACTTGGAGTTCTTCAGTTGCACTGGCTGGGTTCAATGGCACCGTTACGCCATATGAGTTGTTTCCAACTGGTTGTTTCCTCTCTGCCTGAAGAGACCGGCACAAAGACTCCAGTTTTGCCTTTTGGTTCTTCAGTTTCTCCATCTGTACCTTTGTGGCCTCACGCTTTTTATTATGCACAAATGAAAAGCAATTTCAGTTTAAATGGACACAAATCTAAATCAGGTAGAACATGTAAAAGGAGCAGCGTCTATGAATGCGATCTACAGGGATTTTGGGCATGTGCAGAGTAACCATTTCTGAGTTTCTCAGTTACCAGAGCTACAGTAGTGTAGAGAAAAAACTCCTAAACTGCATCCAACAGATACAGAAATGTGTACTTAGCGACCTTTTGGTTCGACAGATTGCCGTGCATGTCATTTACGTTTAGAAGTGAACAAACTGAATGAAACAATGCAGCAATATTTGAACAAGCCACTGACCAACTTTCTGTAATATAAACAAAAAATCCAAGTACACTCGAAGGTGGCCAAAAATTTGATAGCAAATGTACGATGTTATCCGATAATCAAGTTTTCATAATAAATAAGGTTATCGGAAGCCACTTTTGTAATAAATTGCTTTGACTGTAACTACCACAAGGGTCAACATGAAATTTCGGAAATAAAAGGAAGTCGGGTTCCAACATAAAATAAACGAAAACGAACTCATTGCGAGATCCGAATAAGATCAGGACTTATGACGATGAAGACGGTGTTCAGAAGATGATTCAGAAAATAGATGTAAAACTTTTTAGCTAAGGATGCCAATGCCACTAATATCACCAAACACTGGGATCCTGATACTAAGTCAAATCCAAACGAAAAAGATATATTGTTGAACAATTATTTGCAAGACAATAAATTGAGAAAATCATTGGTTACATGTGGCAACTAAAAATGCTTACCTCCTCAACAAGCTTTATAAGAGAAAAATCAGACTTCTCACATTTGCTTTTCAGGAACATGTTTTCCTTCTTAAGATCCCTTATCAGTTTTGTCATCTGACATATGAATATGTGATCAACAAGGAAAATACCTTAAAAGGAATGTATACATGGATAGAAGTAATTTATAATTCGAATATATTCTTTATCATCCAAACCTTTTCCATCTCTTGCTTAAATGTTTCAAAGACTTCATTGCTCTTTGCCAGTGTATCCTGAATTTTTGTAAAACGAAATTAAAAATGCAGCTATGAGATTCTTACCAAAATGTTTGTCTACTGCATTTTATGCCTGATTTAGAACACCACTCTACTGTTGAACGGGATTTTTTTTCTTGGTAATGGATGAACGGTAGTTGATAATGCAACCAGCAGCTTATTTATATAATCATCAGCTAGCAACCTGAACCAGTGGGTGGTCCCCTCACGTTAAAAGGTTACAATAGTGTCAATTACGTGTTATGCTTAATCGTGGTGTTGAGAGGGAATATGTATACTATTCTTGTTTAACATGAAAGATAATGTCAGGCCAGTTGAAATGGAAAAAAAAAAACCTATGATGAATAAGTGGCATAAAAACATTCCAGCAAATGGGTAAAATGGAATGGATCATCTTTTCACCATCCATGTGAATTAATTTAACAGATTAGTAAATTTTTTTATTGCAGAACAAATTTGAGTGCGATTGTAGGAAGAAAACAAATTTGACAAAGTTAAGAAAACATATTTGACAAAGTTACCACTAAAATAATTTTTTTAGCTTAAACATTCAATGCCATAACTATTGCACTGTCATACCTGAACTTGTTGGAATTTTTCACCATCAGCCGCTAGCTGCAGTCGCAGATCCTTTTCAGTTTCCAGTAGCTGTTTCACCTGTTCCATGTACAAATGCATCTGGCTCTGTTCCTGGACGGATTTTTCCTCGTGTTGCTGAATTTTCAGATTAGCAATTTGGAGTTCTAGTGTTCTCTGCTTTACCTGTATATCACATTCTAAAGGTTGTCATTAAGTAAAAGAAAATGTTTCTCAAGAATCTGTTGCATATATAAAAAGGCATATATTATCCAGGAACCTTCTGTGAAAACTGCTGCTCTGATAGAGCATATTGGTCAGCCAAATGCTTCAACTTGTTTTTCAGCCTGGAAGTTGAAAACAATTAAATCAGTATCTGATTCCAGTGCAAAAGTAAATATCTATTTAACGCGTGGGGGGTATAACATTGATTGCGTAAAAGTATGGGCAAACTGGCTAAAGCGGAATTTCTTCATAGTCTTTACTTGTACAACCAGTGCAGTAGTGTTGACCAATGATATCATAAGAAGATGCATATGAAGTCAGAAACACGTGGCAGTTGGCCAATGCTTGGCTCCTCATCTCGTCCAATGAGTTGGCAATGTCTGAACCCCCTCAAGCCAACTTTAATAGCCCGCAGAAGAGGTGGGATGAATGAAAGCACACCTCTTTGATTAAAATAATGAGAGAGAAAGAGAGAGAGCAATGTCATTGTTCATACAAGAGGTTTTTTTCATATTTCAATACTAATTCCTTCCACATAGCAGTGTGCCTTAACCACTTCTGCAAGATTGGAAAAAACAGAGGAGAAGAAACACTCAATCTGAAAGAGGTGCATACGTCAATTTTCAATCAGCTGGGCTGAAATCGAGGATAACTGGAGAAATCGATGCCTTTTATAAAAGAGTAACAGAAGGGGAGTGACCCCCTGCTGCCCCTTAGATCACCCGAATCCCCAGATGAGTGGCAGGAAGGTAAATTGTTGATGGTTCCAGGGATCAAACATGGGTAGCTTCATTGGCAGCCCTTGGGCTGATCCACTGGACCATCTCCAGTAGTGGAAATGGATGTCTTTTAACGAAAAGTATAGTCAAGCAGGGAGAAAGAAGAAAAAAAACAACCAGTCGGATACCGGCTTGCATGGAAATGAGTCATGTCATATAACTTAGTAGCATGTATAGAAAAAGTAAGAGCAAGAATTGCCGATGTACACAGTGTACATGATGCAGTGGTTTGGCGGAGTCAAGTTGCCATCACAGTATACCACACAACATTGTTAAGCACTTATAGATATCATCATCAACTAAGCCTCAATCCCAACCATGTTGAGGTCGGCTACAAGGTTCTTATTCCCAATCAGCTCTAATACGGGTCATATTTGCATCAAGATGTAGAGACTCAAAATCTCTTCATATGAGCTCTTCCCGAGTTAATTTAGGCATGCCTCTTTTTTTGACTATGCTCAACTCAATAACTTTGCTTCAAATTGGTGCATTTGTTAGTATATGGCACACATGTCTATACCATTTCAAGCAGTCTTCACGTAACTTGTCATCGATACTCACCACCCCTACTTTGCTCCTTATATAGTCATTTCTCAAGAGATCTTTCTTCGTCTTCCGATACATCCATTTCAACATGTGCATTTCAGCCACATTAGTCTTTTTATGACATTGTTTCTTCACGCCTAACATTCCGTCCATAAAGCATGGTAGCATAGTCAGAATATACTCCCGACTTTTTGAAAAAGACAAGTTTGAAACACGATGTTATTCCTAGACGTATGAAATGGTTGCATAACTCCCGATTCCCGAATATTACGCTTCATTCCTGTATTATTTGTGATTGATTCGCGTTTATGTTTTTTTCCCGTTTTACACATTATTTTATTGTTCTATACTGTGATTAAAATTCTAACTTAGAGTGTATATATATGTGTGTATATATATGTAAATACATATATGTGTGTGTATATCTAAACCCATATATGTGTATACGTATGTAATATACGTATATGTATATGTATGTAATATATGTATATATGTATGTAATAGTTATAGATATATATTATGCAATACATATGAAAACATATATATACATATATATGTATGCAACATATGTATATATCCTACAATTTTTCCCCCAACTTTTTCCCGCATCGTCGACCGTATTTTGACATACATTGGCCATTCTTTACTCGAATTTCCTGCATAATTGCCAAATTTCAAAAATTTCAAATCAACCAAACGTAACCCGAATATTGAATGTGTGACTATGGCTGATAGATAGTTGTTCTATAAATTTCCTTTTTAATCTGAGTGAAATCTTTCAGTCACATAGTGCCCTAGTTGCACCCCCTACATTTGAACCATCCTATTGTGGTCATGTGACAAATATCATCTTGAACATCGCCATCCATTAGAACATTAGAACCCAAGCAACAAAATAATCAAAAAAAATTGATTTACCCATTCCATACAACTTGGCACCACCATTCACAAATCTAAACCAACTGAAATTGCAATGCATATACTTTGTTTTGCTTCTACTGATCTTAAATCCATCATTTTCCAACGCATTTCTACAAGTTCAAGTCGATCATTCAGTCTTTTCTTTAGTTTCATAAATCAAGACGATATCATCAGCAAAAAATATACACCAAGAGATATCATCCTAAACATGCTTTGTCAACTCATCCATAATAAGAACAAATAGATATGGACTTAGTGTCAATGCTTGATGTACCCGACTGTAATAGGAAATATGGTTGTCTCTCCTCCAAGAGTCATAACACTTGCAGTTAAGGCATCATACATGCCTTTCATTAATTGATTTTTCAATATAGATGAAAAGTATGTGACAATCATGAAACTAGGTGCCTATGATGGCTTAGTATATACAATTACATGGTATGACAAGAATGTGACGAGTCTCCCCTTTCTATTATGAAAGGTAAGTTGCTTAAAGGTACAGCGTAAAAAAAATACATGAGAACAATATGTAATTCTCTAACACAAACATCATGTCAGAGTATACACATCATGTATATCCAGCGTGGAGCATGTGTCTCTAAATATTGAAACATTTCAGAAATCTTTGTTAGCTGAAACGTAATCAAGTCTCAAAAAAAACTTGTAATACACACTCAAAAGAGCATCGAGGTGACCTCCTAGGCCTACTCGGCGGTGGCAGTAAACATGAACCTTGACGAGATGTGAGGAGCCATGCTACTCCATAAAATGACTAAACTAGCCAAGTTTCATGTGGCCTTTGGAGGATTCTCTTAAATGTATTTCACCTTCTCGGTTGACGGCGGAAATTTGTGATTGCTAATCTTACAAACACACTAGTTGTAAATAAGGTTGTCAGTATCTGAGGTGATTAGACTTCTTTTCTTTTGCACCATGATGAAAGATCACAATCAGAGCAGTAGAAACAACGACAAGACAAAATTGGAAAGTGATGAGAAGAAACAAGTTATACAAAATCAAGAAACAAAGATGAAACATGTCAATAGTGATCTTTGTGTCATGTTGTGAGGAATAACTGAATCAGGGGGCAGGCAATGCAGTGGAGAGGCATGAGGGAAGGTAAAGTGCTACGGAACATTCCTTTATTGAGTGTTCTCATAGAGAGGAAGAGATCGAAACTCACAGTTGCCATCATGATATGTCCAAATTGAGAAAGAATCACACTAAATCAAATAATTTATATGGAAGATCCAACCACTAGAGGGTTTGGCATCAACATTATGCAACTACTAGGAAGACCCATCATTGTCATTTAGAGGACTAGGTAACCTCTAAGGCAAAGAAAGAAGGGAAAGGGATGGCCAATGAAGGTCGTTGGAGTTGTAGAAGACATTTTAGCTTTTTTTTTTCACAGGCAGGCCCACCAGAAAATCTATCTAAGATATATATGTTTTGAAACAAGCTATGGCATAGAATCGACACTTGTATCCTTTATTTTTGTGTCGGAATCTTAGTTATCATGGCGCCCGCCTAGGCTTAAGGCATGCCGCCTCAAACTAGGCGCCTAGCCCCTAACGTGACCTATTTGGCTTTTTAACGCTTTATAGGCCCAAAGGCCCCAAACTAAGCACTTAAAGGGTCATTCAACATAAGTTAGGTCTAGATTTAGTCATATTAGATCAAGTTGAGTCATTTTATGGTTGAAGCAAGTCTAATTTAGCCCAAACCAAGTTACATTTTGGCAAATTAGGTCTGGTTTGGGGAAAACAGGGCTGATTTGGGTAAAATAGGTCTGATTTGGCAAAATTAGGTATGATTTGGCACATTAGGTCTCATTTTGATCAATATAGGGCAAATCAAGGGTAGTTAGTTTTGATTAGCTTGTGTTAAACAAAATTAGGTATGCTTTAGGCCAAATAATGTCAGATTTGGGTAAATTAGGTCTATTTTGGTGAAAACAAGCATGTTATGGGGAAATAGGTATGATTTCTGGAGGTTAGGTCTAATTTAGCCAAATTAGGTCTCATTTTGATCAATATAAGGAACTTTTGGGGAACTTAGGTCTGATTAGGTCGTGTCATGCAATATTAGGTTTGATTTGGGCCAAAGCATGTCAAATTTGGGTAGATTAGGTCTGATTTAGGTAAAACAAGTCTGATTTGGGGAAAATAGATCTAATTTGGGGAGATTAGGTCTGATTCGGTTGTACTATGTCTCATTTGAGTCAATATATGAAAATTTGAGTAAATTAGGTCTGATTAGGTCACTTTATACATAATTAGGTCTAATTTATGCCAAATTAGAGCATACTAAGTCAAATTAGATCAACTTTCAATCAAGTCAGTTCATGTTAGATCAAATTTCGATCAAGTTAGTTTAAGTTAGTTCACTTTAGCCTAAATATTATGTAATACAGCCGTAATTATGCATTTGTAAATATGAAATTATGAATGTAAATACCCAAATATCAACATTATTTTAAAAATGTCTGGATATGTATGAGTGCCAGCCAGGAACCTCCTCGAGAACGCCTAGCGCTTGGCCACCTTGAAAACTATGGTAGGAATGAAGGAAAACAAATATTGCATGGACAACATTTGTTTGAAAATATTTCAGATATGAGGGGTGATGTAGGACAGTTTGCTCATCCAGAGCATGTCTACGGTTTCGCACCTCTGTAGTGTGTCATGACTTCTTTTATTTATGTTTCTCTTTTATTTAATTCTTTTTCCATTGTTTTCATTTAGGGTTTATTATGCAATTGTAAGTTTTAGGATCTAAGTGTAATATGAGGGACTTGTAAATTCTTAATTAATTAGTTTTTAACTCCTATTTTAGCTGTGTCTTGAATGAAAATAAGCCAATTAGGGCTTCCAGTGGGTTTTTGTATATATGCCTATGTCCGAGGGTATTGTTCCTTCAGTAGAGTTGAATGATTTGAATTGGTTTTGTTACAACATGGTTTGCATCAGGGGGTCCCCTACATGTCTAGATGAAGAAAACCAAACTGTTTTGATGGAATTTCGATGGCGAATTCGATAGCAAAATGTATGAGCCATTATGAAACTTTCCATGGACAATATAGTAGACATAAAGACAATACTATGAATTGTCATGGGTCGTTGTAGTCATAGATTCAAATCATACATCCTCCATTGTCGATTTTTTTCCTTGTAGATCTTCATAGAAGGGTAGGGATAGGAGGGTTGGGCTAGGAATAGAGAAACCATGACATATCATCCCAAAAAACAAAATCTCTAGAAGCAAGGAATTGCATGTCAGAAGCAATAGCCACAAAATTATGTTTCTCAAAATAATAGTTTTGTTTCAATTGCATTTTATTGAAAGAAGGCCATTGGTGCATTGTAAAATTTGAAACACACTATCTCTCAACAATACATCCATATTTGCAACACAACCTACTCGCTCTGAGGTATTTACAATGTAGGACAGCGTGGTTGTGCTCGTCATGAGACTTAACAGCCCCCATCACAGCCTGAGTCAGTTGATTAGCCTCGTGATGTAGCCACGCTACAGAGAAGAAGAAAGAAAAAGATAAATTTGCAACCAAGCAAATAAATTCTAATTCATATTCGACCGCCTGGACAAAGGCCCTAAGTCTGACTTATATAAAACTCTACGACTTGACGTGCAAGTCAACAAAATAGGAAATCAAAATCCTAATGTAAAATAAAAGGAATTAAAAAGAAATTCGGAATTAAATAAAATGTAAATTTCCTAAATGCATAAAGAACTAAACAAAAGCCCAACTATAATCAGGATCGTCTTAGATCTGGGCTTGCTTCTTATGCAAATTCCCTTTTACAGGGTTGCATCTCTTCAATTAGGGGTTGATTTAATTTCATTATGTTGGCTTATTCAAGAACTTAGTTGTTAGTCCAGGGGCTAATTTGTTATTCTAGTGAGCTATTTGTAAGTTTTAGGTTATTACATTTTATTTATGGTTGTTGCTTAATTAAGTCATAATTTGTGTCACACATGTTATGTCAGATAGGGTTTTCAGTCATTTGTTATAAATGCCCATTGCAAACAATGTGATCAAGAACTGTTTCATTTATCAAATTCCCTTCTTGGGATTTGGTTCCCCATTGATTGGGATCAGAAACCAAAACCTAAACTCTAGGCCTAGGTCTGGGACAACCCCCTCATCCACCATTAATTCTTCCCAAAAAATTGATTAGTTTTAATCCATCCATTTAATAAAAAAATTCAACATATTTAGCACCAACACATCACCTTGCCATGTTTCCCAAGTTTTTCTTCCTCCCATCTTCCCTTTTATTAACTCTTTTTACCTTCACCTTTGCATGAGGATCTTCCCACTCTTCTTCTCTTTCTTCTTCGTTCGTTTCTTCTCCAATTTTCCCTTTTCGTCTTTCCTTTTTCTATTTTTGTGGTGGCATTATAGCAATGCCACACTTTCAACAGCTACTAATGCCACCAAAGTCAAATAGCGATCAAGCCAGTCCCTCCTTCACATCACTCAAAGCAACGGGTGTAAACATGTGAAGATAAGGGGTCGATGATCCCCAAGTGGCTCCCCAATCATGGCAGAGCCACCCCACATTGTAGCAGGCCATGCACCCGCCACCATGGCCACCTATGCGGCCTGACAAGGGGATTTTCCACCTCGAGGTTGGATCCTTTTGGAGCGATGCCACTTGCCCTACCGTTCCAAGGGAAGTGGTGGCATGTTGAGGGAGCACGGAGCAGCACGATAGCGGTCAGTAAGCCGCAAACACTGTGTTAGCATCTTAATACAAAGTTCCCCCCACCAAAAAATGGTGGCTTTTCTTTCTTGCTTACTCTTCATCCACACATCTAAGATAGAGCACAACACTTCGACGACTCCTCTGCCCATATTAGCCGTCACATCGCTCGTGTACACCTAAGACCTAAATTTCAAATTTTCAAATTTCACTCACACCAGGATGCATAATGAAGACCTCAAAACGAAGATGACTTAGATTCTTAATCGTCTCGTTGTGTAGGACACAAAGATCGGAGACGCCAAGGCTATATTTATGAATTTGACCAAGCTAATCGACCATCTTCTGCAACTAGATCTGTTGCGAGAATATCAATAAGAGAATCAGCACCCACCTCACTTCATCAACCAGACAAAAAACTAACAACAACAGTCAAATAAGTCATTCAAGATGAATGATCTACATTTCCAATTGCACATACGACCTCGACTTCTTCTACAACTAGTTCTACATCATTGAAGCCTTCTTCAACATAGAACCAATTATCTGAGGAGTGGTGATTGTTGTTTGTTTAGGCGAAGTTGTGGGGTAGTGTGCTCTAATGAAAGAAGGAATTGTGTGTTGTCGACCATGTGAACATATGGACTAAGTCAACTGACAAGAAGGTAGACATGGAGTCCATCTCAGTCAACTATAAGCATCAGTTGCCCTTAAGTGCATGACTTAGAGCAGGGCATAGATTTAGTTGAGTAGACATGCAAGTTCTATGATTCGGTATACATGTTAGAGGTTACTTGGGATGACACAATAATGGCTACTATGTATTGTTGCGGCCTCTCTACACCCATCACCAGGATGGTTGCAACCACGTGTGTTTTCAACGTGGACAACATTGTTCATGTTGTTAGTCTGGTTGAGCACAAGCAAAAGCGTCAATCTTCTAGAAGAGAGTAACCACTTGTCTATGTCAGCATGTCGTTCATGCATCATAGTCGAAGATGGCATCGATACACAATAAGGTGCACAACTTCTCCTATCAGGGCTACAATCACCATTCCAAGCAATGTCCCAATCTTGTGGTGGCAGTGACGCAAGACACAAAGAAGCAAGATGATGTGACGACGAGTCTTCCATTCAATGAGTCAAGCAATTACAAAGACACCAACTTGGCTCATATGCAGTGTGTCCTGGAGATCTAAGCACCAAGAATCCACAAAGGAATCCTCATTGTACCAACCTCTTCTAGTCTGAGGTTGAAGAGTCAAGACGCATGTACATGTTCATCATCAACAGTGACGGTGCAACTAATTTCTTTTCTACAGCAGTCGTTTAGGTCTCGGGGTTATGCTCATAACTCCACCTATCGTCTTATCACAAGTGATAGATTGACAACTCCAATCTACATGTCATGCAAAGGTGTTGTATCATTCTCTCATACCATGACATCTATGTTGACACAATGTTGCATGACGTGCTATCCTACAACTTGACACATCACTCTGGGTTGATCATGGCAATACGATCGTACAATACATCACGAGAAATTCACCAATGCTTAATCATCTCATATTGCTACCTTTTTCCCTAACATTCAAAGTTGGTCAAATGTTCAGCATACGTCCTAGGCTATATTGCCCTGGTGACAACCTAGAATGGCGTTTATGAGTCGCCAAGTGACTAGCCAAAGGCTCATCTTTCTCAGTCAAGTTAGCTGATGTAAGATAGCTTGCAAATCCAACTAATCGTTAGGCTTAGCAGCTCCCAAAAGGGCCTGAGTCAATTGATTAGCCTAAATTGTAATACTTATTCAGTTTATTTGGTTATGTTTTTGTTCTAGGGGTTCATTTGTTATTCTAGGGGCTAAATAGTATGCCCCATATTTTATATTTATTTTATGTTTGTTACATGATTAAGTCATTAGCTAGGTAATCAGTTCCAAATGTTGTTCAAGCAGGGATCTCTGTCATTTTTTTTATAAATACCAACATTGGGGTATGTGTCCAGGTAGTGTTTTGCTTACTACATTTCTTTTTGAAATTAGTTCCCTTAAAGAATAATATTTTGAAGCATGATAGCCAGTCGTTTATTGAAGAAATTTTGAATAGTCTGCCAAAATAGTCTACCATAATCCATAGTTGTTAAGGTGGCCAGGCGCTAGGCGTTCCTGAGGAAGCGCCTAAGCGAGCACCCAGGCGTTTTGTTTTTTTAATAATGATGATTTTTATATACGTTCATATTATCATATATATAAACTTTAAATAATCATTTTATTACATAGAATTTAGGCTAAATCACACCTAACATGACTTAAACTAGAACTGATTGGTCCTAATTCAAACTCAATTGATCTAATTTGACCTAGTTTACCCTAATTTGGCCTAATCAGACCTAATTTGTATAACATGGCCTAATCAGACTCAATTCCTTAGATTTTTCTTATATTGACCTAAATGAGACCAAATTTGGCCAAATCAGACCTAATCTTCCCAAGTTAGAACTATTCCCCTCAAATCATACTTGTTTTCCCCAAATTAGATGTAATGTGCGCAAATTTGACATAATTTGGCCTAAATAAAACCTAATTTTGAATAATATGACCCAATCAGACCTATCTTCCCCAAATTTTCCCTATCTTGATCTAAACAAAATCTAATTTGGCCAAATCAGACCCATTTCCCTCAAATCAGACTTCTTTTCCCCAATTTAGACGTAATTTGCTTAAATTTGACATAATTTGGCCTAAATTCAAACCTAAATTTTTATAACATGAACTAATCAAATCTAACTAGCCCTAGTTTTCCCTATATTGATCTAAATGAGGCCTTACATAGCCAGATCAGACCTAATTCCCCCAAATTTGACCTATTTCCCCCAAATCAGGCCTGTTTTCCCCAAAATCAGACCTAATTTACCCTGATTTAACCTCATTTGGGATAAACCGTACTTATTTCAACCACAAAATGACTCAATTTGATTAAATACACACAATTAATGCTAAATTAGTTTTGAAGTGGTTTAATTTGGGCCTAAAAGGCCTTAGGCGACCACTAAGGTCACCTACGGGATTAAGCGCCCAGTTTGAGGCAGCCTGCCTTAAGCCTAGGCAGGCGCCTTGGTAACTAAGCCATAATCTAAGTTGTCAAGGGGGCTAGGCGATGGATCTCACCAAGGGGCGCCTAGCTCGCCTAGGGCAGCCTTCTCATTTTTCAGTTACATATTGATATTTTTGACCATATGATACTACATCTCAATTCTGTAATTATTTGTCCACTAATGTAGATATAAACCTGATTCGAATTGATAACTATAGGAGGATCAGAGGAAAGAGAATTAAGAGGACAAAGAAAAGGGAAATGATAGTAGGGGGTAGATGAGTAGGAATTTTAGGAGAAAGAAGGTTGTATGGTAGAAGTTGTATAGGAAGGAGTCCGAAAAAGAAATACAGGAACAATAGGGGACATGGAGGAGGAAGTCCAGAAAACATAATTAATAGTAGTAGCAGGAGATGTGGGAGGAGGAACTGGAGGCGGAGAAAGAAGAGGTCCGGAAGAATAAATGGAAACATTTGAAAAACATTAGTTGTGAGAGGAGATTTATGAGGAAGAAGTCAAAAAAAAGCAAAGTTTTGAAAATGAGATCTATCGGCGGCACCTAGGCGCCCGCCTTGATAACTATGAACATAATGCTTAGGGCAACGAACGATTAGTATAATAGTTACCCAAATTGTTTGGATATGAGAGGTTGCGGCTCTTCGTAGAATAGAGAAACTGATGGAGAACCAATTCTAGAACTAATCATTTCATCAAATCAAGAATAAGTGCTCAAACAAATGCCCTAGCGTTGGTATCCATAAAAAATGACTAAACTCCTCATGACTAACAAGTATGACCAATTGCCTAATTAACGAAAGCAAGTAAATGACTCCAACTAAAATAATAAAAGTTGGAACTTACAAATAAGCACCCAAAAAATTAAATTAAATGAAAGCCCCTAACTTGACAAAGTGCCTACTAACTCAATCGACATACGGCCTTATGGGGTTTAAGCCATGTGGCAAGCCATGTCTGCAAATTGTCCTACATTAGCTCCCTCAGACTGAGAGAGATAAGCCTCGTGTTGGTCATGTGGAGCCTCATGAGTGATAATCCAAGTTTTCGCACAACACCATGTCGACCAAGGGGGCATGTGTTAAGCTACAGGGGAGGACATAGTATTACACATTGTCGATGTAGAAGCCATGATATAAGAACGCGATGTAGCACCTTTGTATGACACATTGATTGGTGTTGTTGATCCAGCACAAGTGGTATGAAGACCTTTGTAACAAGTCTCTGACTTCTATGAAAAATCAGCAATCTTTCGCCAATTTGATAGGCTCCTGAATCTTCACCACGATTATTACATTGGTCGCCGATTTTTCATGATTCTTCACAATTTTTCCCACTTTTTCACAATGTATATGTCACAATTTTTTGTGACTTTTCATGAAATTTTAGGATTTTTCTCTTTTAATTCGCTTGCTCTTTTTTTTTACAAAACCAAGTACAAAGAACTAACGATAAACACTAAACCCCTAACCCTCACTCACCTGACAATCCATGTTGCTTCATCTTCCTTTTCTCCCTTCCTCCCCTTCTTCTCTAATGTTGTGTCCACATCCTCGACTTAATAATTTTCTCTTCAATCAACAAACAAGCAATCCTCCTCTTTATCTTCATTTTTCTCTTATTTACCTCTTATTTGTCTTATCATTACCAAATATGCTCAATGTTTCATTAATCAATATTATTGTTTTACATGTTTCTCTCAAGTTGGTTTATGCATTGTTATTTTACAACTTTCCTTTAATTGTTTTCCCACTTAATCAAGAATGTATGTCTAGTGACCTCAATAGTTACATGTATGCCTAAAGAATTGTGTGCCTAAATATATATAACTTATATGTGCCCATCTTAATTTTACATGTTTTCAGTACTCTACAGAAAAATCCTAGATTATAGATGTGATGTATACCCTTTGTATTGCATGTATATAAAAATAGATAGCAATCGGCATTTGCAGACCATCCATGGAACAAAATTTTGATTGAAATTGAGAAATTTTGCTCGAAATTTCATTTTTTTTACAATCGGACATCGAAACGTACGATCGGACATGTGAAACACAAATGCAGGGAATGGGACGTAATTTTGTGAAAATTTCAACCCTAGGTGCAAAATTTCGACAAAACTAGTGAAATTTCACAACAAAAATCCCAGTTTGGGCCGTAATTTCGCAAAATGGTACAAAAACACAAATTAAATTTTGAGAAATTTGTTCCAAAAGCTGATAATGCTAAGGTTTGTTTCCCCTATCCCTAGACCATATACATCCTTCATCAATTTCTATACTCTTCTATAGAGATATGGAGAGATACTCCCAAAATAACAAAATTCTTTCTGGGATCTATGCATAAATGTCCCATGTAACGTAGTTAAATGCTAACACTAGACTTATTCAAGTTGTAGTTGGTAAGTTTGGAACTTGTAACTGTAAATTTTAAATTCTAAGTTGTAACTTGAAGCTTTTAACAGACTAACTGTCTAGTAGACTTGACATTTCTGTTCATTTGTGCACTCACTCATCAAGACATGTATCCCACCCTAACCTCTAAACATATAAATGTATTATATAGTCTAGTGTGTTTATGTCTCAACATTGTGTTTGTAAAATTTCATAAGTTAATTCCTTCATTTTTGCCATCGAAATTATGTCGAAATTGTTCAGCTTCCTTCACATACAAATGTAGGAGACCCCCCCACACATATCCGATATGAAATATTATTGCATATTTGAGTAGATCTTGGCGTTTAGATTGTCCTGATAAATTTTCATGATTTAATTCTCTTATTTGGTCGTCGAAATCGTTAGGGCCGTAAATATCGAAATTTCGTGCGAAATTTCGAAAAAAAATTGTTTTTGGGCCATCGGACACAACATCGAAATCGAACATTTAATTCTATGAGACCATCCAACAAGATAAGTTGTATAAATTCTAAAATTGTTGGATTATATTTATTTATATCTCATGATCTACAAAAGATATCATTGTAATATGTTAAACACATTTAATCCAGATAATGTAGATTCCATATGTATGGTTGGATATAGTTATGACACTCTAGATGTGACGCTTTAATGGTCAGTGCACATACCTTACGTCTACAAGACGAATATATATATATATATATATGTGTGTGTGTGTGTGTGTGTGTGTGTGTGTGTGTGTGTGTGTGTGTGTGTGTGTGTATAACAACCGCCTTATTCCCTAATTTTTCTAAATAGTTGACCAAAAAGTTGTCGTTTTTTCCTAAAATTTTACCAACTTTTTTTGAATCCCCATTTTTTCCAACTAGTCGAAATTATATTGAATCCCGAATTTGTTACTATGATGGAGACAGATAGGCATAGGCAAAAAATGTCAAATTTCAATGTTGTTTCAACATGTATAGAATATAGAGTACATTAATTCTAAGTGGAAATTTAGAAGGATGTGTTTTTGCATTTGACACCAAAACGAACGATATATTTTATGAAAGCTTACCAGATGATGTACTACTGTAAATACACTTATTTATGCAATAATGTGTCATATTGGATGGGGGTCTTCTAGATAAGTGAGTGAAGGAAACTATATTGTTTCAATGGGGATTTCAATGGTGAAACTTATGGATTAGATCATGATATATTCAACTTAAAGCCACAAAAGTATGCAAATAAATCATGGTTTAGATAGTACGTCGTACATTGAGTAACGAAACCTTTTCCGATGGTCGATGCATTTCATTATATAATGGTCATAGATATAACATTTTCTATCAAAATTTTGCCTGGTGCGATGGATTTTGAACAATGAGATAGTGTTTCGGACAACCCCAAGACCCAAAAAATTGATGCAGAAATGACATTAGTGGCAATCCCATTATAAATAAAGACCATTCGCAATCGCATGTAGCATGCAATCTCAACCTCAGAGCTGAAGAAAATGGTGTGGTGGGGCTCAGGCTAAGGAACCTCAAGTGCAATATCTTTAGGACACAATGTGTTTGGTCCTCGTAGTCATCCTCTTTGTCGTTAAGCTCACTAGCTGGAACTGTGTCCTAATACTCCTTGTTAAGTGGGAAATTGTTGTTTATTGAATGAATCAAACAGTGTACATAGTAGTCTCTTATATAGCAAACAGAAAAAGAGACTGACTCAGATGCTACCCATATGGGACTAAACAACATAAGAAATAGAGTAAGTGAGTCACATGCTAAGCACATGACGCTCAAGAAAACAGAAACAGAAACACATATCTCTATACTCCCCCTCAAGCTGGAGCGTAGATGTCGAAGAGGCCCAGCTTGTCAATCAGCGTCTGCAAGCGATTTTTGGGTAGCACCTTGGTGAAGATATCTGCAAGTTGTTTCTCCGTGTTGATATATGGGGTGTGGATCTGGCCAGACATAACCTTTTCTCGTACAAAGTGACAGTCGACTTCAATGTGTTTAGTTATTTCATGAAAAGTAGGGTTGCTCGCAATAAAAATAGATGTCTTATTGTCACAGAACATAGGGATGGGGCTAGACGGAGAGATGTCAAACTCCTTCAGAAGACTGCGGACCCATAGGAGCTCACATGTAGTATGAGCCATCGCTCTATATTCTGCCTCAGCACTAGATCGTGCAACAACCGTTTGCTTTTTATTGTGCCATGTAACCAGATTTCCCCCCACAAATGTACAATATCCAGATGTGGATTTTCTATCAGATCGACTTCCTGCATAATCAGAGTCAGAAAAACCAGATAGATCACAATGGCCATGATTCTTGTATAATAGACCTTTCCCAGGAGCACTTTTGAGATATCGAAGAATGTGACAGATCGCATCCCAGTGACATTGTCGTGGTTTATCAAGATACCGGCTAACAAACCCAACAGCAGCAGTTAAATCAGCTCTAGTAACAGTCAGGTAGATAAGTTTGCCTACTAGTCTCCTGAACTGGTGTCGGTCAGCATATGGAGGAGAAGAGTCACTATCCCAATCCATATTGGGATCCAGAGGTGTGTTGGCTGGCTTACAGCCTAACATGCCTGTCTCTTGCAACAAATCCTGAACATATTTCCGCTGTGATAGACACAATCCTGCAGAAGATCTAGCAACCTCAATTCCCAGAAAGTACCGTAATTTACCCAGATCTTTTGTGATAAAATGTTGTGCTAGATAGTTTTTGGTTGCTTGAATCCCTGCATTATCACTGCCAGATAAGATAATGTCATCAACGTACACAATGAGAATAACAAGCCCTGCTGTAGTGTTTCGTATAAAAACAGAGTGATCAGCCTGCGACCGTCGAAAGCCAAAAGAAAGTAAGATTTTACTGAGTTTGTCAAACCATGCTCGTGGGCTTTGTTTTAAGCCATATATTGCCTTGCGAAGTTTACAGATTTTTGAAGCAGACTCCCCCTGAGCAACAAATCCGGGGGGTTGCTCCATGTAGACATCCTCCTGTAGATCACCATATAAAAAAGCGTTTTTCACATCAAGTTGGAAAAGAGGCCAGTCTTTATTTACCGCAACAGATATCAGAATGCGAACATAATTGAGACGAGCTACTGGAGAAAATGTTTCAAAATAATCAACTCCGTAGGTTTGGGTATATCCTTTTGCCACGAGACGAGCTTTCAGACGTTCAATGGTACCATCTGGCAGATATTTAATGGTGAAGATCCAGCGACAACCAACAGAATGGCAGGAAGATGGGCGGTCAACCAGATCCCAGGTATGTTGTTCATTCAGAGCTTGCATTTCCTGTTCCATAGCATGTTTCCAGGCAGGATGACGAAGCGCCTCATCGGCGGTTGTAGGAATAGTCATAGCAGATAAAGCAGAAGTAAAACAGGCAAAGCTATCACTGAGATAGGCAGAGGAACAGAAACGACTAATAGGATGTTGAGTACAAGAACGAACACCCTTTCGTAAACTAATAGGAATATCCAAGTCAGAAAATACCTCAGCCGGTGGTGGATCATCCGCAGACGGAGGAGTTGGTTCGGTCGGGGCAGTGACGGCCTTCGATCTTCGCTTGTATACTTGTAGAGGTCGTTCCTAAGGCATAGTGGCAGGAGGCATATCTTCTACCAACGGTAGTGGAGTGGTAGCCAAAATATCATTAGTCAAGTGTTCCCCGGTAGCAGAATAATAGGGCATATGTTCAAAGAATATCACATCCGCACTAACATACCAATGTTTCGTAACTGGATCAAAACAGCGGTAGCCTTTCTGAGTGCGAGAGTACCCTAAAAAGACACATTTCACAGAGCGAGCATCTAACTTGGTGAGACCGGGGCGAAGATTTTTCACAAAACATGTACACCCAAAGATACGAGGCGGCACAGAGAACAGAGGTTTATCAGGAAACAAAAGGGCGTACGGAACTTGATTTTTCAAGACAGAAGAGGGCATGCGATTGATAAGGTAGCAGGCTGTGGAAACAGCATCAGGCCAAAAACAATGAGGTACTTTATAATGAATGAGGAGGGTGCGAGCAACCTCAAGAAGGTGTCGGTTTTTCCATTCCGCTACGCCATTTTGTTGTGGGGTGTATGGGCAAGTAGTCTGGTGGATAGTGCCATGGGACATACAAAAAGAAGTAACAGCTTGTTGCATAAATTCAAGTACATTGTCTGTGCGAAGGGTTTTAATAGGTCGATCAAATTGGGTTTTAATTTCAGTAAAGAAAGTGTGAATGCAATCTGACACAGTATTTCGACCTTTGAGCAAAAACAGCCAAGTGGTACGAGAATAGTCATCAATGAAAGTCAAAAAGTATTTCACACCAGAATGACTGGGCACAGAACATGGCCCCCAAATATCCGCATGCACTAGTTCAAAAATTTCTTTAGAAGAAATAACTTTTTAGAAGGAAAAACAGATCTAGAATGTTTGCCCATAACACATGTTTCACAGGAAAAACTATCGCCTGATAAGTGCGGAAATAGATGCTTCAATTTTGCCGCAGATGGATGGCCAAGCCGAACATGCAACTGTAGACCTGTCACAGAGGTAGAGATCATCGCCTTAGGAGCAGGAGGTCCATCTAGGTAATACAGCCCATCAGGTCCTTCACAGCCCGAACTAATCCTCGTCTTCGTGCGGAGATCCTTCACAATACAACCAGAGGGGTCAAATTTGACAGAGCAGTTCAGTTGTTTAATCATTTTGCTGACTGAAAGTAAATTAACAGGAAATTTCGGAATGTATAAAACTAAATTCAGATGCAATTTTCGGGAAAGAGGAATTGTGCCGGTGCCGTGAACAGCAGTTTTAGATCCATTTGCAACAGTGACAGATGATATCGGAGTCGTTGTACTAAGCTTTGAAAATAAATGAAGAGCACCAGTCATATGAGTGGAAGCACTTGAATCGATGCACCACTGTTTGTTACCAGAAGAAGATGAGGTGAGCATGGCAAATGAGCCTGATGTAGAGGGTAGCTGTGCAAGGCGCTCTTGGAACATTTTCTCGAACTTCAAGCGTAGCCACTCAGTGTTGGCTGGTGCAGGTGATATTTCAGCAGGAGAGTCAGCAACAGCAGCATCATCAGCGGTTTGGTTAGCCCAAGCAGGTTTACCGTGCTTGATCCAGCATCGGTCCTCAGTGTGATTGTCACGACCACACCAGTTGCAGTGACGTGGGCCTGAAGAAGTACCCCGACCTGGTGTAGAAGATCCGCGGCCGCCAGAAGTAGGAGGTCTTCCACCGCGACCGCGACCACGGCCACGGCCACGACTAGAGTCAGTAGAGCGCGCAACTAGTGCAGGATGCTCAGGAGCAGGTGTGGGAGTCAGAGAAGGCGGTCTCTGAACTCTTTTGAGGACATCGCGAACTGTGGGCAGCGGATCGCTTGACAGAATTTGATCAACAACCCCCGAGAAGGAGGCAGGGAGGGCAGCCAGAAAATGCACAAGTTGAAGCTCATTTCTTTGCTTCTGGGCAATCTTGATATCAGCAGTCAGAGGGTGATACAGTTCATATTCATTCCACAAAGCGGAGCATTGATTATAGAAATCGTCGATAGACATGTCAGTGGAGAACTCCTTGGCGAGCTGTTTGAAGATTTCAAAGACCCGCTTTGGATTCTCCTGATGTGAGTAAACATGTGCCAAATGATCCCACATCGCCTTGGCATCATGGTGGCAGAGAAGGGACTGACTGATCCGGGGCTCAGAGTTGTTGAGGATCCAAGACATGACGCCCGAATCATCCTTGGACCACTGGATGTAGCTTTGTGTAGTCTTGTCATCAGAATCAGCCGTAGGAGTAGCAGGAGGATTGGCCGTGAGATGGTGATACCGACCTTGTGCCTTGACATAGAGAACAAACGACGCCGACCAGAGATGGTAGTTGGAGCCACCGTCGAGTTTCACAGTAGTGACACAGAGATCTGGGGGGCTCAGAGTAGGCCATGGCAGCAGTAGACGTCAACGCCGTAGAGGTAGCAGTAGAGACCCTTACTGGGCAGAGCAGAAAAACCCGAAACAGACAGAGGCAACAGGGATCTGACGTAGCAGATCAGAAGAACCCGAAACGGGCAGAATATGCATAGAAACCTACGCCTGCATGAGTAGAAACTTAACGTTCCACCATGAGGCGCAGGCAGAAACACCAACGGACAAAGAAGACTCTCAACTTAGATGGTCAGTGGACACCCGAACGAGAACTAACGTACGCCCGGACGTAGACGTAGAAAAATTAGAAAGTGATCAGGCCTTACGTAGGAGATTTAGAAAATGTTCGTGGTGGAGGATATGGTGGAAGAGGGTATGGGTGGGTAGATTTGATAGAGGAGGAGAGGACGTGGGGTGGTGGTGGAGGCCTGCGGTGGTGGTGGCTGGTGGTGGTTGTTGTTGTAGGCAGCGGCGGCAGGGGGGTCGGGCGGGCGGCTTCTGTTGGGGGGGGGGGGGGGGAGTTAGGTCATGGGTGGGAAATTAGGGTGGGAGAAAATAGAGGCCTACTCTTGATACCATGTTAAGTGGGAAATTGTTGTTTATTGAATGAATCAAACAGTGTACATAGTAGTCTCTTATATAGCAAACAGAAAAAGAGACTGACTCAGATGCTACCCATATGGGACTAAACAACATAAGAAATAGAGTAAGTGAGTCACATGCTAAGCACATGACGCTCAAGAAAACAGAAACATAAACACATATCTCTATACTCCTCATCATCTTCCTTTTCACAAAGGACATCACAGCCATCACATGATTGGGGCATAGATTTGAATGATGTGCATAGTTATGGAAATAGAAGCATTGCACCTTGTCAGGTGCCAATGCAACCTTCAACGATGACACGGGTGTAGCATGCAGGGAAGAAGTCGTCTTGATAATTGGGTAGACAGACGTTCCCAACACATTCTCTCCCTGAAGATAAATGATTCTGCTCATGCTCATTCTGAATCTCAACTAGACAAGATCAATATTGTACATGTGCAAGGTAGTGAGTGTTGTAGCGATGGAGTTGGAGAAGTAGCCCCTGTTTGGAAACGGATTGGGATTTCGTAGTCTGAACTGGATTAGACAGGGTTAGTCTGGATTCAGTCTGATTCTGTTTGGCAACCCAGTCTGATTCTGTTTGGCAACCCAGTCTGATTCTGGTCAGCTGGTCTGATTTGAGTCTGATTGCAGTCTGATTCTGTTTGGCTACTAGACTGGATTCAGTCTGATTTTGTTTGGCAATGTAATCAGTATCTGTTGATTTTGTCCTGATGTTGTAGAACTGTTTTAACAAGAATAATGAATGTGTAGTTGTGCTGCCGCTTAAGAAGAAGTTGGCCGAAGTGTATTATATACTAAATAACAAATACATAATATAATTAATGTATTTAAATTAAATAGTAGCAAACGTGCGTAGCATGTCTGTAGCAGAACGTAATACCACATAAATAAAAAGATAATATTATATTGGTTCCCGGGCAAATACATATGTATCATACAAACTGAAACGAGAGGTCTGCCCTGGACCTAGACAAAGACAAAGCTACACAATCTAATAAGTTGGTGAGCAAGCAGCCAACTTCATGCCTCGTCGGACTCGTCGGCCAACTTCATGGCCTCGTCGTACTCGTCCCACGACACAGGACAGGCTTCGTCCAACAACTGATTTGTGTCCTTTTTGCTGGCGTCTTTTGGCCACTCGAACAGCAACGGCAGATGGTGAATAGGATGAGTAACACCCTCGGCTTGTTTGTGTCTCTCATTTGGGCCCTCATCGCGTGTAGGCTCGCAACATTTTTTCTTGCAAACAAGGTTTTCTTCTACATATTTTTTAATCTTCGACGGAGACATCAATAGTTTTTCAAATTTTTTCTTTGCCTTTGCCCGTGACCGCGATGATGACATCTATAGTTAATAAATAAATATAAGTATTAGCAAATATCAATAATAGTAAGATAACTGTGACAATATTGAATACATATAAATGCTCCAAACAAACTTAGCTACAAACAAGTAAGAATGTGATGTATGCATTCAATGCATAACAATAAAGCTCCAACCAAACTTAGCTACATACAAATAAATGTTGCGAAGTAAACACAAACAACTACAACGTCGTGGAAATATATTACAAGTTCATGTGTTACTCTCGCCGTCTAACGTGGTTGTTTGATTCACTCATCGGTGTTAATAAGGTATTCAGCAACCCCAGGTGGGTAAATGCGACGAGTCGTCATGAAGTTGCGTTGCACGGCCAATGGCGGGGGAGGCAATACATCTCCCAAAATAAAAAGATTGTCTCTTATGAACTCTCTCCTTATGTGTTGCCATCTCATCTGCAACTCAGTCAAAGATATGTACGGCCCCCCAGTTATGTTTCGGAAGTCACGCCATGCCTCCATCCAAGCTCGTGTAGTATATACTCCATTAACACATCTCCCCAACTCATATTGGTTTCTCATAATACCTCTGAGAACCATATCAAGCTCCGTACACCACATAAAAGAATGCGTTCTTCGAGGCCCAGCCATATTACAGATTCTGTAAGTAATATATATTATACGTAAGGTTGTATCGCACAATTAAGGGAATATAAAATGCATATTCAGTGCTAACTAACATTCAGCAACATCACGATGAAAAAACATACACCCTCCATAAAACATAAACCAACATTATGATAAATAACAAAAGGCTGTTAATGTCTGATGAATTCAGAAAGATTTAATGTTAAAAACATAAAATGGTGGACAATGTAAATCGATACACCAAACTAAATGTAGGTCATTGCCATTAAACGTTATGGCGTCACCGTGGGTGAAGGAATGTCCAAAAGAAGACTACAATCTTCCTCCAGACTGGCAACGTGGCGTTCTAGAACCTCATGCTCATACTTTTTTTGGGTGTATATATCATCGTAGTTGTGATGAATTTCAACAAAGTCCTTCATGTTCATTGCCTGGCCCCACAGTGACTTGCACTCGACAGTTAGTAACATAATCTCAGCTTTCAAAGAATCAATTGTTGGGGGGAGATCGATTGCCCAACGGAAGTATCTGCACCGATCTTTTCCCTACAATGTATTATCAAGTTTAATGAATGACAAAGAATGTGCAGCATACACAACGCCAACCTATTATGTATGTATTTACTAGTGCACCTCACGAGAAGGACATATGTAATACATTTCGCCCGGCCTTTCACTCAGAATGCCAAAATCATACAACCCTGCATCCTCTGTGTTAAACCGCAAGGCTGCATCTAACCCACAATCACACCTCGGAACTTCAGATGGATCCATTGACATCTAAAACATGAATGAGGATTAGTAAAAATATTGTCGGATTCTGAACATAGATTTCAAATACAACTTTCCGAACATAAAATAGGCCTAACTGCTTGTTCTACATCTATGATGTATTGTATCCGTCCTCGTTTGAAGAGTCGTTACTGCTCGTGATGTAAAGTCGTTGGCGAAGATATTGGCACCTCTCACGTAGAGTGGAAATATCTTGTTCGAGCCTATCGGTGTCTGCTCTTGTCGAACTGACAAAGTCACATTGTTCAGACCATAGCTTGCGTTCGTTGCGTGCATATGCAAGTTGTGTTAGCATAGCATCCCTAACTGCAGTAAGTGTAGCAACTGTGGGTGGTACACGCTGCGCAGGCAATCTCATCTGACATCTGTTCGAAACAAGGCCCCTACCACATGTAAAATACGGTCTGTGGGGGTTGTTATTTTCAAAACGTCCATTTTCCGCGTCCGCCTCATCCATATACACACGTACAGTGCATTGAAGGCCGCATGTACAGCAAGGCATTCCATTATCCATTTCAAGACAACATACTGATTCATTATGTCATGTATATTATTAGGATCCAGTAAAAAGTTCGTTAAAAAACAACTAAAGGCTACAAAGTTATGTCGTGGACAATTTATCAAATAATGTCGAAGACTACTACAGATACAATTGTACGTCAACGAGCATCCCATAGCAAATTAGAAATGGATTCACGTAAACGATCGCCCTCCCTTGAATCGGCCTGAGTTGTTTGTTGGAGGGAACTCAGGTCAACCCCAGCAGAGGGAACGGCAGATGTTGAAATGTCATCTGGGAGTTCGTCCATGATAATGTTGCCAACATGTTGGCGGCGTATGAAATTGTGGAGGATACAACAAGCCATTACGAGGCGACACTGCGAATGTATGGGATATGTCGCCCCCTTTTTAAGGTAGGAAAACCGCCGCTTCAGCACCCCAAATGCTCTTTCTATAACATTACGTAATTGTGTGTGGCGGTGGTTGAACATCTCCTTCTTGCTGGTGTAGGCATGTCTGTTTCCTCGGTACTCAGAAATATGGTAAGTTGTGTTGCGATACGGTGCAAGGAATTGCCGAGTGTTGGCATACCCTGCATCAACTAGGTAAAACTTTTCCGTCAGAACTTTAAACCCGCCTGTAGTCGTCGCTGACTGTAGTACCCGTTGGTCAGCAGTTGATCCCTCCCACCCAGTTAGGACATATGTAAACTCCATGGAGAAGTCAACTACAGCCAAGACATTAAGAGAGAGATTCCCTTTTCTGTCGCGGTAGCGATTTTGCTTGTCTCGTTTAACCAAGACGGGGATGTGTGTTCCTTCAATTGCCCCGATGGCATTCTATAACACCAAAATAGGTTGTAAACATACTAAATATTTCCAAATGATTAAAGATTGTAGGGGCTAACTATTACCTTAAAGTACGGGTACAACCTTGGGATCTCCAATATACAAGAATGTGTTGTCGTGCATGTCGCTGCAGTTTGCATGACAATGTACTCATTGGACAACGAATACACAGCGTCCAAGACTTCGTTGAACTTTCTACTGATGGTCTCACCAGAGTGAATGTAGTCCTCAGCCAAAGCACGATTTGTATGTCCATGGCCAACCATTTGTAGGAAGTAGCACACAGCCTCAACCGAACTAACGCCTCTAGTACTTCGTAACAAGGCCCGACTCTCAAGCTTGTCCACAAGGGCCAATATAGAATGTGGTCTCATTCGATATAGGTCATAAGCCCTTTGTTCATGACCGTTTAAAATTTCTAAGACCTTCTGGTGGCCACTCCTAATGCTAATTGACCTAGGTATTGTAGGTGGTATGTCGGAAATGTCGTCAATGATGGAGTTTGCTATGGACTCAGCTATTGTATCAGCAATGTGATTAGCTGGACCAGACAATGTATGTAGAATGTGCGTGAGGAGGTCAGGTGTTTCTGTTTGGTCAGTGGTTGACATGATGCCTACAAGTGGAAGCATAGCAAGGTTGTCATGGCAACGACAAGGAAAAAATGACTAGTCTACAATCATATGTAACCGTGGACATATAAAATAATGGCTTCCGGGATACATAGCGAATTAGATTGAACGCAAAATAAAAGCATGGCAGTGAAATAAATTATTACAACAGTTAATCAATTTAGTTTCTGCGGTAAAATAATGTCTGGACGGGAATAAAAATATTTCAACAATACAGCAAATTAGATTATGGCGAAAGAAAATGTTTCGAAGGGAAATAGATTATTACAATAATGAAATAACTTTTTACTGATTTGCTGAGTGAAATGTCTGGCCGTTAATCAAACTGATGTTCCCCCTTATGATCCGGAAGGGCCAGCATCATTGGACGAAGGAAAAAATGCATCATTGGACGAAGGAAAAAATGCACGGTGAGATGACATAAACGATGATGGCATACTTGAGCTGTTGCTGAAGTTGGGGGTTGGGGATTGCGTGAAAAATGCATTGTGAGATGGCATAAACGAGGATGGCATTGAAGGTGTTGGTGTTGCATTGGCAGCTTGGGACCTTTCCCAAAGGTCTTGCAACCATATGGTTATCTTTTGAGGTGTGTCTATAAGGCTGAGGTAGATGTTGCGGTTTGTTGAGTCCTTGATGGCGTTCACAAGTGTTGTAAACACACAAGTGGGGGCATCTGGGTAAGTGTCATGGAAATGTTGTAAGATGGTTGTAAACTCTTTCTTTTCAAAGGCTCTAGTTGCCACACCACTGCCTAACTCGTGAACCTTTGCATAAACCTGTGTGAATTCAGATAACACTTCATTTGAAAGCCCACATCGATCTTCAGCCATTGATGGCCGCTTCTTGCGCCTAACGACAGGAGGCCTCCCGCCAACGCTCTGTGTATCTGTTTCGCCTCCCCCGGTGTCTCCCTCACTTTGCATCCCATATGCGGCCATATTCGGTACCCCTGATTGGCTTCCAGTGTTCATGGGTGTCTCTGACCCATCTAAGTCGACACTGACATCATCCTCGGAGGCAACGTCAGAAGGGATTTGTGTGTCCGTTGAAGACATTGCATGATGTCCTCTAGCAATGTTCCTCCCCACCATCATCTCGATGTCATAGTAGTGGGGAAACGGCTTGTTAAGCAACCTAGCAAGATCCTTGTTTGCCTAAGTATACGAAAATTTTGTATTAGGAAAGTTTAAGTGTAAATATAGGACATTACTTTATTCGAATAAAGGACTGGTTATTGGATATACCGCAAGGCTCTCCCTCCATTCAGGGCTATCGGGCAGCGTGGGCTTATGCCTAGTGTCATCCCATCCAACGCCACTCTTATTCGTCACAAGCTTCAAAGCGGCATAGTCCCTCCTCAAGTTCTTCCACCGAGTTTTGAGCTGGTCTATATTGCAGGCCGTCTTCCCCATCCTATTTTGCATTTCCACAGTTGCCTCCCGCCAAGTCTCCCTAGTGAAATGACCATCGACACACCTGCCTAGGTCATATTGTCTGCGCAATGCTGATACTAGAGCGGCATCAGAGTCTCTTGCCCAAACAATACGAAACTTGGGCTCACCGGAAGACATACCCCCGCAGGTGCTGCAATATATTATGATACACAATTTGTTATGCTATCAAGATAATACTACAGTGGAATTTGATTCATGCCATCGGATTCATCTCAAATTGTACACGTTAGCTATATTTAAAGATGTGTTTTGTTTGCTGATAACATATCTGTCTTGCATTACTTGCTAAGCCAACGAAAGCATGTACTGGAATGGTGATGGCTGAGCTGCAATTACACCAAAATTACTCTATACAGCAGGTACTACTATGTTGGTGTCCTGGAAGTATTCTGTAACTAAACTTACTCTATGTTGGTGTGTCCAAGCATATTTGTTTCATGAGTTTCAAGCAACAGAAATATAATGATATCATTTCAATGTTATAAATCATGACCTATAATACAAGTAATGTATAAATAAAGGTAGTTATTAGTACTCATTTTCGACCTATAGAAAACTACTATGGTGATCAAATAGACAGCGTTGCCTTTCAAATACAAATCAAATGTCAGAAATAAATTATGGTGATCAAATAGACTCAATGTAATTCAACCATTGTGTAGAATCCAAAACAATAATCATTTATTTTACAGATTATCTCTTCATAGTCGAAACTGATTCCATTTTGTACAGACCTAGGTATTCTATAACAGAAACACTGGTAAATTGCACATGTATGTATAAAACGGTTCTATTTCAGTGTAATGTACATGTTCAGTGCATGGAAAGTCAACAACAAGCCATGATGGGATAATCCAAGCATATTTGTTTGATGCTTTCAAGCAAAAGAAATATTATGATATCATTTCAATATTATAAATCATGACACATGCTAGGTATTATCATACATTAAATCAGTACATTAAATTGTTCACCCTTATTACAACAATGAAAAAGTTGTTCTATTTCAGTGTAATCTATAGGTTCAGTGCATGGAAACTCAACAAGAACCCATGATAGGATAATCCAAGCATATTTGTTTCTTGAGTTTCAAGCAACAGAAATATAATGATATCATTTCAATGTTATAAATCATGACCTATAATACAAGTAAGGTAGTTATTAGTACTCATTTTCGACCTATAATACTGCAATACTAATCAGTAGATTAAATTGATTCAACTTTTGACTGAGCTAGTTATTATCATAGATTAAATCAGTAGATTAAATTGTTCCCCCTTATCACAGACTGGGTTGGGTCACTGAAAACTACTATGGTGATCAAATACAAATCAAATAGACTGGGTTGCCTTTCAAATACAAATCAAATGTCAGAAATAAATTATGGTGATCAAATAGACTCAATGTAATTCAACCATTGTGTAGAATCAAAAACAATAATCATTTATTTTACAGATTATCTCTTCATAGTCGAAACTGATTCCATTTTTTACAGACCTAGGTATTCTATAACAGAAACACTACTAAATTGCACATGTATGTAAAAAATTGTTCTATTTCAGTGTAATCTACAGGTTTAGTGCATGGAAACTCAACAAGAACCCATGATAGGATAATCAAAACATATTTGTTTGATGAGTTTCAAGCAACAAAAATATTATCATAGCATTTAAAAGTTATAAAGCATGAAATATGGTACTTATACCAATAATACTACAAGTAATGTATAACAAAAGCTAGTTATAAGTATTGTTTATCATTTTATTATTCCCTAGATGCACATAATCAGTTATTACAGTTATTTTTTCGACAATAAAATCATTTTGGGATACATGTGGGTACTACATAAAGACTATCTCGTCCTCGTCCAAATTATCTCCATATAGCAAGCAACAGGAAATGAAAAAAGCATAACAACGGGAGAGAAAGAAGGAACTTTGGGGTAGATATCAACCAAAAAGTTTGTATTATAGCAATCCAAACATATTTGTTATATGAGTTGAAACAGAGGAAGTTGGGATAAGAAAATCATTTATTTGACAGATTATCTCTTCCTAGTCGAAACTGATTCTATACAGACCTAGGTATTCTATACCATATTTTTATACAGACCTAGGTATTCTATACAGACCTAGGTATTCTATACAGAAACACTAGTTTTTACATACCTAGATATTTTGATATCCAAGGCCTAACTCCTTAATCAATTTCTTAGCTTCATGATAAGAAGATGGGAATGTGACCAAATGTGGAAAGGCATCCAATAGAAGTTTCAATAGTTGACTAAAAGATGTGTTTGTCCAGTGAAACATACATTTTAAATTAAATAGACGTAGAAGAAATGACAGTCTTGAGAAATTCTTACAACCAAGGTAAAGCTCATTATTAGAAAGCTCACTAACTTCTTGAATTTCATGTCATCTTCAATAATGTAAAAAGACTCTTCGGGCCATGGAGAATCCATTTTTTATATTCTCTGAAAAATCCATGGAACAAAATGTCTTTCCACCTCCTCAATAGAAAACTCCTTTCTATTTACTTTGCATTAACCATAATAATCAGTTATTACAGTTATTTTTTTGACAATAAAATCATTTTGGGATACTTGTGGGTACTACATAAAGACTATCTCGTCCTAGTCCAAATTATCTCCATATAGCAAGCAACAGGATATGAAAAAAGCATAACAACGGGAGAGAAAGAAGGAACTATGGGGTAGATATCAACCAAAAAGGTTGTATTATTCCCTGGCCTCCTCTCTGACCGTATTCAAACATGAATAATGAGATGGATATATTCTGACTGTCATACACAACGATTAACAATAATACTACAGAGATGGATATATTGTGAAAAAAGCATAACAACGACAAACATTGCTTAAACTATGCCATCGACTGATAAAATGTGATTGTCATACACAACGATTAACTTGTTTGGAACCAATGTCGGCTGAATAAATACACAAATTAATGACGAATCCACCTCAGAAATGTCTGCCCTAATCGACATCACAAACAAAGCGTCGGCTACCCTATTTCGTAACCAACCTTAGCAGGAAGGGGCGACAAAGAAGAAGCACTGTGTCCTTGCTGTGTGTAGCGCCGCCGGAGCACCAGGGAGGAGAACCGCCGGATTTCAGCCAGGGACGACCAGCTTCCGCGAACAGCTGCTCCAACAGACGTATGTGGAAGTGAAGAACCTCGCAGCACAAGGCGAATATGAAGGCAGACGGACACTTTGCCTTGGACGCGCTAGGGTTTCTCCTGTGCGTCGACAAGATGGGACAATGTCAGATTGAGATAGTCGAAGACCAGGGCAGGGTATGGCTTACCTTGCTTTTGAGGGATGTAGCCGCCCCAGTAGACCGGCGGTTGCATACGGCTGAATTAATTCTCCACGCGGGCGCTTCGCCCGACGATGACCTATGGCCTCCATCCGCGATTTGGTCGAGGTCGCAGACATGGCTTTACTTCTCTCACACACGGACCAACAGTATTGCGCGCAGAGAAGAGATGCGAAGCGTCGGGAGGCAGAGCGCCGAGAGGGAGAAGGCTAGGGCGAGAGGGAGAAGACTAGGGCGAGAGGGAGGGGCGAGAGGGAGGGGCGCGAGGGATCGGGGTCGGGGGTTGTGTCTGGGCAGAAACCGGACTGAGATTCGCAATCCTGCCTCGGCCGGGACTGGGATTATGCGGATTATGGGATTCCGTTATTCCAAAACGGGGATCGAACTGGGTTGGCTTCCAAACACATTTTTCGACCAAACCGGACCGGATCAGGCCCTCGTGGCGCTAAACGACGGGCGCTAATCCAAGCCCAGTCTGTTTCCAAACAGGGGCGTAGAGGTTGGGGTACAACTTGACTACAACCTATTCTGAGTCAGACATAATGAGGCATAGTTGTTGCTTGAAGTTGGTTGGGATGGAGCAGTTCATATCAATCTAGGTGTCTATGCGGTGGAAGGTGCCAAGTCATTTCGGCCATGCAAATGTAGTACCCCATAGTTTTGCCTCAATAAACAATAGGTGTCGCTCCTCAGACAACTAGTGACAATTGAAGAAGGCTTCAATGTGGTAACTATTTGAAACGTCAAGGTTTGCTCATGTTGTGGAAGTCCAAAACATCAATCTTCAATGAATCAATCTGGTCGTGCTCGAGAGTTGACATTTGCATGTTTGGTAAAAATGAAATGGGCACTATTATACTATTAATATCCTGACGATGGTCCGGTTGCAGTAAAAGGTTGAAGATCCACTCAGTCAAACAGGTCTTTGATGCCCTGACTTCCGTTATCTTTGTGTTTTGAGTTGCAACCACAATTTTCAAGTTCAGCCATCTTGGTGATTTACGCACCATTGTACGGAAGGTGACATAATGGAGAATTGAAACTCATGTAACCTAATGATGCAATCATTGTTATTGAAAAATGTTTTGAGCGGCCACTTAATCGGTCAAGACCTTCAGCCGTTCAATTTTGCCGTTGAGCACCACTTAATGGATCTACAAAAAGCGGCCGCTTAACCCGTTTTCCCCCCTTTTTTGCCCTTTTTCCCCATTTTTGTCCACTTTTTACGCGTTCTTTTAATATTGTTGTAAACCTATAACATGAAGTAGATTATATTGTCCAAGTATTATTGACTATACTATATTAAACTTATATACATTAAATGTTCTATAATAATCTGTAGTTCTAATTTAGAATGCATACTTTGTATGTAAGTCATGATAATAAGGTAGTAATGTATATTGGTAAAGTACATGTAACTATTATCTAATTTAGAATGCACTTTGATTAAATGCAATGTTGTAACATATGACTAATAGATGATATGCAAATATAAAAATAAGCTAGTAAGGTATCCATGATAAATATATTGTTTACTGTCTAGCTATATCAGCTTGTGATGCAAATTTTTTTTATATCATGTATAGGGTGTTTTATCAATGACAAGTATATTGTTTACTATATTATACATTGTTTTATAGTTGTGTTATAAACTATTTGGGTGTTTTATATTGTTGGGTAGAGTGTTTAATTATATACAAAGTTCTAAAAAGTACAGTATTTATATACATATATGCATAATTTTGTATAAATCTATATAGAAACTTAAAAATCCTATTTTGCAAAAATCGCCCGCTTACCGTTTACTTACTGCTTAACGTTTTTCAAAGCATTAGACACAGTGCACTGGAACCACAGGGGTAGCAAATGTTGGGTCCAAAGTTGTTGGGCGTTGTTGTACTTGGTAATGAGATGCTTTAGGATCAAAAGAGATGAAGGGGAATAATTGTTGTAGCCAATTCAAGGAAAAATCTGTGGCAACAGTATTTGGGTTCTAGAGGGAAATGGAATTGTTTATTCAGTGAGTAAAACAGGTTACAGGATAGTCTCTAATATAGCTAATGAGAGTAGAGACATAAGTAGAAGTGAGCAATATGGGACTAAAAGTAAAACAGTAAAACAACAAGTAAATAACACAGTAACACAGTATATCTATACTCCCCCTCAAGCTGGAGCGTAGATGTCAAACAAGCCCAGCTTGTCAATCAGAGTCTGAAACCGAGCTTTAGGCAAGATCTTGGTGAAGATATCCACAAGTTGCTTGTCAGTGCCAATATATGGAGTGCAGATTTGTCCAGACAGAACTTTCTCCCGAACAAAATGGCGATCGACCTCAATATGCTTCGTACGTTCATGAAACGTGGGGTTGCTTGCAATAAAATTCGAGGCTTTGTAGTCACAGAACATAGGAATGGGACTAGAATAAGCAATGTCAAACTCTTGAAGAAGGCCACGGACCCACAAAAGCTCACATGCAGTATGAGCCATGGCTCTATATTCGGCCTCAGCACTGGATCTAGCAACCACAGTTTGCTTTTTGCTCCGCCAGGTGACTAGGTTGCCTCCCACAAAGGTACAGTATCCAGAAGTGGACTTTCGATCAGATCGACTTCCTGCATAGTCAGAATACGAAAATCCAGATAGATTGCAATGGCCATGCTTTTTATACATAAGACATTTCCCTGGCGAGCTTTTAAGATATCGTAGGATGTGACACATAGCGTCCCAGTAGCACTGTCGGGGTTTATCAAAGTACCGGCTTATGAATCCCACAGCAGCTGCTAGGTCAGCCCTAGTGACCGTCAGGTAGATAAGCTTGCCTACCAGCCTTCGAAACTGGTGACGATCATCATAAGGTGGAGAGTTGTCATCATCCCAATCCATGTTGGGATCTAGAGGAGTGTTGGTTGGCTTGCAGCCCAACATGCCGGTTTCCTGCAATAAATCCAGAACATATTTTCTTTGTGAAAGACAAATTCCTGCAGATGATCTGGCAACTTCAATACCTAGAAAATATTGCAGTTTGCCAAGATCCTTGGTGATGAAGTGTTGTGCCAAATAATGTTTGGTTGCCTGGATACCCGCATTATCACTGTCAGATAAAACAATATCATCTACATATACAATCAGAATAACAAGACATGTTGCTGACTTACGAATAAATACAGAATGATCAGATTGTGATCGCTGAAAGTCAAAAGTAATTAAGATTTGACTGAGTTTATCAAACCAGGCACGCAGGCTCTGCTTAAGACCATAGATGGCCTTTCTGAGTTTACATACTTTGAAGGCAGACTCCCCCTGAGCAACAAATCCCGGCGGTTGCTCCATGTATACCTCCTTCTGAAGATCTCCATAGAGAAAAGTGTTTTTGACGTCAAGTTGATACGGAGGCCAGTCTTTATTTACAGCAATAGAAATCAGAATACGAACAGAATTCAGGCGTGCAACTGGAGAAAAGGTCTAAAAGTAGTCAACATCGTATGTCTGTGTAACCTTTTGCAACTAATCTGGCTTTCAGGCGTTCAATGGTACCATCCGGTTGATATTTAATAGTAAATATCCAACGGCAGCCAACGGTATGGCATGAAGAGGGAGGATCAACCAGATCCCAGGTGTGACGATCACAGAGTGCATGCATTTCTTGCTCCATAGCATGTTTCCAGACAGGAATGCAAAGGGCCTCTTCGGCTGATTTAGGAATTGTCACAACAAACAAAACAGAATTGAAGCAAGCAAAGCTACCACGGAGATTGTTAGATGAACAGAAATGACTGATAGGATGCTTAGTACATGATCGAACGCCTTTCCGTAAACTGATAGGAAGATCCAGGTCAGAAAATACCTCAGTGGATGGTGGATCAACCGCAGACGCAGGATTTGGTTCGGTCGGGGCTTCAGAAGCATTATGGTTCTTTGACCTACGCTGATAGACTTGCAATGGGCGTTCTTTAGGCACATCAGGAGACGGTAAATCCTCAACAATCACCGGTAACGGTGTGGTAGCCATAATATCAGCAAACAATTTTGCGCC
The DNA here is from genome assembly GCA_963693085.1 of Alisma plantago-aquatica. Taxonomy (NCBI): domain Eukaryota; kingdom Viridiplantae; phylum Streptophyta; class Magnoliopsida; order Alismatales; family Alismataceae; genus Alisma; species Alisma plantago-aquatica. Next base: position 303,383,042 of record OY856411.1, on the reverse strand, counting down.
ATCAGTAGAATAGTAAGGCATATGCTCAAAAAGGTCACATCCGCACTAACAAACCACTATTTTTTAATAGGATCAAAACAGCGGTAGCCTTTTTGTGTACGGGAATATCCCAAAAAAACACATTTGACCGAGCGAGCATCTAGTTTGGTGAGCCCAGGACGAAGATTTTTCACAAAACAAGTACTCCCAAAAATGCGAGGAGGCAGAGAGAATAAGGGTTTATCAGGAAACAAAATGGCATACGGGACCTGATTTTTCAAAACAAAGGAAGGCATGTGATTGATGAGATAGCAAGCCGTAGAGACAGCTTCAGGCTAGAAATGATGGGGTACTTTGTAGTGCATGAGAAGAGTGCGAGCAACCTCAAGTAAGTGACGGTTTTTTCTTTCAGCGACGCCATTTTGTTGAGGAGTGTAAGGGCAAATGGTCTGATGTATGGTTCCTCGGGCAGCACAAAAGGAGGTAACAGATTATTGCATGAACTCAAGTGCATTATCAGTACGAAAAATTTTAATAGGTCGGTTAAATTGGGTGTGAATTTCAGCAAAGAAGGTACGAATAGTATCCAACACAGTATCTCGACCTTTAAGTAAAAACAACCATGTGGTGCGAGAATAATCATCAATAAAGGTCATAAAATATTTCACACCCGAGTGACTCGATACGAAGCACGGTCCCCAAATATCAGCATGAACAATGTCAAAAATTTCTTTAGAAGCAATAACTTTCTTAGCAGGAAAAACAGACTGAGTTTGTTTGCCTAAAACACAAGTTTCACAGGAAAAAATTGTTCTCAGATAAAATAGGGAATAAATGTTTTAATTTGGTAGCAGATGGATGGCCCAGGCGAAAGTGCCACTGTAGTCTCGTCACTGAAGTAGATAGCATAGCAGAAGCAGCAGGAGGTCCATCCAAATAATACAGCCCATCTGGTCCTTCACGGCCCGAACCAATCCTCGTCTTCGTCCGAAGATCCTTCAAAACACAGCCAGAAGAATCAAATTTAATAGAGCACTTAAGTGGTTTTATCATCTTACTGACCGACAACAGATTAACAGGAAACTTTGGAATATATAAAATAGAATGCAATTGCAGTTTTGGTGAAATAGGAACCGTGCCAGTGCCATGAACTGCAGTTTTGGAGCCATTTGCAACAGTAACAGATGATATAGTAGCAGCTTTATTTAGAACAGAAAATAGACGAAGATCACCAGTCATATGAGTGGATGCATCTGAGTCAATGCACCACTGTTTGTTACCAGATGATGGAGAAGCGAGCATGGCAGAGGGTCCTGGTGTAGACGAGGATGGCAGTTGTGCGAGACGCTCCTAGAACATCTTCTCGAACTCAGAACGTAACCACAAAGGGGCAGATAACAGCAGCAGCGATCTGACGAGTCAGATCAGAAAACCCGTATTGGGGAGAATATGCATATATAGATAAACCTACGTCGTCATGAGGAAAGCTCAATGTTCCTTCATGAGGCGCAGGCAGAGAAGACGGTGAGACAAAAGACTCTCAACTTAGACGGCCAGTGGATGTCAGAACTTGGATACGAAGATCACCCGGACGTAGAGGGAGAGGAGAGGAGGATGGGGAGGGGAGACGGCGGCGGGAGAGGAGGTAGGGGGGGCGGCGGCGGGTGGGGGGTGGAAAAAGGAGGATGGGGAAGGGAGACGGCGGCGGGAGAGGAAGAGGAGGTAGGGGCGGGTGGGTGGGGTGGGCGGCGGGTGGGGAGGGGGGGTCGGCGGGTGGGGAAGGGTTGGGGGGGCGGCGGCTGAAGGAGAGGAGGGGAGGGGAGGGGGGCAAGTCGGCGGCGGGCAGGTGGGGGGGCGGCGGGGGGGAGGGGCTGGTTTTCTTACGTCACTGCGGACGGGTGGGTGGGGAAAAAGAGACCTGCTCTTGATACCATGTAGAGGGAAATGGAATTGTTTATTCAATGAGTAAAACAGGTTACAGGATAGTTTCTAATATAGCTAATGAGAGTAGAGACATAAGTACAAGTGAGCAATATGGGACTAAAAGTAAAACAGTAAAACAACAAGTAAATAACACAGTATATCTATATGGGTAATAGATCAGACCACCATGGGAAGCAATTAGAAATTTTCTGCATTTTTTATTATTCACGATGAATGACAATTTTCATGTGATGAATGTTGCACTCAAATTTCATAACAAAAAACTATCGTCGGAACTTTTTGAATCATTCAATAATTCATAAATAAGTTTTGAATTTCTGGTATTGTTCCGAAATTATATGTTTATGAAATCAGATCATGCTATATGATTTGATATTTGGGAATACATATTCAATACGCAATTGTGTGTGTGCATACATATAGTTATAGATCAATGGGCATCGTGTGTATATGTGTGTAGACATATATGGGAGTATGTGTAACTTTTGTATGTATATATACACACACACATTGTAGTTTTATGAATATTATTCAATTTTTTCCCAAACCTATGCTCAAATTTTACAAAATGTTTGTTGAATTCCATTGGATTGCTTAATTCCAAAATGTTGAATTCTTTAACCTCTTTCAATGAAATTTGAATCCCAAATTTGACTGTGTATGGGACGCTATGGCTCCTATGAAGACTTATGTTGATCTCCCTTGGGTAAGGTAGCCCTTCGGGAAGGTGGAGAGAGGTGGCACCCCAAGGTATGGCTTTTGCCTGGAGATTCCTATGACGATGGAGCCATGGGGAAATAGGTCAGTTAACCCTAGAAGGAGGGGAGGGAGCCCCTTACACCTTCTTGGTAGGGTGAAAGCACTTGTAATCCACCCCAAGTGATTGTTTGCCCTAAGGGAGGACAAAAGGATGGTGCTTGGAAGCCTAGAGGAGGGAGGTGTGGCTCACCTCTTGCCCATCTGAGATAGGTCAATAGTGTGGGTCGTGTGGCATTAGTTGATTATAAGGGGAGAAAGAAAACAAGGGATAAGTAAAAGAGGACGGGAAGAAAATAGAAGGGGGGAGTGGTCTTGCATGGAGCTCAAAAGAAGCGGGACAAGATCAAAGTGGATTATACAAGGGAACGGTAGCACATAAGTGGGGATTATGCATAACAACTTTTTTTGGACGCAAGTGATTTAACCTAGGGTTATGTTGATGGGTGACGGATGACTCCTAGACCAAGGGTTTAGATATTTAATGGTGGGTAATAAGCGGTGTCTCCTAGACCTAGACTAAGGGTTTAGCCTTTGGCATCTGATAACAATTGATGGGGACACCTAATACCTAAACTAGTCAATTCATAAAACATGTAAAACAAATATCTAAGAGGGTACTTATAAAAAACCAACTAAAACTCTAATGATTCACAATTGCAACTAATCGCCTAACTAACAACCTAAACAAAAAAGTTGCAAATCAATAACAAAGCTTAGAAACAAGTCCCTAAATGACAACTCGGTCCCCAAAATAGCTAAATTGAATAAAATGAACCGAAACCCCTAATTTGACTACTTGCCTACTATTTGGTCAACTCAGGCGCTCACAGGGGCTTGATCTACATTTGGAAGACCACCTTCAGCCTTGAGAGAGAAGAGAAGGGAAACAAAGAGGATAAAAACAAGAAGAATAGTGTAGATGGTATAGTTCATATTTTCATGTATACCATGCTCTAATACAACGTAAAAATAGATGATATTCACAAATGGTTCATGATATTTGTAGAATATCAGGAAATGTGTAATTATATAAACAAAAGAGAGCAACAAAGGCGTAAAGTTAATGTTGTATGACCAAGAGGTCACAAGTTCGAAACCCATTGGCAATGGGATGAATGAATTGCCAAATTTTAAAATAAAAAAAGAGCAACAAAGGCGTAAATAGATAGGAAAAAATACAAAACAAATGATACAAAAACATGTCAATCATCAACTATATAAGTAGAAGAATAACATATAGCTCTATTCTCTAAGAATTCTTTCTAATTTTTCATTTTCTTTTGGGGATTTGTTGATGTTTATATATAGTTGATCCTAGGGCTCGTTTATAGGAAAGTTGATCAATTAAGATATTTATGGTTTCTACAAAAAAAATCCCTCATCTTTGATGATTTAGTACATATTTTACTTGGATGAAAGTCATGAGAAGTGATCCCCCTTCCCTAGAACTCTCCACCACCATATCCTATTCCATCAACTTCCATCCATTGTTTTATCTTCATGAACAAAAGTTATGGAACTTAGTATGAGGGGATGATTGTCCCTCTTCTTCTATCTCATTCCTTAGCTGATGTCAACTACGTCAAATGTCAGGACAAGAAATCTAATGTATGGATCAATCATAACTAATAACCCCATTTGGCCATTTGAAGCTCAAGATTAATACCTTATAGCCGATAAAGAAAAATGTCTTTTTGTTCTATTAGGTAAAAGAAAAAAAAATAGTTTAGAAACAATTGTTTAAAAAACCCTTACATATCATTTTCCTTGAGCTGAGAAATGCATTCATCTTTTTGTTCATCAAGCTTAGTGTGCACATCCTACATAAACATGACCAAGTGGGACAATAGTTGAGAAAGCATGCATCAGCAATTAAATCAATGTCAAACATTAGAATAGTTGATATTATATTGAATGGGGAACTAAACCATCAATCATAATGCATTAAGAGTGTTTTCCTGATAAGGCTAGGCAAGGGAAATTTCCATCTTGGTTGGGAAAAAATTGTTGTGTAAGATTATCTTACCATGCCGAGAAAATTCATAAACCTACAGAGATTAGCATGCACCATCATTAAACCGCAAACATTTTTTGTTAATCATGAACCCACTGCAGATATGGCTCTTAGCATACTCACAAACTAGCGATTCAGGATTCATTCAACGACGTTGGAAGAATCAGCGTTTGGAAATTAAGCAGAAACTTAGAATAAATTTCGACAAAGATTTGATAAGAGTTTGGTCAAATATTTGGGAAAAATCAGATAGAACTCGGACAATATAATATGTTTGTATGTACGCATACAAATATTACACATACTTTAAGATATATATGTGTAATATATCACGAATATATATGTATATTATATATATGCACACACATGATTTGCTCAAAGATACTCTATTACCAAATGCCAAATTATAAAACATGTTCTTATTTCATTAATGGACAACTTGTAAATTCAGGAACAAGTCGTAAATTTGAAGATAATTCAAAAACTTGTGAATAATTCGTAGAATTCATGAATGGTATGCAAAATTCAAATGCAGCATTGTCACATGAAAAAATCACGAATCATATGCAAATAGAATTTGTGACTACGGCCCTTAGGACCCACCCTAACATTGTAAACCCAAGAGGACCACTTACCATGCAAAAAACAATTCCTCCCATTAGGGACGCAGAGGTCGGTTGGTGGCAGACAGGCACATTTTTTAGGAGAGCATGAGTCAAATCCAAGTCCTTGTGTTGGGGATTGTCGAGCCGCAACACTTAAGCTACTACTCGTTGACTCAAACAACAGACTTTAGCATGCCGTATCCAAAGATTTTCTTAGGCTAGACATTGTTCAAGTTACGTATTAAGATAGAATGGCACACTAGAAAGTTGTAAATTCTATGCACACCATAAGTTAAAATTTCCCATAAGAAAAGAGAATAATATCCCTTGTGTAACAATATAACATCAAACAATACCAAATACATATTGATCAACAACGTATAACATCATATGAAGGTCATGGGCTCAAAGAACAAACCTTAATTACATTGTTAAATTTAACAGATAAGTCTGATCTCAAATTTTGGCCCTCAGTGGACACTCTTTGACATTCCTCCTGCAACATAGATAAGTTTTCCTTTAATAAGATGCAAGAGATTTGGGAGTTTAATGTAAGGAGAGATAGCTATCATATATATTTTCTCTAACCCAGAGAAGGAAATTTCAACAGCAGCCGAATCGTTTTAAATAAACCACCATTGACAGTATAGCATAGATGATTAGATAAAAGTAAAAGACACGACTAGACCCAACATTTGACCAGTCCAGGATTCTTTTCATAACTTACTCGTTAAAAAAATGGTTTGATTATAGTTGTGTGCATAAATATCTTGACATCCTATGAATCATGCAATTAGGATACCAATCCGCCTTCCTTCCTCTACCACTGGCTCTCAATTCCTCTAGCCTCGTCTACAGTTGTTTGTCATAATGTCAACACTTCTTCCAGCCTTTTTCCCTTTTGCCTCCCATCTTTGTCAGTAAATTACCCATTAGTTTACTCTATTCTCTGTTTTAATCTTTTTCCCTTGTATGTTACATTATGTTGTTTCCTGCTTCTGACTCTCTCTATATGTAGCATTTTGCAGTGTCTTGATAACCAGGCCACCCAGTCAGACCGGTGAACCATTACCAGAGCAGTTGGGAAGGTACGAAAGCGGTAAGAATCTGTTTGCGATTGGACCAATTGGAACCACTATTGGATCAGTCGGAATGGCCAAACTGGACTAGACTGGTAAGACCACTTTCATGTATCTGAAAGTTAGATAAAAACATGTCAAACAGAATACTTCAACCTGGGTCTTTTCAAACCATTGTGAGCATCTAACCAATGTACCAGCAACCTATTATTTTGAACATGGCATTTTGGAGACATATACATAATGCATCATCATCAGCATCTAAGCCTCAATCCCAACCATGTCGGGTTCAATCACATGGATTCTTCTTTCCATTCAGATGTTTTATGAGTCATATTCTCATTTGCATCTGCAGATTTTAAATCTCTCCCTACAAGCTCTCCCCAAGTTAATTTCTGCCTGCCTCTTGGCCTCTTCCCTTTTACATATGTTTGACCCAATTTAAGGAAGAACATGTCCAATTTCGACGTCGTTTTTTGTGGCTAAGAAACAGGAATCTACATAAATTTTGACATTTAAATTCCTGGCGATTTCGACGTCAAATGAATGAATCAAATCTTTTTTTATCCTCTTAATGAATCAAACTATAATTTTATCAAAACGGTCCAAATGTCATAATACACTTATTGACGCAATATTGTTAAATATTGGATATGGGAGGTCCCCTACATGTGTAAGTGAAGGAAACCGAATTGTTTAAACAGGTACTTTGACGACAATTTTAATGGTATAATGAATGGATTCAGTAATGAAATGTTGCAAACACAAGATATAGACATAAAGACACTAGATTACATAATAAATTTATTTGTTGAGAGGTCGGGGTGGGTCTTCGTGTCTTAATGAGTGAGTGCAGAAACGAACTGAACTGGTGAGTTAAAACTTACAAAGTTACAAGTTACAAACTTACAAATTACAACTTGTAACATATGAGACAAAGTAACAAACTTACAAATTACAAAATTTATGCATAAAAAATTGTGTTGAGTTTTAAAATAATTGTAGATCTACATATTTCATAACATGATTCCATAGATCTACAAGTTTTGTTTGTATATCATTTTATTTGAAAAGATCTAGCATCTAGAATTTTTTTGTTTTCAAAATATTTTTTTAGATCTATATTTAAGAAGGCAGGAACAGAAGAATGAGTGTAGATGGCTAGGAATAGAGGAATAGGAGCCTCTTCTTATATTCGATCCTTCTTATTCACAGTTGGCAATTTGACAATGAACCCCTCTTTCTCCTCAGGCGCAATCGCAAAATTGTCATTCGGCCTTAAAAAAGTGGACCTAATATGGCGTAGACTATACCTCGTTTGACCTAAATTAAACTGACTTACCCCGAGTTGGCCTAAATTAGACCTAATTTAACGTAAAACATGTAAATGTAAATTTACCAAATTTGTAGTAAATTGACCTCAATCAGATTGAATGCAAGGCCTTGGCCAAATCATAACTAATTTGGCCTATAACATACCTTATTTGATCTAAATTGGTCCTTTTTCTACACTAAAATGACCAAAGCTGATTTGATCAAACATAATTTGGCATGATTCATCTGAATTCACCTTCAAGTGGCTAAAATTGAGCCTAAAAGATCCAAGGCCCCACCCAAGTCACCTAAGGATCTACGCCTAGGTTTCGAAGCCTTCTACAATGCCTAGGGAGCCTTGATAACTATGAAACAGGCAATATAACTTGTATGCTCTCGATAAATCACAAGATATGTCTATTCTGAGAATTAAAAACGTGTTTAAAATGTATTTTGCCCAACCGCTTGTGACACTTGTTTCAAACTCCAAAACCATATACTATGTTAGATACATGTTCGCTTTGCATTTATATGTGTCTTGTGTTATAAACATGTTTGGTACGTTTTTGTGTGTTTTTTACAGTTATGTACGCCCGCCTCGGTAGGGCTTTTGTTTACCCTTTTTTACAAGGTGTTGTGTGCAACCCTCGGCTCCTCAACCCCTCCACCAATAGAGTGGCTAGGAGCGACAAACCCCAAATAAGAAGCTTGTGAAGGAGCAGTCATTGCTTCCATCTCGTCAGTGGTGACCCATGGCAGCAGCAGTAACCCTTGGTGGTGGTTTGGTGGAGGCCCCTCTTTGTGACGTCTTCTCTTAGCGGTTATAGGTACTTCCTCCTTCGCCTCTTCCTCCTTGCTTCTTCCCCTTCTCCTCCAATATCCTCTCTTCCACCCTGATTTTATCTTCTTCTTGGCCCGTAGATCCACTCTTTCCCCATCTTCCATGATTTTCCCTCTCCTTAGCTCTCCTCCTGGCTGCTTCCACTTATCCCCCTTCCTCCTTCACAGTCCCCTCTTGCTAGACATTTCTCCCCTCCCTCCTTGCTTCTTCCCTTTCCCCTTCTTCCCTTTGTTCCTCCTCAATCATCCCCTCTTCTCCGTGGTCTTCTAGCTGCTTCATTTTCTTCCTCTCTACTTCTATGTATTCCCTCTTCTCATGTTTATGCTTTTTTTTTTATTTCTTCCCCTCTTCGTCCACCATCTTCCATTTCCACTTTCCCTTCCTCCACCATACTCCACACTTCTTCGCGTTCTTCTTGATGCTTATTAACTATTATACATTTGTAGCATTGTTCTCATATGCCCCACATGAGGCCGCTTATGCGGCAGCATATGCGTATGCGGTCCTCAACTGCTCTGCATATAACTATGCAGTGCTATTTTTGGGCATGGACTGAATATGCAGCCTACGGTCCGCATATGCGGCCGCTTAGGCTCCGCATTTCATTTGGTGACTTAATAAAAAAAGCTCAAATAAAATCAACCAAATTAAATGACAACTTCTATATAGTTGGTTTTAGATCAGATATTGAAATTTTGCTACCTCAGAAATAATTCTTTTTTAAATGAGTGGGGCAAAATATATGATTACATGTTACAATTGTCAATGTTTCATTATGCTCAATTTTTTATTTTAACTTCGATTATAGAGCATCATAATGATATAGGGCATAGTCACAAATTTGGCATTTAGAATACATTCAGTTGAGTTGAATGTGTGAATCATGCAAGAATATCGGGTTAAAAGGGATAATGTACTGTAAAAATAGAATCAACAATAGGCGTGTGTCTATATGTGTGTATACATACATACATACATACATACAAACACACATATATAGCATATATGTACAAATATTGCACACATATATGCACATATATATACATCTATTACATAGATACATACACATATGTATATACATATATACACACATATATTCAATCAAACTAAGTCAAAGTTTTAAATTGTGTAAAATAAGAAAATATGAGGGAATAAAATGGGGAAATAACGTAAAAGATGGATAATGGGTGAGTAATACACGAAGAAAATGTAACTGCGATATTTCAAAAAAGTCAAGGTATTTTGTGATTATTTAAAAGAAGACAAGGTATTTTGTGACTGCGATATAGAGTGCCAATGGTTTTGTTCAACATGTATCGATGATAGTATTGAGATTTGTGATTAAAAGTCGTCAAATTTTCCAAATATATGTGAAGTTTATCGAAACAAGTTTTGCACATTTTACTCTATCAGTAATTAAATTATGCCAAAGTTTGATGATTTCTTTTTGCATTTTAATGTTTTCCTCAAATTTTTGAGTTTGGGTCGCCTTCGTTGCTTAACTATCCATAGTTTTTTTTCCCACATAGGTTTCTCCCTTGCTCGGATTTCTTCTCTAATCTATTTCCCCTCATCATGACCAACCCTTACACTAACTTTATCCCTCCCACCATGACATGTCACACAGAACCTCCCAAAACATTTGTGTCCCACCCTAGCTCCACCTCTCCCCCCCCCCCCCATTTCAGTTGCTGCAGCTAAAGCACATGATGGTGGTGTCTCCAATTGATGAAGTATGCTTAGTGGGGCGCTTCAAAGCAGGCATGGCAACCCATCGCAAGGCAAGGCGGCTCAGTGGAAGCAGTACAATGTCAGCTCTATCACAATGTCGCAACAACTCTGTGGCAGCATGTGGTGATGTCTTTAACATAAGTTGTAGGTATACTTCTCCTTCCCTCTCTCTCCTCTTCTAGTTGTTAACCCCTGTAGAAGGGAAATGATATGGATGATATATTGACTATGTATTGACAATATGTTAGACTGTTTGATACAAGAGAACCCTTCTCCTTTATATTGGAGAAGGTGGACATGACCCAAGATACTTGTAGGCCTAACTAGACTCTATATGGGTCTACAGACTCCAGCCCATATATCATATGATATGATATGATATAACTTTTAATTCTAACAACCCCTTTCCAGTTTCTCCTTTCCTAATCCACAACCCCCTATGTTTCCCCATTCCCCTCCTTCCTCAATCTTGTTCCATGTCTAATCTTCTATCTTCCCCTTCTTCCTCACAACCCCCAACATTCTAATGATTGTATTCCTTTCTCCAGCCCACCATCCAATATGCGCTCTAATCACTTTCCTCTTTTCTCAATCCCTCCTTATTCTCTCTCTAACTCCTTCCCCCACCCAAAAAATGGCTTGCATTTCCTAGCTTTCTCCCTCCTTGCCACCCTTGTTTGTTCTTTCAAGCATCTTCCTCTCTCCCCCTTCAACAAACATTTTTTTCCACTCCCCTACTTCTAGCTTCCCTCTACAATTCTTTCTATTTTTTCTCTGATTTAGCAAACTCATTATAGGTTCTCCTTCCTCCCATTTCCTCATGTTCCACTTCACAAATATCTCAAACTCCCCACGCGTCCGCTAGGTTGATCGATCTTCTTTTTGATATTGCCAATAATCAACCATAGTTACAATACTCGCTGAATTTTTTAAAAAGTTGTGTTTTAAAATGCAATTTTTTTCCCCAGTCATATGTGACGGCCGAATAACTCATAATTCCTGAATATTTCCTTTTATTCCCATATTATTTGCAGTTTTCCCATTTAATACAATTTTTGCCGTTTTATATTGCTTAAGACTTCAACTATGTTCAAGTGTATATACATTGTGTATATAAATGTATATATATGTATATATGTGTACATTATTTATATGTGTATGCTATACATTTGTACATATATGTATATATGTGTGTATGCCTTTATATATATACATATATGTATATCCTTCAATTTTTTCTAGACTTTTTCACGAATCGTTGACCGTACTTTTACCGTACATTGATCTCATTTTACTCAAACTTCATGCATGATTCCTAGACGCCAAATTTTTCAGCCCGGCCGAATGTATCATGAATACCAAATTTGTGACTATGCCATCAACTGAGTAAAGTTTTTACTCCATCCCATCTCTTGCTATTGCATCAACAAACTAGAAAATTTAAAATTTCCTTTGATTGATATTCATTGTATTGCTTCCATTAATTGGAGTTAAGATACTCAATTAACTAACATTTGCTTATTCAGATATGTGTCGTCCTATTATGATTAAGAAACACGAGCTATATTATTTGGACTTAAGATACTTAATTAACTGACATTTGCTTATTCATTAATTGGACTTGAGATACTTAATTAACTGACATTTGCTTATTCAGATATGTGTGTTTACCCATAACATAGCATGTATTTCTTAATCATATTAGGAGAATGATACCTAAAGCAAAAGATTTTTCATGGAAGCATGTTGAGGGTGTAGATAACAAGTGTGAAAGTGCAAGTTTTGTCATGAAACCTTAATTGCCTTAGTTACGTGGATTAGGTTTCACTTGGCAAGAGTAATCTGCAAGGACATCAAGACATGTCCAGCAGTTGCAATGATGTGACTTCCAAGCTAAAACCACTAGCCAAAGGCAAAAAAATTGTAGGCTTCTTTACAACTCGACTCTTTGGCTTCTAACCCAATTGCATGTCTATTTCAGCTAGTATTTTAGCAAATTTTGATAATATATTGTTCAGGACCCTAGCCAGACAACTCATCGTTCACTCACAAAGAAAGGAGAGGAAAACAAGAGCTAACAAGACTATTATGAAACCATTGTAGCATATTACTTGGCCTTTCATATCCGGCAAAGTCTACAATTTTGTGAGGTTGTATTTGTCATTGGATAAGTTGGGCATGGTTGTGAAGCTCCTAGCAGAGAAACGGCGAGTACGACACTTAGTAGAACTCAAACGTGACGTAGATGGCTATGTCGAATCCATTAGGGCAACAGTGGGAATTCTTAGGTTGTACACTTAAGGATGATGGTTAGAAAGATAGGAGTGAATATCAATTTGCTAGTTGAATCCCCTAAAAGGGATTGCTTCTATTAGTTGTTTGTTTTGTTGGCCATGTCTTAGACGACCCGTATTTGTTTGATTTCATTTTATAAATGCATTAATAACTGGGCCATGTAATGTGGTTATTTTTAGAATGGAAGTAACTATGCTTCTGCATGGCAAATACATGAGAGCAAATATTCGCACATTTTCAAGGCAAATTGTGACACACATATAAGTTTGATGTTTAAAGACATAGATGAGTTTGCTCATGTCTGGCCACCGGTTGCAAATGTTGGGTGGATTGTCAAATTTCTCTATAAGTTTGAGTCTGTGCTAGTCTGCTAGATTTGATGATAAAACACAATTATAAGAGGGGGTTGAAAAGGTAAGGGGCGACTTAATTTGTTACTAACTTGTTGTGTATGTTCTCTAATTTGACGAGCAGTCCAAAAGATTTATAGTAGGTTCCACTGAACAGAGAGAACCCCCTTGATTTAAAAGGAAGGTGTGCAAACTGGACAGATCATCAAGGGACATGAGTTTGGTTCTACATGCAAAGCCATTGTTAGTGTCATTGAGACAATTATTAAAGTGTTGAGGTTGGCTGATTAATATGAGTCTAGTTACATCAAGATTTATGGTTGGTTCCATTAAACAGAGAGAACTCCCTCAATTTAAAAGGAAGGTGTGCAAATTGGAATGATCATTCAAGGACATGAGTTTTGTTCTACATGTATAGCAATTGTGAGAAATAATGTTATATTGATTCGATAAATAAAAGACGTACAGTCATGTCCTATATATAGGAGCAAGGGAGAAACCCTGAGACTTGGGACACAAGTAATCTAAGCGGGCAGAGATACTAAAGGCCCACTAACTAATTAACATATTAACTAAATAGGCTAACATATACTCTCTAATACTCCCCCTCAAGCTGGATCATGGGTGAAACACATGTCCAAGCTTGGAGTTACAGGACTCGATAAAAGAAAAGATAGAAGTGATAAAAGATAGATTTCACTCCCCATACAAAAGATTGATACTCCCCCTTAAACAAAACTCCCTCTGAATCATGTGACGACGCCTCTCTCTTATTTGGAATTGTATTCTGCGGGCTGGAGATCCTCGAGCTTTTGAGATGGTCTTGTGGAGTGCATCTGGAAGGAAAACATCTGGTGAATGAGACCTGAATATTACATCAGTAATTCGCCACTTGGAGCAGACGATCATCAATACCATGACTACATCATCTTCAGTAAAATACGTACTTAACGCGGCACGAACGCAGATCTCCAATGACGATGTAGCAGCAGTTGTGTCTTTAAAGCGTCTGAGAAGACGTGCATAACGTGGCACAAACACGAACAGACGATGTGCTGATGATACGATGCAGGTACCATAACTCTGGCGCATGAGCCTTAGGGGTTTGACGGGAAACGAGATCATCCATCAAGGAAAGTCCCAAGTAGATCAGCGGAAGGCGATGCCGTAAGAACAGATGCAGCTCGGAGAAGACGTGATGAAGCAGCTCGGTGAAGATAAATCTGGATGAATCAACCTTGCAGATTTAGACTTCGCAGTTGGAAGGCTAGAAATTGTTGAGCTTCTGAGAAGTCTAAAGAAGCACCCATTTGTCTCTCAAGAATGCAGCAAGAGTGACAATGTTGTCTGAAAGTGGAGAATAGGTGTGTTGAACGAAGACCCATGAAGATAACCTAAAATATGTAGCTTGAATACATATATCATATCTTCTCATACTCACTCTCATACATACTCCTGAATGCTCTCTCTCTCTTCTCATCTCTTCCTTTCCTCTCTATCGCCCCGCACACCAAAGACGACAAGAGTGAGTGTTTGGTGTGGAGAAATGGATATATGACCCCTCCCACACGTGGAAAAAGGGATACACACATGATGGATGGGTGGGAAAGGAATTGGTGGATTTGAGAGGAATTTGTGATATGGAGATGTGTAATACGTGGAGAATGAAACCAATAACTTGAGAGAATATGCTAAATGGATCAATGTAAGATCCGGGTAGAAAATTAAATGGATCTCATCCCGACCTACGGGGGTGCGAGGGTGGAGCCCCGTAAAAAATCTGATTAGGCTTAAAAATGGATCTGATTAGCTAAAGACAGATTCGATTAAGGATCCAAATATCAACATGCATATTGTATATGGGGGCAGTAGAAAAATATTGGGGTTGTTTGGTAACGGTGGAGAATGATGGGTGACCGTGCTTTAACCAGGGATAGGCGAAGGCGTTGGGGCAGCAGCGACGAGATGGAGAGCAGCAGTGAAGCAGCGGTCGGGGGCGTGGATGACAATGACAGCAGTTGAAGGGTGTGATCGTCGGCTGGATTATGTCGCTCGGCTGATGTATCACTTGGCCGCAACGGGGGAGATGATAACGGTCTCCTGCACAGCTCCAAAGATATTGCATGCCATGAGACTACATGCGGAGCCAAGTGCGGAACCTCTCCATGAGCGACAGCGAAGGTTGATGCTGAGGACGTCAGAGCGACACGGTTAGATGATGGCAGCAACTCAGCTAGATGGTGATTGATGCTCCTATGGACCGGCGACTGTGGTGGATGTTGTTTGCTGGCGGCGACATCTCTTTACTGTTGTTGGCATTGTTGATTGCTGTTGGATACGGTGGCAGAGGCGGATGGCTAAGGCGGCACGAATTGCTGCTGTTGGCGGCTATTGCGGAAACTATGGTGATTGTCGACGGCAGCGTGATGTTGTTGCGGCGGTGAGATGTTAGCTACTGGGCAATGATTGTTGACGGTTGCTATTACTGTTGGCCGACGATGATGATTTTTGCAGTTGTTGAAGGTGACCAGGGGTGGCGCTGATAGCTGTCAACCGGCGATGCTATTTGCATGGGATACAATCACGTAATCGGAAGGCAATAGGGTGACGATGGCAGAAGGAGATAGCCACGAAGGATGATATCGGCGTGCGTAAAGAATATTTGATCGTTTAAGAAAGAGGAAGAAGAGCCATGAAGGCCGGGAGATGCCTAGCGGGCGGTCGGCCTAAGCCATGGCGATGGCGGCTGCCGCCCGGAGTAGGAGCCTCTGTTGCTCTCTCGGAGAGTGAAGAGTGGCAGCTAGGGTTGGTTGCGGCATCTAGGAGAAGAGGGGAAAGCGACGGCTAGGGTTCCCTCAAGAGCGAACTTGCTCTGATACCATGTGAGAAATAATGTTATATTGATTCAATAAATAAAAGACGTGTAGTCCTGTCCTATATATAGGAGCAAGGGAGAAACCCTAAGACTTGGGACACAAGTAATCTAAACGGGCCGAGATACTAAAGGCCCACTAACTAATCAAAATTTTAACTAAATAGGCTAATATATACTCTCTAACAGCAATTATTAGTGTCAATGAGACAATTGTCAAATTATTGAGGTTGGCTGATTGAGATGAGTCTAGTTACATCAATGAAGCATTAGATAGAGCGAAGGAAGCTATTAAAATAGTATTCAATGGGGTTCAAATTTTATATGCTTTATTGGAAAGTTATTGATAACATGTAGACCAATATGACGTACTATCTTATTTAAGTTGTTGCTCAGGCTGCTTATTTGAATCATGAGCTACATTATGAAATTATGGTCAAACTAGTTGTAGAGGTAAAGCAAGGTTAAACAAAGTAATTCAGTGTATTGTTATCGATGTGCTTGAAAGATTTGACATTATATAAAAGCTTCTTGATTAGCGTTCTTTAGATATCGACGTTTTCAAACATGTTGAACCCCTTTCTCACACACATCCAAGTAAGATTGGCATTTTAAATTTTATTCCATTAGTACTGGCAGTGTGCTATACTTTTTGTGATGCATTCTTCTCTCAGTTGAAGTTCAGTGAAATGTGTGGCTGGGAACTCCTATTTTGCTGAAGTTGGCCATTAGACTACTAAGTGCTTTTAATGCAGTTCATGTTAGAAACTAAAATCGGCTTAAATTAAGAAATTGCATGACTTGATCTATGTTAGAATGGGCATGCATCTAATGTAGACCAATATTGCAAAAGAAAACGCTAATGCAGCACCCAATGATCTTGACATCATCAATGCATTTGATAATGATTTCACGTATGCATATCGAGTTGTTGATCAAAGGAAGACGATGACGATGACGATGACGATGACGATGACAATGACGATGACGATGAGGAGGCGGCTTTTGGCTGGAGAAAATTGAATTACAAACGAATCTACTAATTATAACTTCAATTTAGGGATAGACATAGAATCATTCCTCCTTTCATCTTTGAATTGGGACACCTTACTATTTGGTCATGTTACGCTGAAATGAAAAACGGCTTGAGCGGCCACTTAATCGGCCAAGCACCTTGGCCGCTTAAAAAGCACCTTGAGTGTCGATTAATCGATTTGGAAAAAACCACTTACCCACTTTTTGCCTGCTTTTTTTAAACACTACAGTAAGCCTATAACATTAAGTAAATCATATGGTCCAAGTATTATTGACTATAATATATTAAACTTATATACATTAAATGTTTAATGATAAGACAGTTCTAATTTAGAATGCATACTTTATATGTAAGCCGTGATAATAGGGTATTGTTGTAATGTATCCAAGCAAATTGTATATAACTATTAGCTATTGAAGAGTGCACACTTTGATTACATGTACTTCTATAATGTATGACTAATTGATGATATGTAAATATAACAATAAGTTAGTAAGGTATCTACAATAAGTCTTTTGTTTACTGTTTAGCTAGCAAAATTGTTGTTGTATCATGTCTGTAGGGTGTTTTATTCATGACAAGTCATTTGTTTACTATATAATAGCTATAATTATTGTTTATAGTTGTGTTATAAACTATTTGGGCGTTGTTGGGTAGAATGTTTAGATGTTGAGAGAGTGTCTTAAACTCTCTAGAAAAGCTTCCTTGATGAACGGGGACGTCTACACCAAGCCTCAACATCTTCGGGATGCGTTTTGGGCACCTACAGGTGTATTTACGGTCATTACTTCAGACCATATATGGTCTGCCTGGACTGTATTTGTATTTACGGTCCAGCTGGACCATATACAGTCCAACGCCTGACTGTAAATGTTGTTGATTTGGAAATATAGTCCGTGTTACGGACCGTAAACGCGGTCGGAAAACAACCTAGTGACCTCGGGACTTTGGATATGGGTTGTATTCTTATAAATAGGACTTCCCCAACTCGTCCCAAGCATGAAGAGCAACGAAGAGACATCAAAAGATGTCATTTTTTGAAGACCTAAAGCCTTGGACGGACCTAGGGCTTTCCTTAGGGTTTCACGCCTCCAAGAGCTCCTCTCCAAGCAACCATTTTCTTCCATGGTTGGCTTTCGGGTGTAAAAGGGGATTGGGTACTTCTTCTCTCTTCTGTAATCATCATCTTTGTAATCTCTCTATCAATAATATCATCTCCGCCAGTGGATGTAGGCTCCCACATTGGGAATTTGTCGAACCACTATAAATCTTTTCTTTGTGGTTGTTTACTTGTTCATTGTCGATCTTCTTCATACGTATTCGGTTTGGATTGCTCGATCTCACGCTTCTGCATCTCCGCAACAAGCTCGTTGGGCCTTGTTGTTCGGGTCTCTCATTACCACCATATCCCAACATTAGATGTGTAATTTTTGTATAAAATTATATAGGAAACTAAAACCCATTTTTTTCAAAATCGCCTGCTTAATGGCCTGCTTATCGCTTAACCAGTTACAAGGTGTTGTCCGCACACTTAGCCACTTTTTAAAATATTGGTCATGTATTAGATGAGCAAACTCATTTGCATCATTCCATAGTCTATATTATGTTCGATCACTAGTAGTGTAAGACATTGATATCACGTGATTGTTGTTGGAAAGCAAGCTACATTTTTCCATCTTTGGATAAAAAATGATTTCATGCTACATGTGTGTGTCTATATTATATATGTATTCGACATATTCCTGATTGTTCCCAAATAGTTTACCAAATGTGACCAAATACTCTCATTTTTCTGAATTCCAAACTTTTCAGGCGAGCGGGAAATTTCTGAATGTTGAATTTGTCACTACGGTATTGAGTGATGGTACATTGGGGCAAACAGTGGATGTTGAGTGGTACAAAAGGACCATAAGGACACGGGCAGCACAATATAGCAAATTCCAACAAGAAAGAAGAGAGAAAAGGAGAAGGGGTTATTATGACCCAAAAAGAGGGCAATGAACCCTTATAAATTATCCAGTTTACTGTAACAACCACATTCCATTTGGCTAGAAATCATTAACTGCAGGATTATTAGGAGAATTATTTATTCAGCCCAATAGACCAGCTAGAGATAGATAAGCATACAGTCTTAATTTTAATAATGTTGTTTGTAGCAATTGTGTTGAGAATGTAGCAAGAATTGCAATAAATGCATAGAATTTGATTATGAAATTTACCATCAGCATCTTGTTCTGACGCTGCAACTCCCTGCATAATGATTCTAGCTTTGTCCGAACAGCAATAGCTGCAGAAACCAGAATAATGCACAAGATGGGAATACAACCAGAAAAATATTTATCATAGTACCGGACGGTCATAACCAATAAATTGCAAGATTGACCATACGGTTAAAATTGTATTGACCTAGAACATAGCGCAATTTGGCATACTACCATGGTAAATGTTCAAATGCACATTTGTTCTTTATTGTTCATATAATGAGTCAACAAGAATAGAGAAACTTGAGCTAAAGAGAACAGACTAATTGCTTATTTAATTTGTAGGAAATCCAAGATTTCGTCTTGAGATTGCTTAGTATTGCAAGAAAATCAGCATTCCACCTTAAGATTTACTTTCACTAAATTTCAACGTGCGGACTCAACTTATCCTAGCTGTGATGATGTTCTTGACTTAGAAAATAGTTTTTCAACAAAAATCACTTGCTTTTAAGTTTACTAGGCATAAACCCGTGCTATGCACGTTTGTTTATTAAAATAAAGAAAAATCTAACTTGTAATTTAGAAAAATAAAGAAAAAAGATTATCCAATTTCCACTACACCTTTTCATATATAGTATAGATAGGCATAAAAACTATTAAGTGCCAATTTGTAATTTAAAAAAAAATCATCAAACTCTCTCTCACTCTTCAGAATTGCATCCAACTCACATATTGGGACCAATTTCTAATCCCATTAAAATGAATTACACGTAGCCCTCTTTGTGGGCATTCTTATATAGTATTAGATGAGTCTTCTTATATAGTATATAGTTTTAAAAAAGTAAAGACAGAAGTGTAACTTACAAACATAGAGATATGGGTGCAGGGCGGACGATTTCAAAACAGACTCCTCATTCATTAGATAGAGAAGATTTCGTGATCCGCTGCCGAACCTATTCCAAGAGCTCGGACTGTAATTACAATAAATAATGGTAAAAATTGCACTTAGTCCCCTCCGTGGGCTTTCTTATATAGTATAGATGAGTCTTTCTTATATAGTACATAATTTCAAAATGTAAAGGCAAATGTGTAGTTTATAAACACAAGAACCACTTTTTTATTCCAAAAATAATGGAAAGCCCCCTCTGCGGACTTTCTTATATAGTATAGATGAGTCTTCTTATATAGTATATAATTTAAAAAGGACAAAAGTGTATTTTACACACATAGGGACCAGTTTGTAATTCCAAAAAATAATTAAAAAAATCACTTGGCTCCCTCCACGGGCTTTTATATCTAGTATAAATGAGTCTTTTTATCATCATCGTCGTCGTCGTCATCATCTAAGCCTCAATCCCAACCATGTTGAGGTCGGCTACATGGATCCTTGCTATGGGTCATACTTTGATCAAGATGTAAAGATTCAAATCTCTCTTTATAAGTTCTTCCCAAGTTAATTTAGACATGCTTCTACTTCTTTTAAAGATGAATCTTCTTACATAGTATATAATTAAAAAAGTAAAGAGAAAAGTACAGTTTACGCACACATGGACCAATTTTCTAATTCAAAAAAATAAAAATAAAAATGCACTTAGCCCCACCGTGCAGGCTTTCTTATATAGTTTAGAAGAGTCTTCTTATGTAGTCTATAATTTTAAAAAGTAAAGACAAAAGTGTAGTTTACACAAATAGAGTCACTTTGCAATTCTAAAAGATTTAAAAAAATACACTTTGCCACCTTCGTGGCGTTTCCTATATAGTATAGATGAGTTTTTATTATATATTATGTAATTTTAAAAAGTAAAGAGAATAGTGTAGTGGTACACACACAAGGACCGGTTCATAACTACTGTTAATGTATAGGGACTTACTTGTAAGTGTAAGAAAAGGTCAGGGTGCTATGTGTAAAGTCTGTAAAGTCTCTTGTTTATAAATGTACAAGCAACCGGATCGTGAGGTTGGGGGTTTCTCCCACTTTTTCTCTAGTTTTTAGATGGTATCAGAGCAACAAGGAGATCCCTAGGAGAGTCGTCAATCTCTCCTAGGAAGTTGTCATCCCAAACTTAAGGTCTTTAGTAATCAGGATCAGCAACATCCCAAGCTTTTCCGTTATTCGCTACAGTGCCATACTGTAGCACGATGCCCTTGGACTGACTATTGCTCCTTTCTTTGCTTGGATTTTGGATCAGCCCTTTTAGCTGTTGTATCCCTTTGGTCCTAGCAGCTCCACTAGCAGTTCCACGGTGGTTGGCTGCTACTCCCCTGTTTCTTCTTTAAATCGGTTTGTATTGGGCTCCTGTCAACGGCCTTTTATTGTTGCAAGAAGTTTGGCTTCAAAAAAGAGTTTAAAGGCTGTTTTCCTCCCAAATCTGGTCTATAGGGGGCGTCCTTGATCCTACTAGGCTACTACCTTGCACTAAAGGTCACAGGCATTGGTAGACCGAGAAGAGAGCATTGGTCATTCTCCCTAGGTACTATACCCGCGGGAATATTGTAGCATGGCTGCTACAAACTTTGCAAAAGTCTGTTATCAAGGCCAAACAGTCCCATTTTAAGGTCCTCAAATTCCACAAAGTGTGCAAAAGTCGGACTTCAAGGACTTCTATTGTCCATTGATATGATTTCTTGAAGAACAAGTCTGATTTCTTCACTGTATTAAAAACGGCTCAGGCGGGCGCTTAAGGGTTGACAGGTCCTGGCCGTTCTAATCCAGCCTTAGGCGTCCACCTTTTGCTTAGGCCATTAAGCGCCCGCTTTTGGGCCGGAACAACTGTTTTAGGGGAGCGCTTTGACCCGATTAAGTAATAATCGGCTCCTAGAGACATGATACTGGAATTTCTTGGCTGATTTTATTCTTGAATGGATATTACTCTATTATACTTCTAGCAAATGATTAGTTTTATTGATTTCCTTGCTGCTTTCACTGATTACTGATCGGTATTACTGATTAGTATTACTTTTTTGGCACAATAGTGACTATTTGATTAATATTACAGATTAGTAGTAAAGTTCTTGATAATTAATTCAAAGTTGGTTATTTACAATTACTGATTTGCATGTTGATGATTAGAAATATTGTTTGCCGGTAAGCAATGATAGATGCTTAATTAAATACTGATTTACTGAGATGCTTGCTTATTTTACCTATTTGTATTACAGATTAGTCGTTTAGAGTTTGATAACAAATTCATAGTTGGTTATTTACAATTATTGTTTTGTTTTTGGTGATTAGAAATATTGATTAGTAGTAAAGTATTGATTAATACTTAGTTTTAAATACTGGTTTTCTGATTAGATTTGTATAAAAGTTTCATAGAAATATATTTTTATACACAAATATGTGTAATTTTGTATATAAAATATATAAGAATATAGGATCCCGCTTTTTCAAAAAACGCCCGCTTAATCGCCTGTCTGGCCATTAATCGGCTACAAGGTGCTGTCTGCACGTCTCCCACTTTGCACTTTTTAAAACATTGGATTTCTTGAAGAAAAATTCTGAATCTTTGCTATCAAGTCTGGTTTGCTGTCCCTGGTTCATTTTTGCTAATTTAATCAATATTTTCTTTGGTTGGGTGCATCTGTGGTCAACGTGGCTGATAAAGGAGTCTGCGGTTCACCAATCATGTGCAACAATCCATAATGAGCTATATGGATTTCCTGTGAAGTCGATTAATATGACAGTTGTTGATGATACTCAGGAGGAAGCTACATATCGAATGTCTTGTCCAAAGAAGAATATGCTCATTTGATGCTTTTTTGAGATTTAAAGCAAGCAATACTTCAGTATCCATTGCACAGAGGATTGATTTGTCGGTAATCGGTATGCATTTCACATGGATCCAAGGCATCGACGTCTAATTCAGATTGAGTCCTTGATTCTGGTGCAACTGATCACATCATCGGGGTACCAGAGCTGTTCACCACCTACACCCATAACCCCACTTACCCGGTGTCACCCTTGTAGACGGCTTTGTTGATCTTGTTAAGGGAATTGGGGCAATGTCACCTACCCCAATATCCCTTCCATGTTCCATCTACATTGTTCATTCCTCAATTTTCTTCTTATATGTAATCAATTAGCAACTTAACTCGTTCTCTTCAAGCCTTTATTACTTTCTTACCAGATGTTTATCTTATACAGAACTTGAAGACGAGGAAGCCGATTGGTGAAGAATATGAACTGGTTGGACTCTACTACTTGCAGTAGTTTTCCACATAATGAGTCAGTGTCTCCTTTGGTGGTGCTTAGTCGTCTCGTCGTGCATTTGTAGAAAAGCTCAAGTTTTTTATTCCAAGTTTGTCCCACTTGGAGAATTTGCAATGTGAATCATGTCTATTGAGGAAGCACATGAGGTATGTCTTTAAATCTAGGGAGAGTCAAAGAACAAAGTTTGTGCTTGAAATGGTAATTCTGATATATGGAGTCCGAGTAGTGTTAAATCTAAGCTTGGGTTTAGATATTTTGTTATTTGTGTTGAACTGTTGATCATTATTCTAGTGCTACATGGCTTCATTTGTTGAAGGAACGATCTGAACTTTTGTCCATATTTAAATCCTTTTGTGCAGAAGTGAAAACCCAATTGCAAAAGAAAAAATTTACGGTTCGTTCTAAGTTTCTAACAATGCGAGATAGTACTTCAGTTGTGAGTTCATCCATTCACCTCTACACATGGCATCATCCATCAGTCATCTTGCCCACATACTCCACAGCAAAATGGGGTAGCTGAGAGAAAAATCTGTCATGATGTCGAAACCACTCGCACTCGTGTCCTTCATATGCAAGTTCTTGGAGAATTTTGGGGGATGCAATCCTCACTGCCACCTACCACATCAATCGTAGCCATCATTTGCTCTCCAAAATCACATACCTATTCAGATCCTTCATCTTATGAAGTCGTTGTATAATGTTCCACCTAGAGTGTTTGGATGTGCTTGTTTTGTCTATTGCCTTGGTCCAGGTCTAGGTTGTATAGGTGGCCAGGCGGCTAGGCGTTGCCTAGGGACGCCCGGGCAGCCTAGGTGGAGGCCTACGTATTCCTAGTGTTTTTTTTTTTAGTTTACATATATAGACATATATAGTTATATATTCACCTATAGGCAATATATGAATCAGTAGGACTTACTAAGAGGAGGAAAGAAAAGTAAAAGATAACATTTATCTACTTGAGGAAGAGTAACAAATCTCAAAAAGAAATCAACAAGGAGGTCGAGGAAAACAATGAACAAAGAAAGAACAAAAAAATGAAAAGAAAAAATAGAGCATCATGCAGAAGGAACCTTGCGTATTGTGAAACCGTGGAGAAAAAATAAATCAGAAGATTGATAGAGGAAGAAGAGGAAATAACAAAATGAAAGTAGAAAGGAGGTCGAAAAGATGAGAAACAATATAGGCCTATATGTATAGATATGAATAATTGAATCTAATATAGGAATGCTAGGGTAAGAAAACTGTAAATGCAAGGAAGAAATTAGCATTGTATTAATGTGAGACCAGTTATACAAAAAGATTTATATAACAGATTATAGAAATAGGAGGATGAAGAAGAAGAAAAATCATGTAGTATATAGTAAATCGGTAAGTGGAGCAGTAGTAAATGGATCATATCATAATTGTGCAGCAGCAGTAACACAAAAACGTAGCAGCAATTTGCTGCTTGATGATGCAAAAATAAGAAAAGAAAATAAAGAGGAATGCAGTAACATTGCAGCAACTTTGCTGCTTGATGGAGCTGCTAAGGAAAAGAAAAAACAAGAGGAAAGATTAAGGAGGAAGAATAGGTATCAAAAGAAATGAAAAGACGATAAGGGGGAAAACAGCCTAGATTTTAGGCCCAGTGGGCGCCTAGGCGGCCGCTCAGGCCGTCCAACAGCCTAGTTATGCTGAGAGTCCAGGTTTTGGAGGCCAGGTGGCCGCCTAGGCGCCCGTACAACAATGGTTCAGGTATCAATAAGTTAAGTCCAAACTTCGTTAAATGTGTTTTCTTAGGTTACTCTTAGGTTCAAAAGGGGTATAAGTGCTACAACCCAACCTTACATCGCTTCTTTGTATTTGCATATGTCACCTTCTTTGAAGGCACGTCCTATTTCGATGATAGTTCTTCAGTGACACCCGCAGTTATAGTGGAGCTCTTGCCCCTTCCTATCATTGTCGAGTCTACTTTTTCTGATTCCCCTAGCAATATTGGTCCTCGTGATGTAATTCCACCCAGCTCCATGAGACCCCCAATCACTCAAGTCGACATTCGCCGTACATGAGCCGGTGGACAGTCCATTTTAAGTGCCACTGCAAGTGCAACAAAGATTGCACGCCAATTCAGCCCCTTCTTGAGATGCTTCCTTATTAGAAAGTTAGGTAAAAATAGTTACTCCACCTTTACAACAGGATCTTCCTATTGCTTTAAGTAAAGGTACATGATTATGCACTCTTAAAATATTCAACATCCGGTTTCTAACTTTGTTATATATAACCATCTTTCACCTTCATATTATGCCTTTATTTCTTCTATATCCTTAGTGTTTATACCTTTGTTAGTTTCAGTTGCACTTGATCACCCACGTTGGCATCATGCTATGGATGAAGAGATATCAACTCTACATCAGAAAAAAAAACATGGTCTCTTGTTTCACGCCCGCATGGCAAGTCTGTTGTTGGATGTCGTTGGGTTTACACTGTCAAAGTGGGTGCAAATGGTTGTGTTGATCGGCTCAAGGCACGTTTAGTCGCCAAGGGCTACACTTAAGTTTATGGTGAGGATTACTCATAGACCTCTCGTGTGGCAAAGATGGCTTCTATTCGCATTTTCTTGCCTTTGGTTGCAATTCACCCTTGGCCTCTACACCAGCTTGATATTAAAAATATATTCTTGCATGGTGATCTAGATGAGGAGATTTATATAATATATGCCTAAATATGGAGTTTCGGCATCCACATTCCATAGGATATAGATATTCTTTTATCATATCCCGAGAGTCTGAATATAGATGACACATTTAAAAATCCAGTAGACTCCGTTCATGATAGATTATGTATATCTATCTATCTATCTATCTATCTATATATATATATATATATATATATATATATATATATAAACAAATTTGTAGATAACTATGTAGCATAAATGGGTGTTAAAGCCAAGTGATAGGGTGTTCTTTTCATTATTCAGATTACGATAATTAAAAAAAACCCCAAGGAGAGGGTTTCTCTGACATTAATGCAAATACTATTGTTTTTAGCCTTAACCTTGAAATTGAACAAACAGTTGATTGTTTCCAAATTCCTTATGACTCACTTTTTCAATCATCGTCATTGTCATCTAAAGCCTCAATCCCAACCATGTTGAGGTTGGCTACATGGATCCTTTTTTTGCAATCAGCTATCTGGAACAAGAATGCAGCCCGCAAGTAGAAGTGGTTTCCTTTTTGTCCCATCCATAACAAGAGCTCGGGGAGGAAGAAATATAGCCAAAGTACACAACAGTTGAGGATATTGGGCTCCCAGAGTGGATGTTGACCATCAATAGAAAGTTGTTGCAGGTGTCAACAATGCACACAGACATTCAGGTCACACAGGTTAGCAGTAATAGTAGGATACTAAATCCTCCTTATGGTGAGCTACAAGCCTACAAGCATTTTCCTTGAAGTGCACACCAATCTCTAAGCAGTAAGTACTGTTGACTTGAGAGTTATGCTTTGCCCATATTTTGATAATGACTTAACCATTCCATTCCTATGTATCTAATATGATTGTTCAAGATTGATTTCAGGCTTTATATTAATGAAAAGGATCAAATTACACAAGTCCTAGCTTGTCCAAGTTCAAGTCAAAAGCAATGCAAGCGCGCATTTTGGGAAATCACTCCAAATGACCTTAGATGGTTTTTGTAATCACTTGTATTGATGATATGGCTTGTAACTAAGATGAGAAAAAATCAGGGACACTTAATTCCAACGTTTGATCACTCAAAAGTCAATTTAGAAAATTTATCACAGGCTGTTTATCGGTCGAGTTGGAAACTCGACAGATCCAGTGATGGATTTTCTTGAGAGACCAATCGGTCGAGTTGCACACTCACAGAACTCGACCGATTGATCAACTAAGCAAAACTGATTTTGACTCATCGGTCGAGTTTCCCAGAACAAACTCGACCGATTGTTTGAAAATTGGCAGTCACTTAGTGGATCGGTCGAGTTATCTTTATTGAAACTCGACCAAATGTACTATACGAAAAACGCAGAAAAAATGATTATAACCGTTGGTGAGTGTTTTGAGCGAGAATACATCCATTCTAACTTGAAAAACGGCTATATTTCGCCCTTAAGTGATCTCACACTCAAGGAAACACCCACATCTATAAATAGGACCCCTTAGAGTTCATTCCAAGTTGTTCATTCATGTTATTCTAAGTCCTTGCTATAGTTAGGTGCGTTGCAACTCCTTGAGCCCCTTTCTCTCTCTCATTTACATAGTATTTCGTGATTATGAGTAAGTTAGGCCAGTTGTAAGAGAGTTACCTTCATGTGCTTGTAAAGCTCTCGTGCCATTCCATCTTCCCTGTCACCTTTCTCAAAGAAAAAAAGGTTGAAGCAAGCTACTCCGAGTGAAGGTGAAGTTGTTGTTCTTCTTCTTCAAGATTGAAGAAGAGGTGAAGATCCAGGTGAAGGAGAAGGGCAAGGCTAAGATTCAAGAAGAGTGGACAAATTCCTTCAAGGCCAAAGACTTGATGCAAGTGTGGGTAAGTCCTTGTTGAAGGTTGAAGACATCTTGTTCAAGTAGGTAAGTCCTTGTGTAGGTGGAAGATTCTTGTCTTGAATAGGTAAGTCCTTGGATGTATGGTGGTCTCCTTGTATCTCTTATGAATGCGTATAAGTATACATGGATTGCAAAGTCCTAGAGGTTGACCTCTCTAGGTAGTGGATTGACTCTCTCCTAGTTTGGAGAGTGGAACCACTCTAAACCACCTTGTCCAAGTGCATGTTTCAATTTCTCTCATCCTTGCTATGCTAGCTTAGTTAGGACTTCAAATTGCTCTTAAGCTATTGGTTTTAATTGATATAATTTGAAGGTCTAACTTATCTTGTGAGAATTTTGAAGCTCTATTCACCCCCCCCTCTAGAGCCCTAGATCCAACAAGTGGTATCAGAGCTAGAGGATCTTCTCCAGCAATCTCCCACGAGACGAGAAGATGGGCGACAACCTACTTGGTTCACTCAACCTAGAGAGAGGCTTCTCCATGCGCCCTCCGATCTTCGACGGCACCAACTTCCTCTATCGGAAAAGGCGTATGTAGTTCTACATTCAAGGCATGAACTTTGATATGTGAAAGGTGATAGTCACACTATACAAGGAGCCAACCAGAGCTGTTTCAACATGGAATGAAGATGCACTAAAAGAAGCCCAGCTCAATGTCAAACCCATAAGCATCCTCTATGCAGCCCTTACCCTAACAGAGTTCAACCGCATCTCATCTTGGGACGTTGCATATGAGATTTGGGATAAATTGTGCATTACCTATGAGGGCACAAAGCAAGTCGAGGAAGCTAAGATATACATGTTGAAAAGCTTTATAAAGAACTTCAAGATGGGCAAGAAATAAGGGATTACGGATATGTACTCTAGGCTCAATGTGATCATCAATGGCCCAGCTGCTTTGAGCAACACTTTGGATAGAGGTGTAATCAATTCCAAGATCTTGAGGACTCTACAAAAGAGATGGGAGTCAAAGGTGACCTCCATTGAAGAAGTGAGGAACCTTGGTGACATCCCAAGCGAAGAGCTCATTGGTAACCTCCAAGCTCATGAACCAAGGCTTGACAAGCAAGAAGAAGAAGTCAAGCAAGAAGAGAAGGAAGACAAGAAGATCAAAGATATTGCTTTCAAAGCACAAGTGGAGGCGGTCATTCTTCAACAACAACTTGCTTGTCGGACATCTCCCTCCTCATCTAGTGAAGATGATGGCCCTAGTGAGCATGAAGTCAACTACACCAAGGACAAGCACTTCAAAGGAAAGCAATCCTCCTCTACTCCTAGATGTTATAAGTGTGGACAAAAGGGACACTACAAGAGTGAATGTCCCAAGTCAAGAAAGTCACACCACAAGGGCAGCTCCAAGAAGGAGGAAGAGTACAAGAAGGAGAGCAAGTACAAGAGGAAGGAAAAGAAGGAAAAAAGACATAAGAATGCAGCTCATGCAGCTTGGGGGGAGTCGTCCTCAAGTGGCTCTAGCTCCGAAGAAGATGGAGAGTGTCACCTTGCACTCATGGCATCTACTAGTGAAGAAATTGGTGAGAAAAAAGGTGGATTATTGATAGTGGCTGCACTAAGCATATGACAGGTGATATAAGCCATTTCAACAACTTCACTAAAAAAAAGAGGTTCCATTACCTTTGGGGACAGCAAGAAATGTAAGGTTAAAGGTGAGGGTGATGTAGGTGAATCTTTGTGTATCAAGAATGTTCTTTTTATGGATGGCCTACATCACAATTTAGTAAGTGTAAGTCAATTATGTGATAATGGTTATCTTGTGCTATTTATTTCTTTTGAATGCTTGACTCTAGATTCCCCCACCTATCAAGCCATATATAAGGGAACTAGAAGTGGTAATCTTTATGTAATTGTGTTCGACTGTATTAAGCATGTTATTGGTAGATGCCTAGTAGTCAATTCGAATGATATTTCTCTTTGGCATCGTCGGCTTGGTCGTGTAAATATGCATTAGTTGAAGAAGTTGAGCAAAAAGGAATTGGTCAAGGGATTTCCCAAATTGGATTTGAAAAGGATGAGGAATGTCAACCTTGTACGCAAAGAAAGCAAACCAAGTCCTCCTTCAAATCCAAAGGAGATTTTAGTACCAAGAGAGCTCTTGAACTTCTTCACATTGATCTATTTGGACCAATGAGAACTCAATCGCTTTGTGGTTCCAAGTATTGCCTTGTTATTGTCGATGATTTCTCTAGATATACTTGGGACCTTCTTTTTTGTTTCCAAGAGTGATACGCTTGATGTCTTCTCAAGTTTTTGTAAACGAAGTTGAGAATGAAGCTTCTTGTCGGATCGTTTCCATCCGTAGTGATCATGGGGGAGAATTCAAAAATGATCTTTTTGAACATTTTCGTGAAGAATCTGGCTATGCACATAGTACCTCTTCACCTCAAACACCTCAACAAAATGGGATTGTAGAGAGGAAGAATAGGTCACTACAGGAGATGGCTAGGACCATGCTTTTAGAGTATGACACTCCAAAGAAGTTTTGGGCCGAAGCCGTCAGTACCTCATACTTTGTACAAAACCAGGTTTCTACACATCCTTCTTTAAAGAAAACCCCCTATGAGCTATGGCGTGGTAGGAAGCCTTCTATCGAGTTTTTCCATGTTTTCAGATGTCCTTGTTTTGTTTTGAATACAAAAGATTCTCTCGACAAGTTTGATCTGAAATCTTAGAAGGCTTTCTTTTTTTGCTATAGCACAACTAGCAAGGCTTATAGAGTATTTAATGTTGATCTTGCTAAGGTGGAAGAATCTATAAATGTTAAGTTTATTGAGACGAACCTCTCTATTCTCAAAGATATTGTTCCAAATGATGATGTTACAAGTGAGGTAATTCCTATTCTAAAAGAACTCAACATCACCCAAAAGGGAAAAGAGGTGGTCATTCAAGAAGAAGAGAAAGATGAAGAGAAAAAGGATCCAACTTCCCGATTTGCAAAGAATCATCCAAAAGAGCTGATTTTAGGTAATCCATTTGAAAGAGTGAAGACGCGGGGTGCATTCAACAAAGAACAAACCAACAGCGCCTTCATCTCACAACTCGAGCCAAAGAGCATCAAAGAAGCTCTTGGGGATGATGAGTGGATCCTAGCTATGCAAGAAGAGTTGGAGCAATTCGAAACGAACAAAGTATGGACCCTAGTGCCAAGACCAAGTGATAGAAAGATCATTGGCACCAAGTGGGTCTACCGCAACAAGTTCGATGAAAGCGGCAAAGTGGTAAGGAACAAAGCAAGGTTAGTGGCTCAAGGCTACAATCAGCGGGAAGATATAGATTTTGATGAAACATATGCACATGTAGTTAGACTTGAGTCCATTCATATGTTGCTTGCTTTCGCTAGTTATAAAAACTTTCTTCTGTATCAAATGGATGTTAAAAGTGCGTTTTATAATGGTACAATTGAGGAGGAAGTGTATGTTGCACAACCCCCGGGCTCTGAACATGATAGTTTACCTAACCATGTTTATTTGTTGCAAAAAGCTCTATATAGACTCAAACAAGCACCTCGAGCTTGGAATGAGAAATTAAAGAATTTTTTATTAGATCATGGGTATTGATTGGCAGAGTAGATTCTACCTTGTTACCAAAGCACATTTCTAACATTTTTCTTATCATTCAAATATATGTTGATGATATCATTTTTGGCGGAACTAACCTTGATCTTAGCAAAGAATTTAGTCATCTTATGCAGAGTGAATTCGAGATGAGTATGATGGGTGAGCTCACATTCTTCCTCAGCTTTCAAATCAAGCAAACTAAAGATGGGAACTTCATCAACCAAGGCAAGTACACAAGTGAGCTACTTAAGCGCTTTGGGATGGATAAAACCAAGTCGATGGACACACCCATGTCAAACACCGCCAAACTTGATAAGGATGAAGAAGGTGAAAAGGTAGATGAGAAGCTCTATAGAGGTATGATTGGAAGTTTACTTTTCTTAACTGTCTCTAGACCTGATATAATGTTTAGTGTTGGTTTGTGTGCTCGCTTTCAATCAAATCCCAAGAAATCACATCTTATAGCTGTCAAAGAGGATTTTAAGGTACTTAGCCAAAACCGAAAATTTTGGACTATGGTATCCCAAGTCAAGGGACTCTACTCTTACAGCTTATAGTGATGCAGATTACGCGGGATGCTTGATCGATAGAAAGTGCACAAGTGGCACTTGCTTTTTCCTAGGACCATGATTGGTGTCTTGGTTCTCCAAAGAAATAGAGCACAGTGGCATTATCAACCACCAAGGCTGAATACATTGCAGTTGGGAGTTGTTGTGCCCAGGTTCTATGGATGAAGCAAATGCTCCAAGACTTTAACATTCATTTTGATGCTTCTCCCATCTATTGTGATAATACTAGTGTAATTAACTTGTCATATAATCTTATCTTGCATAGTAGAGCTAAACATATAGAGGTTCGTCATCATTTTCTTCGTGATCACATTGCCAAGAAGGATATTTATATCACGCACGAGGACACGAAAAATCAGTTGGCGGACATTTCATTGAACCCCTAGCTAGAGAGCAATTTAACTTTATTAGATCTAAACTGCTCATAACTGCTTTGAATGAATCTGATATGTTTTCTAACTAGTTGTCGTTTATCCTATATGTTTTGCTTATATTTTGATCACCATTGCTTGCAAATTTGATTTAAAAAATCAGTTTTCATGTTCCTTTTGCCTTGTTTTTCTCTTGTTTTTGGGTATTTTTCGCAAACGCTTGTTTTATCGCAAAATAGTACCCAATGATGAGTGATATGTGTCTAAGTATGTTTAAAATACAAAATGAACTTGAAAATAAATTTAATTAGCACTCAAATGGCTAGTGTGACAGAGCCAGGTATTGCAAAAGGCTTAGAGTTGCACAACGTGTGCACCCCCATATATATATATATATAACTGAGACAATTACAGAGAGGTCCATATATAAAGGAAAATAACAAAACAAATAACATGCTTAAGTAAAACAGGAAATATCTAATGTAACACCCCCTCAAGTTGGAGCATAGATGTCAATCATGCCCAACTTGTCCAGCAGCATGCAGAATTGTTTCTTAGCCAAGAGCTTGGTGAAGATATCAACAACTTGATCTTCAGATCGCGTGAAAGGAGTGCAGATCTTGCCAGCAAGAATAGACTCTCTGATAAAGTGGCAATCAACCTCGATATGTTTGGTGCGCTCATGATAGACAGGATTATTTGCAATGAAGATGGCAGGTCTGTTATCACAATGCATAGGAATGGCCGATGAAGACTCAATCCCAAATTCTTTCAGAAGAGAACGCACCCATAGCAACTCACAAGCAGTATGGGCCATGGCCCTGTACTCAGCCTCAGCACTAGACCTGGCCACCACATTCTGTTTCTTGCTCCTCCAAGTAACAAGATTGCCCCCTACAAAGGTACAATAGCCAGAAGTAGATTTTCTATCGACTTTGCTGCCTGCATAATCAGAATCAGAATATCCTTCAAGAACACAGTGCCCATTGTTTTTATAATGAAGTCCCTTGCCAGGAGATCTTTTTAAGTATCTCAAGACTTGACATGCAGCATCCCAGTGGCATTGTCTAGGTTTGTCGAGGTATCTGCTAAGAAGACCCACTGCAGTAGCAATATCAGGACGAGTAACAGTCAAGTAGATCAATTTACCAAACAGCCTCCTGAATTTTTTATGATCAGAAAACATAGCAGAAGAATCATCATCCCAATTGACATTGGGATCAAGAGGAGTATCTGAAGGTCTCGCACCAAGCATACCAGTCTCCTGCAGTATATCAAGAACATATTTTCTCTGCGAAAGAACCAAGGCATTAGAATTTCTAGATACTTCTATGCCAAGAAAGTACCGGAGTCTACCTAGATCTTTGGTAGCAAAATGCTTGCCCAAATGATCTTTAGTAGCCTGAATACCAAGAGTGTCGCTGCCAGAAATAATAATATCATCAACATATACAATCAGAACAGTAATACCAGCAGAAGTCTTTTTTGTGAATACAGAATGGTCAACTTGTGACCTCAGAAAGCCAAAATCAATCATAATCCTACTCAGCTTATCAAACCAGGCACGAGGACTCTGCTTGAGCCCATAGATAGACTTTTTGAGCCTGCATACTTTATGAGACTCCCCCTGAGCAACAAACCCAGGAGGTTGCTCCATATACACCTCCAGTAAATCACCATATAGAAAGAGCATTTTTCACATCAAGCTGCATAAGAGGCCAGTTTAGATTCACAGCAACAGATAACAGAATCCTGACAGAGTTAAGACGAGCAACAGGAGAAAAAGTCTCAAAATAGTCAATGCCATAAGTCTGAGTGTATCCCTTCGCAACAAGCCTTGCCTTCAACCTCTCAACCGTACCATCAGGTTGATATTTGACTGCATAAACCCACCTGCAGCCTACAGGCTTACACTGAGGAGGTGGATCCACCAGCTCCCAAGTGTCTCTGTCAGTAAGAGCTAGCATTTCATCATTCATAGCAGATGTCCAAGCTGTGCTTTTCAAAGCTTCCTGAACATTCTTTGGAACAGCCACAGCAGATAAGGCAGATACAAAATTGCTGGAATGAGTATTTAGATGAGCAGTCGACACACACTGAGCAATGCTATGGGAAGTGCAAGAACGAGTACCCTTACGGAGAGCAATAGGTATGTTAAGATCAGAGTGTACCTCAGGAGCAGCAGAACCTTCTGGAGGAGAAGATTGGTTGTCTTGGGGGGGTACGTTTGT
This sequence comes from Alisma plantago-aquatica, assembly GCA_963693085.1. NCBI lineage: Eukaryota > Viridiplantae > Streptophyta > Magnoliopsida > Alismatales > Alismataceae > Alisma > Alisma plantago-aquatica. Next base: position 303,348,524 of record OY856411.1, on the reverse strand, counting down.
GGAAGGTGCTTTATTCCTGCGCTGATAAACAATAAGAGGAGGGTCTTGCTTTGCATTAGTCTCAGTGTCAGTGCGATCAGGCACACAGTCAGCAATAACAGGTAAAGGAGGAGCCAGAATATCAGTCTGCAAACTCTCTCCTGCTGAAGAATAATATGGTGTGTCCTCAAAAAAGACATCATTACTAGTAAACCACTTTCGAGTGTTGGGATTATAACATATGTAACCCTTTTGAGTCCGAGAATAGCCCAAAAAAATGCATTTAGCAGCTCGAGGAGACAGCTTATCAGAAGTAGGACCAAGCAACCGAACAAAACAGGTACACCCAAAAATTCTAGGAGGCACAGGAAACATGGAGATGTCGGGGTGCAAAACTTGAAAGGGAATTTTATTCCCAATAACAGACGATGGCATCCTATTAATCAGAAAACATGCAGTTAAGATAGCTTCAGGCCAATAAGATCGGGGCACATGAGAATGCATCATTATTGTTCTGGTAACTTCTAATAAGTGCCTATTCTTCCGCTCAGCAACACCATTTTGTTGTGGGGTATAAGCACACGAAGTTTGATGAAGAGTACCCACAGATTTACAGAAAACAGCTACATCATGCTTAACAAATTCTAAAGCATTATCAGTGCGAAAGGTTTTAATAGGCAAACCAAACTGAGTCTTTATTTCAGCAAAAAAATATTTAATAGTAGACAGCACTTCAGACCTACTTTTTAACAGAAACAGCCAAGTGGTCCTCGAAAAATCATCAATAAACAGAATGAAGTACTTGTAACCAGACAAACTTGGTACATTGCATGAACCCCATACATCAGAGTGAACTAAATCAAAAATGTTTTTACTGGTCACAGAACTACGTCTAGGATACACAGTACAAGTCTGTTTCCCTAGTTGACACGAATCACACTGAAAATGACAGCTGCCAATATCAGGAACTAAACTACGCAGCTTCTCTGAAGAGGGATGGCCCAGCCTGTAGTGCCACTGGAGAGCTGAAACAGAAGCAGATAATGCAGATACCACAGCAGCTTTCTCTGATCTAGGTAGCTGGTCCAAATAAAACAGTCCATCAGCACCTTCATACCCCCCACCAATCTTCATCCTCGTGTGAAGGTCCTGAAAAGTGCATGAACCAGGAACAAAGGTCAGGCTACAATTCAAACTCCGTAAAATCTTGTTGACAGATAACAGGTTAAGAGGAAATCTTGGCACATATAAGGCAGATTTTAGGCGAAAATGAGAAATAATATCACCAACTCCAACTACTGACGACTTGGAGCAGATATATGCTTAAATAAAGATTTATTTCCAGAAATATGTGCAGAGGCACCACAGTCTATCACCCATTTGGTATTACCAGAAGGAGAGGGTGAGGAGGAGCTCAGGAAGGCAGTGTCATAACCAGAAAAGGCAGCATGTGCTCCACTCGTAGATGCAGCAGAAGATGAACCACCACGCTCAAGGAGATGACGCTCCACCTCAGCACGGATGTAGTCTGCAGTAGCTCCCACAGGCTCTGGTGCAGGTGTCTGAGTAGCACCCTCAGACGCAGAAGAATCGATCGCAGCATTGGCCCAGGCCGGCTTACCATACTTTTTCTAGCATTTTTCCTCAATATGGTTGGACCGGCCACAGAAGGTACACAAGCGTTGTCCTTGCTGAGGACGCGCAGCAGCAGAGGATGGGGCAGCAGGAGGAGCTCCTCGTCTAGCACCAGGTCCACGCCCCCGGCCTGCACCCAGGGGAGGACGACCATCACTGGAGCAGCCACGGCCACGGCCACGACCACGCCTGCCCCAAGCGGCCAAAGCAGTAGAGTCCCCCGTCTCAGGAGACGGAGACGGTGTCGATGACGGAAGGCGTTGAAGACGCTTGTAGGCAGTCTGCAATGTAGGGAGTGGATCACTCGCCAAAATCTGATCGACCACTCCATTATAGGACTCTGGTAAACCACTGAGAAACTGAATCAGCTGAAGCTCCGCCCGTTGTTTCTGCATAGTAGCTAAATCAGTGGACAGCGGGTGATACATCTCCAATTCACCCCACAGACCAGTGAAGGTGGAGAAGTAATCTGAAATGTCAGAACCAGTAAACCGCAGACGCCCCAATTGCTTTGTGATATCAAAGACCTTCTTCGGATTTTCATTGTGCGAGTAGGTACTAGCGAGCTGATCCCACATCTGCTTCGCCGTAGGCAGCTGAAGAAGAGTGACGCTAATCTTCTCAACAGAGCTGTTGAGAATCCACGTCATGACAGTCGAGTCATCACGAACCCAATCATCAAAGGCCTTGAGATCTTTGTCATCCGCCTCCGCTGCAGGTTGAGGCGGACCCGTCCGAATCAAGTGAGAGTACTTCCCTTGGGATTTGGCAAAGATCACAAAGGAACAGACCCACAGCTGGTAGTTGCGCCCGTCAAGCTTGACAGTAGTGACTTGACGGCGCGACTCTCTCCACATGTCATCCCCGGAAGACGCCATGAGAAAGGCAAGCACAGGCACAGGTAGGCACAGGTAGAGGACGGACTACGCCGTCAGGCAGGCAGAAGTAGGCAAGAACACGTCACGGTGGACCTCTCACATACGCACTACGCCAAGGTGTAGCAGAGAACCCGGAGGCCGAGGCCTACACGGGCAGGCAGGCACAAAGAAGCACGAACCGACGGTAACCCCTTAGACGAACAACGCGTCAATCTCCCCCTGACTACAGATCTAGGCCAGATCTACCAGTGGGGCAGTGGTCCCTTAGATACGACCACCCAGCAGCGCACCTGCTGTGCGAACAACAACTACGGTTGCTCAAGCACTAGCGGTGTACCACGCCAGGAGGCAAGACGGAACCACAAACCCGACGGAAAGACCTGCGGCCCGGTGAAGGTGACCGGCCGGAGCTACTGCGGCCCTGGCTAAGCCAGCGGCAGCGGCTTGCAGCTGCCGGCTGGCTGCTGCCGACCGGCGGGGCGGGGGGGGGGGGTGGCGCCGGAGAAGAAAGAAGGGAGGGAGGGAGGCTAGGTTGCCTGCTCTGATACCATGTGACAGAGCCAGGTATTGCAAAAGGCTTAGAGTTGCACAACGTGTGCACCCCCATATATATATAACTGAGACAATTACAGAGAGGTCCATATATAAAGGAAAATAACAAAACAAATAACATGCTTAAGTAAAATAGGAAATATCTAATGTAACAGCTAGAAATTAGAATTTCTAATGTGGTTCAGTTGGGCCATCGATCGAGTTGCCAACTCGACCGATCGGAGGCCGAGAGCTTTTTTAAAGAGCTTATCGGTCGAGTTTCCGAGTCACAGAACTCGACCGATGGCCGGGCTAGAGCAAACATAAGTTAGGTTCGGCCGACTTTTCTCCCTCTCAACTAGAGAAAAATCGACCAATCCAACCTCTAGCTCCCTCAAGCTCTCAACCCTAGCCCCGACCTTTCCATCACTAGCACAAAAGTCGTTCATGAATTCTATGTTAACTTGCAATGGAATTATGACACACTCGTACCACCACCCAATGCTCAAGTAGTCCTCACTTCCATGATCGCTGGGAAGAAATTCCAAGTCTCCGAGGATACCCTGAACATCTTCTTCTCGGGTACTGAGGTGACTGACACTTGGAGGAAGGACTACCCCGAATATTTTGACCTAGTTGAACCTGAGGCCTTCTACAAGCAATATGATCTCACTCTCCCTGATTGTCATAAATACTTGAAGAAGCCTCAGTTCCCCTATAGGAATAAGTGTACCCATCCCTCCTCCACCTTAGACCTCAAGAACTACATACTTGCCTTAGTGGTTAACTGCAATATTCATCCCAAGAAAAATCAGACTGAAATTACAGAAAACACTACCGTAATTATATATTGTCTCTTTGAAGAACATCGGAGTCAAATGGTCTCGTTATGTCCATCATATGACCTGTTTTGACTCTGGTAAAAACACCTGTGGCACTCACCCACCCTACCCAGCCCAGATCTGTGATCTTTTTCAACTTGAAACTAACATATCTCTTTTCCATGACCTTCACAACAAACCAGCCCGGAAAGGAGTTTGCATCAGTGAGACCACACTTAAAAAATTTGTGTCTATCCCCTCATCTACCACACCTGAAGCCTCTACCTCTACCTCTGCCACCTCAGCCTTCCCGACCTGCCCGCGCCTCGTTCCATGTATCAAATGAAACCATTATGGGCTACATGATGCATCAACAAGCGTACAACCTTCAGGTTCACGAGCACATGCATCAGAATCTCTGTGTCACCATGTCCAACATGAACCTATCTTGTGCACACCCTTATCCTGCCTACCAGCCCTACCCAGGAGGTGACTATGCATCGTATGCATATGATCAATTTTACCCAGCCCCTCCACCAGCTGCTTCCATAGTAACAAGTTCGGGATTCGGCAACTTTTCGGTTGGCTGGAAAAAATCGGAATTCGGAAAAAATCGAGAAAAGTCGTGAAAAGGTCGATAAATTTCGATCAAAGTTCGGTCAACTATTCAGATATAATCGAGAATAAGTCGGCTATATAAGTATATACATATATATGTATGTATATATATGTATGTTCATAAATAAATGTATCTATGTACATACATATATGATGCATGTAACTGTTACGGCCACAAGACATACAATCTTAGTGAGTGAAAAAGTAGGAAAAGAAGTAAAAAATAGTTGAGTAATAACATGAACTGTCCAGAGGAGTGGGGGTTTGAGGTTTAGTGTGTATTAGGAATTTTGTGTACATGGTTTGGTATAAAAAGAGCATGTGACTTAAAGGAGAAAAATCGTGAAAAATCGTGAAAAGTCATGAAGAATCGTAAAAAAATCGTATAAATCGCGAAAAAGCGGGATTAATCGTGAAAAGTCGTGAAAAATCGGCGATTGGCGTATTAATCGTGATGAATATTCAGGAGCCTATAACATCGTGAAAAATCGCCAATTTTTCGTAAAATTCGGAGACTTTTGTTACTATGGATGCTTCTGCTGCGGGTGAATCTACCCCTGGAGTGATGTCTCTTCCTGTTGGCCCTTTGGTCACCCTGCTTGCTGGTCTTGGTACTTCTGCACCCTCCTTCCCACAGGCCAATGAGCTTCATGCTCTTGGCATGTCTTGGGCTGAGCAGAATGCCCGTTAGCCCAGCCGAGGATTTGGTTCCCTTACTGGTGAGGAGATGTCAGACCAGGCTGATGAGGAAGTTGTTGCTGATGAGGAGGCTTCTGAGGATGAGGATGGTGATGATGGTTCTGATGGCTTTGTTGGTGCCTCTGGTGATGAAGGTGATGTTGTTGTCTCTGTTGCACCTTCAGACAGAGATGACGACTACGAGCCATAAGCTTCTGATGTTGATGTTGATGACGATGTTGATGATGTGGACATAGATGACCTCGAGGTTTAGATTTTTTAATTTGTAGTCTAGATGTTGATCATTTATATTTTTCTAGGCTATTTTGTACTAAAAACATCTGGGCACATCTTCTGAGTTGTGCTATTTTATCATCATGTTTTCTTCGTTTTGGCTTTTAGTTGTTTCTGAGGACATGCGCTCTCTGTTGTAATCTTAATCCTATGTACATTTATTCTTTGATTTACTATATCTCATGAGTTGGTGCCATGTTTACCATATTTTGATTATGACTTAGTTTGTTTGTTTGTTTCTCTCGTCTCTTTTTGGTGTATGTTTTGAGATTGCATGTTGTGGATGTATGTTTGGTTGTGCTTGGAGAAAACTTGTTTCTATGCTCTTCTACCCAAAAGTTCAATGTTTTGAAGCTCAACTTTATTGTTATTATTGTTTATGTGATCCTTTTCTTGTTCATTATAGGCTTTATCATGTCACTTGCTAAAGGATCATATAGTATATATGTCATATTACTTTGTGTAGATAGACTAACTATGCATGTAAGAGTAAGCATAGATTGAGGGGGAGCAATTCACATTGTTCAAATCATGAATCCCCCTGCAATTCACAAGGCAAAGGTATAACTTTACATATCCTCTTGAATATCATTAAGGAATGGTTTGTCATTGTCAAAAGGGGGAGAATGTTGACTTGAGAGTTATACATTGCCCATATTTTGATAACGATTTAACCATTCCATTCCTATGTATCTAATATGTTTGTTCAAGATTGATTTCAGGCTTTAGGTACATGAAAAGGATCAAATTACACAAGCCCTAGCTTGTCCAAGTTCAAGTCAAAAGCAATGCAAGTGCGCGTTTTGGGAAATCACTCCAAATGACCTTAGATGATTTTTGTAATCACTTGTATTGATGATATGACTTGTAACTAAGATGAGAAAAAATCATGGACACTTGATTCCAACGTTTGATTACTCAAAAGTCAATTTATAAAATTTGTCACAGTTGCACACTCACAGAACTCGACCGATCGATCAACTAAGCAAAACTGATTTTGACTTTGTCAAATAAGAAAAGACGGCTAATCGTTGTATTAGATAAGAGAAACCCTGCTCCTATAAATAGGAGAACAGGGAAGCGTACAAGACATAAGACAGCCCTAATGGGCCAAGACATACTTGGGCCCATAATACAAAACACTTAACAACATAGATAAACGGACTCTCTAACACTCCCCCTCAAGTTGAAGTTGGGAGAATCCCAAATCAGCTTGCAAATAGAGAGTCAAACACATAAACAAACAAAAAAAAGATAAACCAAGCCCATACAAATTTTTTCTCCCCCTCATTATTACATTAAAACACTCAAACACTCCCCCTCAAGTAGATACTCCAAGCAAGCAGGTAGGTCGCAGAAGCTTCTCGATCATCTGGAGCAGAAATAAGCAGAATCACAATCATCTGGAGCAAAAGATGGAATAGCTAATAGGCACAGGTCTTCATCAAAGTCGTCGTCGTAGTAGCCAGAGAGTGTTGGATCACAATAGCAGAGCCCAGAGAGTGTTGGATCACAGTAGCAGAAAGTCGACATACCAAAACACGGACATGCCAGAGAGTGTTGGATCACAGTAGCAGAGCTCAGAGAGTGTTGGATCACAGTAGCAGAAAGTCGACGTGCCAAAACACGGACATGCCAGAGAGTGCTGGCGCACAACAGCAAAAGTCGACAACGTAGGCAGATAGAAGATCGGTAAGCAGAGTAGCAAGCAAATAAATAACTCCAGTAGACGAAGCTCCATGTAAAGTCAGCAACAAATGTCTTCATCATCTTCCCTCTTTACACAATATCCATCACAATAGCAAACGTCAAGGTCCAGAGAGTGTTGGTCCACAGTAGAAAGTCAACGTGCAAATAAAGCACGGACAGTAGGAAGTGCAAAAGCACAAAGCAGAAAATAAAATGTGCTAATCATAGCACAAGTAGTAAGAAAGACGTCTGAATATGTAACTTCATAGCAGCAGTCGGGGTAGATGATGAATAAGCAATAATAGCAGCAAAAGACTCCATATATCAGCAGTAAATGTAGCATGAAGATCCATTGAACATCAGAATGAAATTCTTCTTCTTCATCTCATCTCTTCTCTATTTCTCCCCCTCACACCAACCACGGAAAGAATCAAGAGTGGTTGGGGTGGATAATGGTAAAGAAACACCATAGAAAAAAAATAAGTCGTAGCATTGTCAGAGGCTTTGATCATGTTTGTTTGGGGTTGTAATGCGAGGGAAAACAGCCACTGGTTTTGGTTTTGATAAACAGATTGAAGAAAAGATGGGCTGATGAGACTTGCACAACCATTCAGACTTGCTGATGGCAAGGATGGTGGCTATGAAAAAGTTGGCTTTGTTGTGGCTTGTCGCTCCCGCACTACAACAGCAAATCGTGAAAAAGAAAAATGTTCTACACAATACGTGAGTGGAGAAAGGTGACAGTTCTCTTCTTCCTCCGTTTGGACTCTCACAGTATTTTTATTGTAAAATAATTGTGACCTTTTCTTTTCCCGACGGCAGCAGTTGGCTTAAGATTTAAAAAATAGGACAACTCCACTCACATAAAATATTCATACTGCTATACTCCAATTTGAGAAGGTAGCAGCAGGTTGCCGTCACGAGGATTGTCTCTTTGGATTTTTTTAATATAAAAATAACTATGCATATCGACTGGCATCTACTGAGAGATTGTGGCGAGGCATATGTCCATGAATAGGGGGAGTGGCTGCACGGCGGCAAGGCAATAAGGCTGCGCGGCGGCAAGACAATAAGCATGAGTGGCCTCTTTTCAATCAGTGGCAAGTCAAAGTGAGATATTGATTTAGTAGGGCTACGAAGAGCAACCAGTGGCTGTTGTGAAGCACTGCGGCGGCAACGTCGGCTGGTGAAGTTCAGATGTGGAACGAGAGGAATACGATCCACGTTAGAGAAGTCGACTCGGTGAAGTTCGGTAAGTCAACGATGCATTGCAGTAGATGTGTTGCTTACGGAGGTTGGCAAGGACAGTATGACGGAAGACAATGAGTCTCTTGTGCTGCAAGCAAGCGCATTAGCGGCAACAACAGCAGATCTATGGCAGCAGCCGGTGGAGCGTATAGGAGATGATGCAAGCAGAGAAAGTGAAGAGAACAATCAGAAATTTCCCTGCGGGCAGCCAATCTCCGCTAAGGGCGGCGGTCGCCCGCAAGGGGACGCTCCTCCTTTTCTTTCTCTCTCTCACGTCGGGTTTTGGTCCCTAGGACGGCTGCTCTGATACCATGTCAAATAAGAAAAGACGGCTAATCGTTGTATTAGATAAGAGAAACCCTGCTCCTATAAATAAGAGAACAGGGAAGCGTACAAGACATAAGACAACCCTAATAGGCCAAGACGTACTTGGGCCCATAATACAAAACACTTAACAACATAGATAAACGGACTCTCTAACAGACTCATCGGTCGAGTTTCCCAAAACAAATTCAACTGAGAGTTTGAAAATTGGCTTTGTCACTCAGTGGATTGGTCGATTTATCTTTATTGAAACTCGACCGAATGTATTATACGAAAAACGCAGAAAAAGTGATTAAAACTGTTGGTGAATTGTTTTGAGCGAGAATAGATCTGTTGTAACTTGGAAAACGGCTATATTTCGCTCTTAAGTGATCCCACACTCAAGGGAACACCCCCAACTATAAATAGGACCCCTTGGAGTTCATTCCAAGTTTGCTTATTTATGCTATTCTAAGTCCTTGCTATAGTTGAGTGTGTTGCAACTCCTTGAGCCCCTTTCTCTCTCTCATTTACATAGCATTTCGTGATTATGAGTTAGGCCAGTTGTAAGAAAGTTAATTTCATGTGCTTGTAAAGCTCTCATTTCATTCCATCTTCCCTACCACCTTTCTCAAAGAAGAAAAGGTTGAAGCAAGTTACTCCGAGTGAAGGTGAAGTTGTTGATGTTCTTCTTCAAGGTTGAAGAAGAGGTGAAGTTCTTCTCCAAGTGAAGGAGAAGGGCAAGGCCAAGATTCAAGAAGAGTGGGCAAATTCCTTCAAGGTTAAAGACTTGATGCAAGTGTGAGTAAGTCCTTGTTGAAGGCTGAACACATCTTGATCAAGTGGGTAAGTCCTTGTGTAGGTGGAAGATTCTTGTCTTGAATAAGTAAGTCCTTGGATGTATGGTGGTCTCCTTGTATCTCTTATGAATGAATATAAGTATACACGGATTGTAAAGTCCTAGAGGTTGACCTTTCTAAGTAGTGGATTGACTCTCTCCTAGTTTGGAGAGTGGAACCACTCTAAACCACCTTGTCCAAGTGCATGTTTCAATTTCTCTCATCCTTGCCATGCTAGCTTAGTTAGGACTTCAATTTGCTCTTAAGCTATTGGTTTTGATTGATATAATTTGAAGGTCTAACTTATCTTGTGAGAATTTTGAAGCTCTATTCAACTCCCCCTCTAGAGCCCTAGATCCAACAAGCACCATTGATTTGGCACGCAGCAGGGCAACAGAAAGTGGTGCTTGGTTGGCAATTTTCTTTAATCAGCCAGCAGGCTTCAATTCAAGCTCGTGAAACCTTCAGGACACCAGCGTTGCATATACTTCAACCATGCTCGGCATTTGCAGCTCTGATTGGATGATTGAATGCACCATGGGCCTTCGAGCTCTAACCACGCAGTAGAAGAACTACCTGTCACACAGATCAACGTTTGATTTTGTGCATTAGGAGCTCCGGTGCCACCTGTTATAACTTGGCCTACAATGCATTGCCTGCTTAATTGCTCCTTATATAAAATACCATTGGTTTCTATTGTAGTCTGCTATTTCCTTCTTGTTCATCTATGGTCTTTGTTATCCTCCCTTGTAAAGTTGAGATACTCACCCTACATATATGAAGGGCGCTACCGCATCTTGTAGTGTGTGTGAAGAGCAGATAACTGATTTCTACATGGCATAAAAGCAACTCCAAGTATAACTGCTCAGTTGCTCCACACCTCTGCATAATCTAGCGCCCGAATCACTTCCTATCCTAGTTCATCCTTGCCGTAACACAAACTCTGCAACGATATGTGTACTACCCTCTCGACGACTGCACTATAGCATCTTTTGGGCGATGTCTTCTGCCCAGTGCAAGAAGCATGGGAAACCTACTTGGGAGAGTAAGTTGTGGCATTACCATTTCAATAGTTACTGGATTTTTTTGTGTTGAAAAATATGATGGCCACAATTTGTGTTGAGCTGAATATACTTCTTCAGAGTGTTTCATCTACTATCTTGTGTATTGTTCATAAGCTACCACAGTGCAACTAGGTGGCATTGCTCTTTCCAATGGGGAACTCCAAGATGGTAATTGTAATCAAGACATTGATTCTGGAGCTATCTCCCATAGGTCTAGAAACTTATCCGTAATTTCAATTCAAGAAAAACTCCTACATCTATCAGATGGATCTATATTTGTTGTTAAGAAATCAAGACATCAATTTCAATACTAGTTTGTCATCAGCAGCAGCCCTTTGAGTCCTCAACTTTTCCTTGAATCAACTTTATTCCAGTACAATTCTTCATGGCTTAACTGTTTGATGGCCTTCTTTCTTTCAAGATATATTTTTGGGGTCGGTGTGTGGGCATGGAGACTGGTGGAGGCATTGAGAGAGTTGATACATTGTACTTAAGATTGATGTTATGGTTTTATGGCCTGCAGTGTCTCTTCTATAATGACACATTGACAGTAGTGACACTGCTATCTTGGCCACACTTTTGCTGGAAAACTGGTCACTTCTGCAAGATATTCATGTTGGGCCTTTACATGTGTAGCATGTCAAGTTTCTACAATTCCGGGGTAAACTAGAGCTACTTACTAGAGTAAGCTTAGTGCTGGTTATCGGTCTCTCTTTTAAAACAAACCTAGTGTTAGTAGTTAATCCTTGCTTCAAAGATTGTTTTAGAAAGCGTTTGGGAGTTGCCACTTGAGCGGCCCAGACACTCTGCCGCCTGAAAAGTGCCTTAAGTGCCAGATCGGTGGACCAACAGAAACAGCCACTTGATGCCCGCCTGAGCCGCTTAAGCGCCTGCTTGAATGCCCTGTTTAGGAGCCCGCATTGGCCCGCTTAGTTGAAAAGCGCCTGCTGAACCAAATATATGGCCCAAACTTGTTGTCAGTCTGGTACTTCGGGGTTAAAAATTTTATGAAAAAACATTCTATGGTTCATTTATTCATTGTATTTACCTTGTACTCCTGTAACATGTAATTCACGCTGCACCTATTAGTAGGTAGATTGTTTGTAAATCATGATACATGTATTTGTAAATACTAATTATAAACCTTTATACATAATTGTTTTCTATATGTATATAAATGGTCTGTATGAATGTATATGTGTGCTAGAGATACAGTGTAACATGTTTATGTATTGTTATATGTATGACTATGTCCGTTAGACTTTCTTCATGTCTTTTAATTATGCAATTGTTTACATTGTTTTGCAGGGTCAATTTTACTGTTTTTACACAAGTTTAAAAATAATGTTAATTCATACACAAATGGTGTAATTTAGTATAGAATTATATAAGAAATTAAGCACCCATTTTTTTCAAAAAACGGCTACTGAAGCTCCCGCCTGGCGCTCAAGCGGCCACAAGACGTTGTTTGCACGCCTCCCGCTTTTTAAAACATTGGTTTCATATAGTTGGTTCTGATATTTAGAGATCCAGCAAGTTTCAAAATCAGTAGCTTCCCGCTAGGGTGTTACCTTTGTTCGAGATTTTAACGGTGTGCATGTACATATTCAAAGATCAATTGCAGATCATTCACTATAATCAATAAATCATTGAAGTCTTGACACCAAACATGTTGTGTTCAATGAAATTGGATCTTTTTTTTATTCACTCTGTTTTTTATCTTATTTTCAATGAGACGTGATGAATCCATCTCTCCTTAGCAGCTCTCTCCACATTAACTTATGTATACCTCTTCCCCTATCAATGTCCTACTTGATTATTTTAATACCAAACCAGTGCACTTGCCAAATCTATATTGCATGACCTTCTCCAAAGTCACATTTAGATACCTTATAGTTTCATGATTAGTACACTCCCATTCAATAACTACATCTATTGGTGATGTTTCTAGAACAACTTGGTTGTACCTATTTTAGATTCATTACCCTAATGGACATCATCATTGAAACTCACATCCCAAATGTGTCAGTGATTAGCTACATGGGCCTTTTTTCCATTTAGCTCTATCTTGGATCATAATCACAATTAGATATGATGAAATGAAATATCCACTTATTAACTATGTACGCATTATTTAAAGTATACATCTTCCCAATACACATGTGTTCTGCTCAATAGCTTTACTCCGAACTCACGCACTTGCCAAACTCTGTTGCAGATGCCCAAACCATCCAAATGACCCTCTCATAGATTGTTTATTACATGCTAGTCAAGCAGGAGATATAGAAATACATTGTGCAGTACAAGAAGGCACATGGATTTGAGCACAAACAAAAAGCAAGATTATAAAAGTAAAGAAAAATCAGCCTTAAAGAGATTATGTGACAACAATGCCCTTCAGCGAAAGTCTGAAAGGCGAAGTTGTGTCTAGCACTTCAAAGAGAATTGAGTAGAAGAATCAGATCTCATGTGAATTGCATATGTGAGGTTAGGTTGGCAATGCTTTTGTGAATAAAGTAAATTTGATTATATATATATACTAGCCATCGAAATAGAGGCGGCATAGTTAAAAAAACCTAACAACAATGAGAAGGAAGCTTTGTACAATCTTTTGAAAAGAAACCAAATGCATTCCCATCAACCACTAGTCCATGTGGCTTGCATAGAACATTGCAAAGAAAGATAGTTGAATTTACATTACTAATTCATCAACTACACAAACAAATAGAGAATCCCAAACATCAAATAGACAACAACTGACTAATGTATGAAGATGCTAAATCAAATAACTTTCCTGAGATATGATTATAAACTAACCTGCATCTCTTTCAGCTAATGCTGCATGATACTTTAAAGTGAGTTCCAGCAATTCTTTCTCTTGCTTTACACCACGCTTTACACCTTTGCGTTTAGTTTCAGTATCCTAAAATCATCAAGCTCTTATATCATACATTGTAAAGAAACACTGAAAGCAATTATTCATCCCGCCAAATATGAGTTATCACTATGAGACATGAATACATGATACATTTGACACACGACAAAGAACTGAGAATGGACGTGCTAGGTAGTCAAAATGCCCATTAAAGAAGATGAGAAAGTGATTGTGCTTGTGGGGATGGAAATGATGGAGGAGAAAAGGACAGGTTAAAAAATAAAGATTCCATTGACTATTTACTGCAAACTGAAGACAGTGTCTAGTCAGAAAGAATTTCGAAAAAATACAAGCACATTGGAAAATATAAATTATGTGAGTGAAATGTGCATCACCAACCAGTCAAGGTTTTAAAGTGTGAGTATCTTCGTCGTATCAAAGTGAGACATCAATCTTAATGCATTCGGGGCGTAAGCATCATAATATAACAAGGAATATATGGATATCATATGCAATACACACACATATGGACACGTGTTTTATTTACATAAATGCCATATATGTTACATGTGTGTGAGAGAGAGGCATCATTTTAAGGTATAAAAGAATGTCTCTCACACACACGTGTAACATATATGACATCCATGTACACAACACACGTGTATATGTACATTATTATGTATGTTATGTACATATACATAGGTACATATATTACGTTTTCCACAGTAAATTATATTAAATAAACATAAATATACGCATGAACACACATATATAACAGATGATTTTAGAAAAAAGATAGAATAGATGATTTTAGACTAGATAGAGAAATGCACAATGGAAATACTTGATTTTATAGGAGAGAAAAGGTTCACAAAAAAGGGTCAACGACAAGGTCAATAAAATTTGTTGAACAACAACTGGACAATAGAATTAAATGTCCGTTTTCAACGTCATACCTGATGCCCCAGAAACAGATATTTTGATATTTACAGACCTAACAATTTCAATCCCAAAGTGAGAATGAAATCATGAAAATTTACCAGGACAGTCCATACACTAAGATATGCAGCAATATTTCATATTGGATATAGGGGGGCTCCCACATTTGTAGGTGAAGAATTTGAACTGTTTTGACAATATTTTGAAGGTAAAATGAAGGAATTAATATATGAAATTTTGTAAACACGATGCTTAAACATAAAAGACTAGATTATTTAACAAATTTATATGTTGAGAGGTAGGGGTGGAATCCATGTCTTGATGTTGTGTGCACAAATGAACAGAACTAACAAGTTTGTTAGACTGTTACAGACCTATAAACCCACAAGTTACAACTTAAAACTTACACTTGCAAGTTAAAAATATAAAAATTACAGCTTGCCTAGCATGTTACTAACTAGTAACTACTCATTTTCTTAAGTAGCAATTAGTAAGTACTAATTAGTATTGACTAGTAGCTAATAATTCATAAGTAATCAGAATAACTAAAAAGTATTAAATATTTTAGTTTGTTTGTAGATCATGTGATTTTCACAAGATCTAGCACTTAGAATTTTGTTATTTTGGAGTATTTCTTTAGATCTCTATAGAAAAGTGTAGGAATAGGTGCAAATGAGCTAGGGATAGGGGAAACGTGCCTTAGAATCAAGATAAATAGCCTCTGGAAGCAAGAAATTTAAAGAAAATAGCCTAAATACCTAAGATGTAGTAGCAAGAGACTTCGAAAGCAAGTTGTGTTTTTGTGCCATTTTGTGAAATTATGACCCAAACTAGGCTTTTTGTTGTGAAATTCTGTCCATCTTGTGAAAATTCACACCCGGGGGTGGAGTTTCTGGAAAATTACGTCCCATTCTCTCCGTTTGTACGTTGTGTTCAATTCTGCGTTTCAATGTCCGATAGGCAAAAAGATCTGAAATTTCGACCTAAATTTGGCAATTTTGATTGAAATATTATTCCATGAACCGGATATTTTACCAATACTCTATAGTTTTAAATCAAAATGTATAACTCATTAAAGAAAACTATGTGGATTGTTATGGGGAAATCAACAAAAGTGGGAAGCAAAAAATTAAGGACTGAAATAATTGACATAAATAAAAATTGACAATAAAAACAATTAAGATTTAATATTGACAAATTTAAAATCTGTATTCTCTTTTGTGATGTAAGCTTTTCACATATCAAAATTATGTGAAAAAATCCACAAGAGAATGGCAATGAACTACACTATTTTAAACAAATATGTTACAAAGAAAGTATATATAATTATTGAAAAAGTATAAACTTGGTGCTTAACACATAACATTATATCAAGAATTGAGATTTGTGCCTAGATTGATATAAATACAAATTGACAATAAAAATAATTAAGAGTTAACATTGAAATATCAAAAATATGTATTCTCTTTGTAAAATAAGGCTTTTCACAATCAAAATTATGAGAGAAAATTCACAAGAGAATGACAATGAACTACACTAACTTTAAACAAAATTGTTACAAAGAAAGTGCATACAATTATTCAAAAAGTATAAAATTGGTGCTTAACACAACATTATATCCAGAACTGACATTTGAGCCTAGATTGCGCCTTAAGGCCTTTCCGGGCGAGCCTTAGATATATTGAGACATGTGTCTCAAGGCGCAAATAAGACGGCCTCAAGAGCCTCGGGTGGGTTTTGAAAAAAACTAAGATCACAGTATGATCAGGTCAAAGTAAGAATAAGAGGGAATTACAGTCCAAGAATATTATTAAGTTTTTAGCCCAGAATTATGCATCACTATGGAATTTGAAGAGGATAAGCCATATGGTAAGGGCCTGTTTGGTAGGGTGAAGTTGTTGAGAGTGATGTTCAAATGTCACACTTTTCAATTTAAATTTTATTTCATAGGATGTTATGGAGTGCGGTTTCATGAATTCCAATTCTGTCCGACTGCACACTTCATAAGAAAATCCCGGAGTTTGTACCACCCCAAAATCGAGTGTGGTCAGAGGTAGGAACCAGGTCACGGCTACAAAAAGCTCCTTACAGCTGGACACCGACCAGCTTAGTGTGACCATGCTGCATGCGTGCCATTCTGAAGCCCTCATCCCAGAAAAAAAGTAACCGCACGAACAAAAAGTAGCAAGGACCGTCTACCCTCCATCCCTATACACATACAACTATATACATACAACATACAGAAAGCAGACATGTGCACAACGAACAAATGTATAGTCTTTCACATAGAAACGTGGTTGTACCAAATAGCGGAAAATAAACTCAAATAGTTCTAAGTTTCTAACAGCATCTAATAAAATGAAACCGATGCAGTTACAGATGCGTTTTTAACATCTGTTTTTTTGAACTCTTTTTTCTACCTCCAACCACACCCTACCCAACAGGGCCTAAGATCGCATTGTCAAATATTGCTTAATGCCGTCAAATAAATATTGGGAGTATATCGAGACCAATGTAGGAGGTTACACAAAAGCACATCCCTATATCAGTTTTAAGTCTACAAGTTTGTATGATGCACGATGATTTATGATCTGCCACACGATGGTTTATATCCATCAAATAAACTGCTGGTTACACTTAGGAACACTGTAAAAACCAGCAGTTCATTGATTAATGCATAGTGTGTCAAAAAACTAAGACCCTTACAAGATATAAGATTTGAAGCCCATAACCTGAGTTTTGGAAAGCAGGAAGAGAGCAATCGACCTTCCTTTGGTGTTTAAGTGTGAAATGGCCGATTAAGCCGGTGCTTTCTAAAAAGGCAGGCTGTAATGACATGATATAGATACATACATTTTAGTAATAATACATCACTCTTATTATTGAATAAACTCTCAAGTACCAAGCAATAGGAATGAGATTATATTAGAGAAGGTAAATATAATAGTGTAATATTAGTATTTATTATATTAACAGACTTACTATATAAAAAAAGTGTTTGTTACTGAGCTACTTTTCTGTTGTTAAACATTGGTTGAACATTAATTAACAATTTAATAGTTTAGCTTAGTATATTATGGCAGTTAGCTAGCATAATAGTAGTACACATGTATCCTATAGTTTATACTATACAAAATAGCTGCAAGATACAATAGATAGTATAGTTACGACTTACAAGGGCCCTTATGTATTTATAGTAATATTGCGATTTTGTGATACTTATGCATAGTCTTTCTAGTTTCAAGATACTAACGTAATACTCTTATACAATGAAGTTAGTGACCATACTTTGGGATATTATAAATTTATTATAAGTAATTCATTCATGGCAGGTGATGAGCAACAAAAACATGTACAGTATTGAAGAGAGAAGAGCTATATCATGGTCATTTTCTTGTACAGTAAGGGCATCTTATGCATACAACACATCGAGTAATAGGTTTAATTCTATAAGATAATATAAGTCTTTTACAAAGTAATATGTCCGTGGGATGTGATGAGAAAAATATATATGTACAGCACAGGCACAGAGGTTCAGCATCAAAGGGAGCAGAACAAACATCATGGTCAATTTCTTGTACATTTAGAGCATGTTATGCATACAGGGCATCGACTAATAGATTTTCCTTACTGACTCACATTCGTTGCTGAACCAGGCCAAACCTGCTATAATTAAGTGCTCCTAAGCAGCTAATTCAGAGTCATCGACTAATAGATTTTCCTTACTGACTCACATTCGTTGCTGGACCAGGGCAAACTTGCTATAATTAAGTACTCCTAAGCAGCTAATTGAGAGGCCACAGAAACCACTAGGAATTAGCTGCTTAACAACATAATGCTCCGCCAACCGCTTCATTCAAGATTCCTCAGGTACATGGGCCAGAGCGCTTAAGCAGCAGAGACTGATACTTTTTTAATTAGTGCATATAACATCAAGCGCAAGGTTACAACTGGTTTTGCAGGGCATCTGTAACAGGCCTAGCAAAGACCAAAGGCCCTAAAATAAGCTGAAACTTGTCAATTCCTAAAACCAGAATGAAGTGTTTGATTGTAAACTAAAAAATTTACGAGAAGAATCAGGAGGTACAGCAAGGGACCTTAAGGTTTGTAATTTACCCAGTATCATACTCAAAGACATATAATAGCTGAATGAATGAAACATTAATCGAGATACAATTTTATGGTGCTTCTGACACCAGAACGTGTAAAGGCTAGAATAGTTAAGCTGCTGAGTTGATGTGCACTCAAGCATACTTACCATTTTATACCGCTCATAAATCAAACGAAATATAGCATGACACTTGTAGGGCATACATGCTTCTAAGCAAAGATTTACATCATTATTCAATTACAAAAAGTACTCATATCAACCTTGGTTTTTGGGCATGGTGTTTCTCTCTGAGATTTTTCATTTGCATCAGAAGTATGCAACTCCAAGCATCCTTCAGTCTCTATACAGGAAAAAAAAGGATGAAATGGTTAAAATGAATAGGTATGCATGAAAATTATATGAGCATTATTTCAAAAAGTAATTTAAGAGTAAGATGTGAAGGGAGACTAGGAAACTCAGATTTGCCTTGTGTTGTTTGAACATAAGAAATAAAGTGGGAGTGGCAGATATTGAAGACAAACCACAGGAGGGTTGCCTCATGTGGCATGAACATAGACACTTTGGAGCAGAAAATGCACTGATTCAGAGTATTTCCATGTAAGACAGTCTGTGGATCCGACTCGTCATTGGGCTTGACAGCCCTTGTGAAGGCCTGAGTCAGTCAATGAAGTTCAATTGGGGTTGTCATTCATTTTTAGTCGATTTAGCTATTTCAGGAACTTAGTTGTTATTTCATGGACTTATTTGTGATTCAGGGAAGTTCTAACTTTTATTAGTTATTTGGTTGTACGATAGGTGATTAGTCGCAATTGCTGCGACATCAGGGTTTTTAACTCTTCTAATATAAATACCATCCGCGGGGCATGTGTCCAGGCAAATAATTGATTATTGAATTTTATCTTAAGGAATTGGTTCTCTGTTGATATCAGAGCCAAATATCTAATTCCTAGGTCTATGAATCCCACTTGGGAAACGGCGAACACCCTAGGTTAGGCGTAATTCTAATATTATTTACCATTGATTATATTTCTAAACCCTAGATCTAGGATCAATGAATAGGTACATGAAACTTATTAAAACATGAGCCCTATTTCAAAAAGTAATTAGGAGAGTAAGATGTATAGGAAGAGTAGGAAACTCTTTTTTAAAATGGCTATATAAGATATAAAGTGGGAGTGGTAGATACTGAAGACAAACTAGAGGGCTTCCTTATATGGTTTGAAGATAGACACTATTGAGCAGCAAATGCATGGATTCAGAGTCTTTTCCTGTAAGACATTCTGCACCGACTTGTCGTCGGGCTTGACAACACATGTAGGGCACGAGCCGATTAATCAACTTAAACTAGGGTTTTCATTCATTTTAATTGCTTTAGTTATTTCTGGAACTTCATTTTATTCCAGGATTGAATTGTGATTCAGGGACTTATTCGTAAGTTATGATTTTTGTTAGTTTGTTTTGTTGCATGTTAGGTGATTAGTCACAATTCTTGCGACAATTAGGGTTTTCAATCTTCTAATACAAATGTAGAAGGCAAAGCAACAATTTGATTAGTATCTAAGGAGGTATTGGTTTTTCTATATATAGGGAGTCTAGGAATACATGGGTACACTAAAGTGGGTAAATGGATCCTCACTTAAGTGTACTTATTTTATAACACAGAATGTAAATACAATGGACCTAAGCCAAATTACCGATTGAACCACTTATACTAACACTATCCGTCAAGTTGGAGCCTGACGTTGTGTAGTCCCAGCTTGACACCCATTACAGAAAGAGAAATGGAGGAAGTGGTTTGGTCAGCATATCAGCAACTTGATCACCAATCCATACGTGAGGAGTGACCAATGTTTTAAAAAACGTTAAGCGGTAACCGTGTGGACAGCACCTTGTAACTGGTTAAGCGGTAAGCGGCCGATTAAGCGGCCGATTTTTTAAAAAACGGGTTTTAATTTCCTATATAATTTTATACAAAATTACATATATATGTATATAAATACTAATACTCTTTGAAACTTTTATATGTATCTAAAGATTCTAAACACTCTACCCAACAGTAAAAACACCCAATTAGTTTATAAGATAGCTATAAGACAATAATTATAGCCATAATATAATAAATAATAGATTTGACATAGATAAAATACCCCACATACATGATTCAGAAATATTTTTGCATCACATGTTTACATAGTTAAGCAGTAAACAATAGACTCATTATTGGATACCTTTCTAACTTATTGTTATATGTGCATATCATCAATTAGTCATACATTACAGCAGTACAATTAACTAAAGTATGCATTCTAAAATTAGATAATAGTTACATAACATATATTTTACTTGTATAAATTACACTTTACAACAGTACCCTATTATCCCAACTTGCATACAAGTATGCATTCTATTAGACTAGGCTTATCATAGGATATTTAAGTTTAATATATTATAGTCAGTAATACTTGGGGCCATATAGTTTATATAAAGTTACAGGTGTACAGCAAAATTTACAAAAAACGGACAAAAACGGCCAAAAAAGGGAAAAAAAGGGCAAAAAAACGGAAAAAACGGGTAAAAAACGGGAAAAAACGGCCGATTAATTACAAAAAAAGTTAACCGGCGATTTTAGCAAAAATCGAACGGGCTGGGTGTCTGGCCGATTAATCGGCCGTTTAATCGGCCGCTCAGCCCGTTTTTCATTTCACTGGGAGTGACAATCTTTTTAGCTTTAACCAAGTCTCGTACAAAATGGCAATCAATCTCAATGAGTATTTTATGCTCGTGAAAGACCGAGTTATTGGCAATGTGGATAGCAGCCTAGTTGTCACAGTATAGAGGAGTTGGAGTTTGAAAAGAAATCCCAAACTCCATTAGAAATAGATCTTACCAGCTGTGGTCACAACATCCATGGGTCATAGCTGGATATTCGACTTCAGTGCTGGAGCGAGCAACCACATATAGTTTTTCACTTCTTCAGACCACTGTATGATAGCTTAACATAATGCAAAAATCAGAGGTGGACCGACAATCTCAGGCATCTCCTACGCAATCTGCATCTGTGTATTCAGAGATAGCAATAGTCTTTTCCTTAGGACGTTTGTAGAATAGTCCTCTTCCCGGACAACTCTTGAGATAGCGATGTGTTGGATGTTCCACTAGTGAGCTTGAAGCAATGCACTCATATGCTGAATAACTACTCCGAAGCATAGGTGATGTCAGGTTGAGTGATTGATAGATAGATGAATTTTCCAACTACTCGACAATACTTGTCTAGGTCCAGGAAGAGCCCCCCCTGATGTGGAACCTTTGTGTGATAATCCATTGGAGTATAAACCGGGTTTAGCATCTGTCATCTCAGTCCCCTGAAGTAGGTCCAAGACATAGCGTCTTTGGGACAAGTTGAACCCTGTGGTGGAGCAAAGCACCTCTATTCTGAGAAAGTATCGCAAATTTCCAAGTCCTTTGTAGGGAAGTGGGCATGTAATGATTGCTTCAGTCTGGAGATGCCAATTCTCACTACCAATGATCACAATGTCATCAACATACACACCAACGAAAATGTGCCCTACTAAAGATCTTGAAGAGAAGTGAATCGTTTGTCACCGATCTTTGAAAGCCCAGTTTCTCATGGATTGTGTTGAGTTTATTACACCAGGCTCTTGGGGCTTGCTGAAGTCCATATAAAGAGCGTCAAAGACAACACTTTGTGAGAAGACTCCCCTCAGCATAAAGCATGGAGGTTGTTGCATATAGACTTATTCTAAGACAATGATCACCATCCAGTAAGGCATTCTTGATATCCAGCTGGAAAAGGCGGCCGGTCAAAATGAGCTGCCAAGGAAATGAGAATGCGGACAAAGGCAGTCCTTGTTACTGGAGAGAATGTTTTGAAATAATCCACACCAAAAGCATGAGTAAAACACTTAGCAACCAGGAGATAAGAATGCGGACAGAGGCAATCCTTGTCACTAGAGAGAATGTTTCGAAATAATCCACACCAAATATTTGAGTAAAACCTTAGAAACCAACCCCACCTTTAGTCATTTGAGAGTGCCATCAGAGCGGTGTTTCATTGAGAACACCCAACGGCAGCCAACAATGTTCTTATCGGGTAGTGGATCAACCAAGTCCCATGTATGATTGTCACACAAAGGTTGCATCTCTTCCATCATGGTGATTTCTATCTAGGATGTCGAAAGCATCCGCTGGATGTTTAGGGATAAAAGCGGTATCCAAAATGGTGGTAAACATAGAAGCAATAGGAGAGAGGCAAGACAACATGTGTTAGAGATGGGATATTTGATAGTGCAATAATGTATACCTTTGTGAAGTACCACCGGTAAGTCGGATTAGACTAGAATAGACGATGATTGTGGTTTTGCTGCTTGGGGGTCAACTTCCATGCGCTGGAGAATAGTCTTGTGTTGGTGATCATAGGTTATAGGGAAAGGGTTCATGGAGCGAGACCATTTCATTGATATGATCAAAGAGGATGACAACGAAGGGAAACAAAACTTATCCTCTCGAAAGGTGACATCAATAGAAATATAAACGCAACTAGATAGGGGATCAATGCATTTGTACATGTTTTGAGAGTAACAGAATCCTAGAAAAATCATTTTTATAACTCGAGGGGATAGTTTGTCTGCCTTAGGATCAAAACTACAAACCAAGGCGACGCATCCGAAAACCCGAGGCAGTAAAGGAAACGGTTTGGTTTGCGAATAAAAATCAAAAAGGACTTTGTTGTTTGAGAACCAAGTACAGGTTGACAATTGATTAAAAAACATGTGTGGGAAAGGAATAGACCAAAAAGATTTGGGAATATTTGCATAAATGGTAAGGGGTTTGTAATGTCAAGAAGGTGACAGTTTTTACATCAGAAATACCATTTGTTGAGGAGAATAAGCACAAGTGCAGATGGGTTATTCCCATATCCTAACACAAGGATATTGCATGTTGGGCGTATTAAAGGGCATTATGAGTATAAAGACTCTTAATGGAAGTGGAAAGTTGAACGACGATCTTTTATGAACGCGTGAATAAGGGGAAAAACCGCATCATGAGTTTGAAGAAGATAAAACCAACTCATCCTTGAGAAATCATCCACAAAAGGAAATCTTTGAAACTATAATATCTTGTTGTCTTAAACGGGCCACAAACATCAATCTGTATTAAATAAATGAAAAAGCTTTTTTAGGACTGTTTGGTAGTACGAGACAGGAAATGCACGCAACGGTATTTTCTCAACTACCAAACATCACATAGAAGAACAAGAAGAAACAAAGCTAGTATTTTCTCAACTAACAAACATCACATAGAAGAACAAGAAGAAACAAAGCTATCTAAAATCTTGAACAGTGTTTCAAAAAACGGTTCACCCAGATGCATATGTAGTTCGGACCCTTGACTGAACCGCATATGGGAAATCGGTCCCTAAAATGGACCATGGTCGCATACATAGCCGCATAGAAGGCCTATTAATCCCTGATTTTTTAATGGTCAAACTGACAAGCTGGTATTTTTTAATATCACCCCCTATTCTTCATGTAAGTAAAAGCACCACCTACATTCAGCCTACCTTCTGCTACCATTTCCTCTTTTTTTACATTACATTCATCTATGGTTGTTATACGTTTAGCTCATTATTGCATATTTGTATGTATTTAAGTTCTGTTTGATTGCATATTTGCATGCCTAATTTAAAATTTCGATGTCGACGTTGTTTCTGATGGCTCAGACGCAGAAATTTATAAAAAAATCGATGGAATTTTGACATTTATGCTTATTTCGAGACAAGATTTCGACAACCAAAAAAAGGAATTAAGTCATGAAATTTTACCGAGATGATCTACATACACAAATACACCTATTATGCAATAAAATCATATATTGATCTTAGTGGGGGGTTCTACATGTGTGAAATGATTGAAAATTGAATCCAAGAGGATTTTGATGGCATGTTCAATAACATAATGAAGGAATTAGTTTATAGGTCATCACGTTATTAATCAATTCCGATTGATACTTTACAGGTTACACTATAGATCATCAAAGAGTGAAAATACTAAAGACATTCTGAATTTAGGCATGAGATTATTCATAAAATTGGGACAAAATACTAAAATTTGTTGATATGAATACTCTAATTTATTAAAAATATATAAATTGAATACATTTAACTATATTATTATTCCCACTCGTAGTTGAAATTTGATCTATGTAACTAAACATCATACATCTCAATTCTAAATTGTTTTGGTTTTTCATTTTAAGGTCTAAAATTACATATAATTAGTATTCAAAGTATTACATAGTTGTAAATTATTTTTACGAAATTCATCTTTAATATAAGATATCTATTTAAATATTCAATTCATTAAGTGTTCAAAACATATATATGAATATTACGTTGAGAAAACTAAAAAAGCTCATTTTGAAAATATTTTATCCATTATCTCGACATGTAGGATATATATCAAGTTTGGATTTGAAAATTAATTGTATATATATGAGATTTATAGTATAATTTCATAAATCTTCAAGTTTAAGTAGTAGTCTATCACTTGCAACTTGCAATTTCAGATCTTTTGATCAAGATGGGGTAAAAGTGGAAGAAATAGGTGTAGATGGGAAGGAGAGAGAGTAGCTTACCTTAGATCCGAAGAACAAGCCTTCAAGAGCAAGAGAAAGCAAAAAAATCTCCAAAGAAGTAACCCTCCAAGTACAACAGGCTTTGGGCCATTGATTTTCGAAATTGTGAACCCATTTCCGTTGTGTTTTGTGAAATGCATGCCCAAATCGGCCTTTTTCAACAAAATTTTTGTATTTTGTCATAATTTCGCCCCCCCTGCAAAATTTCAAAGTTTTACTTACTATTTCTGACAGGTGCATTTCCATGTCTGGTACTCGTTAAAATCAAAATTTCAAGCGAAATTTCAAGATTTCAACCGAAATTTTAAACCATGTTTGCATGATTGCATCTAAAATATGCAGTTCTACAAAATAAATATGTAATTGTATGATTTTTGTATATTTGTATAGATATAACAATTAAAAATCCAAAACCGCATATACTTCTGCATATACTCCCCCATACCGCATATACTCTATTCAGTGATCTCTCCAAACGTACAACGCATACTACTTTTTAAAATTATGATCTTGAGTTTGTCCAATGAAGGATGGACAAAGCGTAAATGGGGTTGTAGTGAAGAGGCAACAATAAGAGCATTGGTCGGTTGTGGGTGGGTGGAGTAATATACATCATCAGAGCGCACTATATGCCCAATCATGGTCAAATTCTGACAACCTGCAAAACAACACTAGAAGGTCCAAAAGTTATGAAATTTCGGAAAGAGTCGACTAATTTTGCCATTGACGTGAGATTATAGGGAAAATTTGGAACAAAGTGAACAACAGACAACTTTAACTTAGACGAGAGAGGGACAATGCCACACTTGGTGACAGTGGAATGTGGGATAAACGAGTCTGCAGAGGTAGGATACCCGCCATTTGCTGGGTAGCACGTGAGTCCACAACCCAATTAGAATTGGCGGTCCCTGGTTTACCTTGATGAGATGTTGCTTGGTGAACCGAAGGTGATGCATTGGGTGGGTCACTAATGTGCCAATCAGGGGAGGACTGTGGTGAGGACATTTGTTGTAAAGACAAATCAGAGACCTGGTGTGAAGCTTGGAGAAAGTGTTATTTCCCATTTGTCATGAGGGATTTCAAGTCGAAGGAGGAGTCGCATGCAATGTAGGAGGGGCTTGTCCAGTGGTTAGAGTGGGAGCATGAGGGACGTGTGTAGATCCCTTGCCACGTCCTCTACCATAGTATGCTTGGAATGACACATGTCTTCGGTGTGGCCTAGTTTGCCCCAGTAGGTACATTTTGGTTGTGAGCCACGACCTCGTCCTCATCCCCTAGCAGTCGCAACAATGTTGCTTGGGCAACAGAGGAACCACTGTGGGAGACACAAGTGGAGGTCATCTCTGATTGGGACAGGCGTGCATACATGTCCATGGACGGGAGAGTTGGACCGACGGCGACGAGGAGTTGATGCATTGCAACATATGGGAGATTAAGTCCATTAAGGAATCGCCTGATAATAGAGTTTCTCTCTCTGGTGACTTCAATGGAGGTGGTAGATGACAAAAAAATCAATAGATTGGCAAGGGCTTTCATTGAATCGTAGTACTTTGACAATAGGTGATCGTCTTGTTGTTCTGAGAAAATATCATCCATGACGTTGTACAAGAGCAGACAATTATCTTCCTAGGCGTCAAATTGTTTCATTTCATCCCATACAGTCTTTGCATTCATGTGGCACAGGTATTTGACCGCAACATCGGGCTCCATACACCCACTAAGCCATAAAGAATTTGGTTGTTTCCAGTGGCCCAGGCGTCATTGGGAGTTGCAGGTGCATTGTCTTTGATATATTTGAGATTACTATGTACACTGTATTGAAAAACGTCTTGAGTGGCCGCTTAAGCGGCCAGTTAATCAGTCAAGCCCTTCAGCCGCTTAATTTTTTCCTTGAGCGTCGATTAATCGGTTCTACGAAAATCGGCCATTTGGCTGCTTAACCCGTTTTTCCCCGCTTTTTGCCCTTTTTCCAAGTAATGTTGTATATTATATGCTTCAAGTATTATTGACTATAATATATTAAACTTATATACATTAAATGTTCTATAATAAGTCGTAGTTCTAATTTAGAATGCATATTTAAATCAGTGATAGTATAATACCGGTGTCATGAATACAAGTAAATTACATGTAACTATTATCTAATTTAAAATGTATTTTGATTAAATTTACTGGTGTAAGGTATGACTAATTGATGATATGCAAATATAGCAATAAGCTAGTAAGGCATGCATGATAAGTATATTGTTTACCATTTAGCTATGTAAACATGTGATGCAAAATTCTTGTTGTACCATGTATGTAGGGTGTTTTATCAATGACAAGTCTATTGTTTACTATATTATAGCTAAAATCATTGGTTTGTAGTTGTGTTATAAACTATTTGGGTGTTTTATATTGTTGGGTATAGTGTTTAGATATATATAAGTTCAAAAAGTATGATATTTATATACATATATGTGTAATTTTGTATAAATTTACATAGAATACTACAAACCCATTTTTTTTCAAAAATCACCCGCTTAATCGCCCACTTACCGCTAAACCAGTTACAAGTGTCGTCCGCATGCTTACCGCTAAACTTTTTTGAAACATTGACTACGCGGTTCCAGAAAAGTGTGGACAGCATTCATCCATAGTACAAAATTATCTCCATTTATCTTGGTAGGGGCAACATGTGGCAAGTCATTGTAAATGACAGTGGGTGAAATTTATTGTCAACCATGGAAACAAAGAAT
This sequence comes from Alisma plantago-aquatica, assembly GCA_963693085.1. NCBI lineage: Eukaryota > Viridiplantae > Streptophyta > Magnoliopsida > Alismatales > Alismataceae > Alisma > Alisma plantago-aquatica. Next base: position 303,320,630 of record OY856411.1, on the reverse strand, counting down.
GAAAACAATAGTACCGAATTCAAAGCACGACACAAACTACAGACAGTATTTTGTACTATGAAAAATGCAGGCACAGTAGTAAAGATATGAGAGAAAGAAGCACTACCAGAATATAAGGCAGGGTAGGATGAAAGATAAATAATTCATGCATTGTGATATGTAACATATAATCCCCTAATTGAAACAAAGGCACTCAGCCATGTTAGGGGAACCACATGGAGGGAAAAAAATAATGTGTTGCCCCTCTTTTTTGGTGCTTTACCTAGCACGAGGTCTTTTGCTTTTTTGTGTATACAAATAAGGAGAAGAACAAATTAGTCCATGGACTAATGGTCGATGGCAACGGCTACGAGTGTTGGCCACGGTGTGCAGCGGCTAGCACGAGGTCTTTTGTTTTTTTGTATATACAGATAAAGGAGAACAAATAAGTTCATTGACTGATGGTCGATGGTGAATGCTTTGAGTGTTAGCCGCGACGTGCAGTGGCTGCCAGCATGCGCTGCACACTGGGAGCGGCTGATGTGTTGTGATGACGTTGTGTGCTACATTCGACGCCAGGTTGGACTGCTTCTACCGGCGTCGGTGGTCCAAGCGGCTTTGTTGTCTAGCACTTCTATTGGTGACTACCGCAAGGGAAAGGTAGAGAGAAGGGATGGGTGTGGGTGAAAGTGGAGGGTGGGGAGAGGAGATTAGGGTTAGGACACTACTCGGATACTATGTAGATGGAAAAGCAACAATCTGACTAGTATCTAATGACGTATGGGGTCTCTTATATATAGGAGTCCAGGAATACATTGGTAAACTTAAGTGGGTATAAAGATCCTCACTTAAGTGTACTTACATCATAACAAAGAATGTAAATACAATGGGCCTAAGCCCAATTACCCATTGAACCACTTATCTTAACAATAAATACCATCATTTGGGCATGTGTCCAAGAAAATGATTGATTATTGAATTTACTTTTAGAATTTAGTATGCAATAAATATCATGTCAAAGTTGAAAATCTAAACCCTAGGTCTAGATCCTACTAATCTCACTCGGAAAATGGCTAACACCCTGGGTGAAGCTTAATTCTAACAATATCCACCACTGGATAATTCTAAACCCTTGATCTAGAATCAATCATGTCTGCTCAACAACAAAAATCCACGTACTAGGGGGGAAATATGTTGTTGCCACCCCCAAGTTGCTACCATCTTCATCCCCCAATCTTCTTATTCCTGCTTATATCCCCTTTCCCCTCAAGGTCGACTTGCCTTACTATTGTTCTTTTTCCTTCCTTTTATGTTTCTTCCTTGCCCCTTTGCTCCTTTCCCGTTTCTTGCTGGTGCACCAATACACCATCGTGGGAAGATTGGTGACTGTTGTAGCTACCAACCAGCTCCATGGCCCTTCATACCTATTCCTCTCTAGTGACAGCAGCCCAGAGGTGCTAAGACATGGCCTCACAACCCCTTAGTGGTGGCGCCCAACAAGGGCAACAATTAGGCCACCGCAACAACAAACTTATTATCTGTGACCACCAGCACAAGTTGCATGAGGAACGTCGATGTCCTCTCCATCTACCTCTAAAGGGCAGAGCCATACATGGTCCAAGGAAGGAGCGGTTTCTGTCTTCACAAGTATGTTCAACACTTCAATGGCTACAACCTCAACCAATACAAAAGGCCAAACTACATTCTTTTGGCACATGTCCTCTCACCCTTGACAAATCTAGGTACTTCTCGACTGAGTACAGCTACTCCAATCACTTTGAACCCTACAACAGTGCATCATGGTGTGTAATGCGGATTTCAATGTTAAGATCGTTGCACTCGCTCATTGCATAGTTAGCAGAGATCACCTAGGTAAAGATGTGGTGGTCGGTTTGACCAAGAATATTGAGGGCCTTCTACAACTTTAAGACCAATAGAAGGGCAATTCATGAGTCAATGAGTGTCCATCTTCTTGTCACCAACAAGCATGCGCAAAACCCATGCCACATCCAAATCAACCACTAAAAATTAATATTCTAGACTTCCACAGCAAACGTAACCCCACTTTCTTCTACAACTAAATGTAGCATTGAGGCTTTCTTTAACTAGCACCAGTTAACAAAGGAGTGACATCCGTTGTTTGCAGAAGCAAAGCTACAAGATATCATGATCTATAATCTAATGTGCAAATCAAAGATTAGCTGGGATGATACAAGATAGTCATCATGTACTATCACGACTTATCTACATCCAACATCACGACGCTCATAGCCTCGGCATCTACATCATAGACAATGTTGTCCATGTTGCGACTCCAAATGAGCACGAGCAAAAGCATCAACCTTCTGGTAGAGAGTCTACACTCGACGTGACAACCTGCATCTATGCCAACTACCACTACTACTTCAACAACACAGGACACTCCCGCGTCCTTTTCAAGAATTATGCTAATCCCTAACAAGGTGTGGTGCTTCTCCTACCAGGTCTATTGTCACTGACTCACTGCTCCAATCAATGCCCAAGTCATGTCGTGACAATGATGTTAGACACAAAGAAGGACAACAACGAGGAGTGTGAGGATCTACACCCATGTTATGATCCCAATGAAGACTGTGACACCTATGAGGATTAGACAGTGTGTCCTATATATGTACACTCGAGCTTCCATCGCCTATTCTGCTTCGAGGTTGAGAGTGCAAGGTGTATGTTCATGATCATCATCGATAGTGGTAGTGCTACTAATGTCATTTCTATTTGTCAAGTGGTAACCTTATTGCTTGTGTGAATCGACGGCAACAATCAATGTGTCATATAGAGGTATTCTATCGTGTTCTCCTACCACGACATCTATATCGACACATTACTCTCTAACGTACTATCCTGCAACACACATCATCTTAGGTCGATTTTGGTTGTGCAATCGCAAAGCACAACACGAGTTCACCAACCCTTATTAATTTTTTAGAGTCATGGCACTCTTTTCAGTTGACATTCGCAGGCGGTCAATGCTCTATGACGCGCCTTATCTTGCATGCCTCTTAAAAACTTGATTGGTGTTTACAAGTCACCACATGGTTTGCTCGAAGCTTCTTTCTCAACTGGTGGAAGCCATAATTAGGCTTAGCATCCATAGTGAGAGCATTTGTCGATTGGTCAGCTTCAATTAGGATTTTTCATTCAATGTTAGTTGCTTTGGCTATTTCAGAGACTTGGTTGGTATTCTAGGGACTTTTTTTTGTAAGTTCAAAAATTCATTAGTTTGTTTAGTTCTAATTAGGTAATAGTTGTAATTTATGCAAAAAATAATATTTATAACCTTCTATTACAAACACTAGTGTAAGGGTGTGTGTTGCTTATTAAATTTGCCTTTGGGAATTGGTAACCCATCATTTTTGACATTTTATTGAGTCAAATTAAGTTAAAAGAGAAAAGGAGACTAAATTAACTTAGGGAGAGCTCAAAAGAAAAGATCTAAATTTACTACATTTCAATCAAGAAGATGGTCTAAAATGAAGCTAGATGAAAAGAAGGATCCATGTGGCCAAACCCTAATATGGTAGACATTGTGGTTTACATGACAATGATGATTATGTTATGCATTATGAGTAGACATATCTATACAACATGTGTATACTAATATGTCAGCTTAGTTTCAATGATGCTTATTCATGAAGGTAATAAATAAATGCAATAACCCATAGGTCACCTTGCTAGCAAGTAGCCAACTTGGGGTCTTTGCCACCTATAGAAATTCAAATTCAATATACCAAAATCAAGTAATTTAAGTTAATTAGAAAAATATATAACTAATTTATTGCTCCAACTGTTAATGTCACCCTTGTTAGATGCCTAGATAATTACTATAATGGCATGTGCACATTTGTAAAAGTTTAATTGGAGCAAAAGCCTTCTAGCTGCTTATCTTAATGCTTGCCCTACATTTTTGATGCATAAAGGAAAATACTATTCCTACTTCATGGACATAGAGAACTTGGCAATCAATTAGGAACTAGTCTCAATAAGGCAATAGTTTTTTACCAATAGAAAATGAGCTATTTTGTTTATTTATTCACTATGATTCTATGACATGAATTTGCTAGAGCCTTGAAGTAAGTTTTTTCAACTAATGATATACCTTTCGCTATATGCTCAACTAAGGTTAAAGGGTATTAATTGCAAGAAACACTTGCTCGAATAATTTCATCATTATCAATCATCATTATCGCCCAATGCAACTATATTGCGACTGCTTACGTGGCACTTCTTTTCCAATCAGCTATGTCATGGGTCACATACAGATGTAAAGAATTAAATAAATCCTAATCAGCTCTTTCATATTAGTTTAGGGCTTGCCTTTTTTTCGTTTTATTGTGCTCGACTCAATGTCATTGCTTTGAATTGGTGCATTGTTTGTTTGTCTTGCATATGTCCATACCATCTCAGGCTACCTTTGTGTAACTTGTCCTCGATACTCATCACCCTCACTTTGTTCCTTACATACTCATTCCTCAAGTGATCTTTCCTTGTCTTCTCACAAACAAATCTCGACATAAGCATTTCGGCCACATTTATCTTGTTAAGACCTAGCTTCTGCACTGCCTAACATTCACTCCCATATAGCATGGTTGGTTGTATAGATATACTATAAATTTTAATTTGAGTGCTAGGTTTTGGAAAGCGGGAAGCGAGCGGATGGACCTCCTAGTGCGCTTAAGCATGAAGCGGGTTCTGAAGCGGACGCTTTTGGAAAAACCGGGCATCATATAAGTACAAAGTAGAAATTACAGTTTGCCAATATTAGACTGGTTCATCAAAGGCTAACTTGTAAGCTTCAAAGTGTTAATTTGAGATTGAGCATCCGAATGTCATTAGAGTAATTAAGTAATCATGATTCATTAATTTGAATGTTCTACACATCTCAAGTTACATAGTAGGTAAGCTTCAAAAGTTGCAAACAACTAGTAGCTTGGTAGTAACTAACAGGAAATGTCCAAAAGTAGTAAATCACTATTAAATCTTTATTGTTGAATCATTACTTGTGTTGAAATAAAGAATACTTGCTATCATCAATTATTAACGATACCTAAAAATGTTTAAAAATTGGACTTTGAGAACATTTTATGTTAGTTATTTAGTAGTAATTAATTATGCATAAGAGTATACTACCAACAAGTACTGAGACAGCAATAACATTCAAAAGAAAATTGTAAATTGTTGTTGGAACGAATGTATAATACATCTAACACGTGATGTATTATTAGTTTGTTGTTTGCTTATGGTAAACTGCAAAATTATGGTGAGAGGAAGAGTGAGTTTTAACAATATAACCGCAATATGTGGTAAAAATTAATACTTTTTAATAGCATAAGGCATAAGCAAATGTATTTAGTAGCATTTAGCATTAATAGTAAGTAGTACCGGTAAAAAGAATTGATAGAGTATGTGTATAACTTACTTGATTGTTTTATTGGCAACCTAACAACTTTTTTAACAAAAGCGGGCTGCTTAAGCGGGTCAAAGCGGGAAAAAGCAGTCCAAAGCGGCCGCTTCACTGCGAATTGCTCAGCAGGCTGCGTCAATAATAATTCCTACGGAGCTGTTGGGCTGACCGCTTAAGCTAAGCGGACCGCTTTTTTAATCAATGTTTGAGTGAGACCTTCCTTTTACGTACTCTCCAATTGCACTCCCCCATTTCAAACATTGTGTTGTGGCCTTGTGAAAAACATCAACTTCAATATTGCCATCCATTTGAATAATGAAACTCTAGTAACAAAACTTATCACATTCTAGCAAGGTTGTCGGAACCGAACAGGACAGTTCAACCAGTTCCATCAAGAATCCATGCCTATGATGGTTCAGTTCAGCCTCAAATCCGAAAATGGCATTGAAAAGACTAGCACTTGACCAGTTCATCTGATGAACCATTGAATTCGTCAGGTTTTGAGCCAGCTGACAGAGTCAACCATTAAAGCACTTACACATGTAGCACAAGTAGAAATCAAACCCCTAACCCTATTTATCCATCCTCTTCTTGCTATATTGGCTCCCCCTCTTCTTCCCTACCATCTTCACCCTCATGATTTTCCACCTTCTTTTCCATGTCCTTCTCCTTGTGCTATTCTTCATCATCATCATCTTCCTCTGCCTCCTATCATTTTGCCTCCCCCTCTTCTTCCATGTTCTTCTCTTCGTCCCTTTTTTCTATCTTCACCCCCTTGTCCTTTGTGTGTTCTTCCTCCTCCTATCTTCCTCTTGCTTCACCTACTACTCTTCCTATTATAGTCCTCATCCCACCTCTTCCTTCTTCAGTAAATTGGCATGTTGCACCACTAGTTAGACCGCGATGTTGTGGACTCACCGGTTCAAGTTCCATTTTATTTCTTAAGACTTTACGCTTTGGTATGTCCACTCACTCCAATGTGGTACAACCATTCACAATTTGAAACTGTAGAAAGTAAAGGTTGGCAATATCTTGACAATTGTCACTCTTTTATGGCATCAGTTCCTTCTAAGAATTTTTTTCTGGTTCATATGTAGATCAATTAGTGATGAAGGATTAATTATTGATAGAAGTAATTGAAAGTCGGGTTTACATCGATTCTATATTAAAGCATCATCAATCACCCCATCATCATCATTGTCACACCATTTTGGTTCACCTCATCTTCTGGTTACACCATCATCATACAATATGTATTAACCTACAGATATTCATTTCAACAATTCCACCAAAAAGGAGAAATTATGACGGTTCACTAATAAATTAATTTTTTGGTGATCACAATTCACCGTTTATGGTTAAGACTTATGATATGAAGAAATCTCTTTAATTATATGTACCAAATTAATGAAATTTATACAGATAAATCATTCTTCTAGAATTCTATTAAATCTCAGGCTTGTACTATAGCATTCTCAATTTGAATCCTTGTGTCACTAGACTCATAACAATAGTATATTGCTATTCACTTGTGCCCCACTACTCGATATTGGTGATCCCTTCCTACCAGTTGCATGCTAGAGCTATCAGTTTATGCGTCCTACTTCACTGTGACTGTAAGTTGAGCCAAAAAAGAGTTTCTATAAACCAAGAACAAAAAAATGTTGCTACCTTTTGAATATATTTCACAAGATTTTAAAAAAAAATGTACACGTCTACACAAGTCGTTTCAAACCTAGTTGGAGACTATAATTAGTTTTGCATGTGCTTATTCTAATATTTGAGTTTTCTTAAGAAATTGTTAGTAACAAGTTATGTGTTCTCCTATGCACACGTGTGTGCGTGCGTGACTCAGAATAGAGAACGTAATTATAGACCAAAGGGAAGTTAAGATTCTATCGGGGCACAACTTTTCTAGTTCTATTGGGCCTCTAATTTTGTCCCCATTTTACATACCAACAGAACATAAAAGTTTGATACAAGGAGCAATCTCCGACCACCAGTTACAAGAATATACACAACAATATCATGGCAGAAGATATTGATATTTCACCTCCCACTAAAGTGTGGTCTTCAATGGTAGATCATGTATAATTTATGTTAGCAATTGGCACTTTTATGATTGATTGTCCGTTAACTTCAAACTGTAGCAATTCAGAAAAGTGTCTACCTTGATGTATTCTCAAATTTCTCTCCCTCCAAATATACTTGCAATAATCTATGACATTAGATGTGTCAAGCAGCAAGTAGTTGCCGCCCATCCTGACTTGTACTTGCGATTATTTATGACATTAGTAGTGCCAGGCATTTCCAATGGTGTGGTTACTCCCAAGTTCCCATCCCACATTTCACGAATCATTATTCTACGAATGTAGGCTATATCTCTACACCCATGTAATAAGTGTTCGTGGGATTTTTTTTTGCTTACATAATGCAAGCTGCTGATCACAAGCATGATTCCAGAATCCAATCCCGTCGGAACATAGTCGAGCAAACTGGCATGTATCTACAAGTACCAAGATTTCAGTCGGAGATACAGTTGTTACCCCCATATCAAGATGCGTCATTCATTTGATGCAACCTTTTGTCAGTGATTTCCCATAGGTCAATAGTCCGATAAGCTATTTTCCAGTTGCTTGAGATCCTACCTAATGAATGCAGCTCCCACTTGTGACCATAGATGAGTGCTGAGCAGTAGTGAAGCCCCGTTATGGCCTACGTAGTCATGTGCCCTACCTAGCATTTGCAAATATACATTAATCAATGTAAAGATTTGCCGAGCTACTTTATAAATTATAACGTGAGTAATACCTAATGTAAATATGCCATAGTTAACTGCTAACTGTGCCCCTCTTAAATATATCTTCCGCTACGCCACTGGTGATGAGTCGCCTTTTGCATTATAGTGTAATAAACCTCCCAAGTAGTGGGCCAGCAATTCAGATTGTACCGTTTTCTAAATGCTTATCTGAGTTTTGTACACCACGCCAAGGCCTAACCGCACTTGGGAACCCACTTACATATAATGTGTATGTACCAATCAAAAGATTACCCTAAACTGCACATGTAGTGTCCTATCTGAGCACACACGGCATACTGCGCTGTGGAACATTAACCTCTACTGCATTTTCTGCTCCAGTTCAAAACCCCGTATATATCTACTTGGTGGCTGATTCTTCAAACTACATGTAACAAAACTGCCAACCAACTTCCTAAGGATATGAATAGGATACAAGCTGCAATAGATTCATTGTTGAATAGGCAACAAGAATAATGGAAGAAAAGAGCGCAAGAGTAAGCCATCTACATCACTCTGTCTGTCGTCGTGTATATTTACTTCAAACTAATACAATAGCACATTGCAGTTCTCCCGAACTTGGCGGCCGGTGCACTTAGCATAAGTGTCAAGCGGTTGAGGAAAAGTGTGAAGATACTAGCCCATGGAAAGTAAGTAGAGAACAAGGTACCTCGTTCTGTACTGGTTGAGCTCGTCAGCAACGAATTCGGAGTCGACCTGGGGGCGGCGTCATCTCCCTCTTCGAGCATTGGCCCCTTCGGTCCTCTTACTTCTTCTACGGTCAGCTCAGATAAACTCTCCTTGTGGCTCACTAGACCAGAGTCTAGCTGCAAAGCAGCCACTAATGGAGGGGATGCCGTTCCATCGGATCGCTCCACATCCCCCTCGCCAGCCTTCTTCAAGGATCCGACCCCGACTTTAGCATTGGAAGAGGCGGCAGGCTGTTCGGTTGAGCCCTCAACGAAGCCGTCAGGTAGTGATTCAATCTCAGGAAGGCGATTTGCCGGCGAGGCTTCCATTTGGAGAGCGAGAAGAGACGGCGTAGGGGGGTTCTGTTTCAGGTTTTGGGCGGAAGACGCCGAGACGTCCAGCGCGTAGATGATGGCGGGTTCCGAAAATGAAATATTAATCACGGGAGTCTACTGAACTATGCATAAAACATGTGTTTCGGTAGATTAGATATTAATACATAACATATTATATTACACGGGTTTATTATCACAAAACTATAAATCTACAAATATAACGTACATTTTTTTGTCGTTGTTGAGTTCCTCGTCTGAATCATCAGTCCGATCTTTATATTGTCTAGAAGAAAGGTTATTGGTCCTCGATGTTGAAATAATTTTAACACAAAGATGATGAAAAATTTATTAAAATAGAAAAAGGTATAACAAAGAGATATATGGCTTTTCTCACATACTCAAAAGAGCTACCATATGTGTCGGCAATGTCTTTGAGGTAGGTTGTGGGTTCCAATCATGTTAGGTACAAATGTTGAGGTTCCTCGTTTGAGTCATTAGTGTGATCCTTTTTTGGTCTAGAAGAAAAGTTATTGGTACTCAATGTTGAAATATTTTTACCGCAAGATGGTGAAAAAAATTATAAATAGAAAAAAGTATTAAAGAGATATATGATTTTTCCCACATACTCAAGAGAGCTATGATCGCGTCTGCGATGTCTCCGAGGTAGGATGTAGGTTCAAATCTTATTAGATACAAATGTTGAGGTTCCTCGTCTGAATCATCAGTTTGATCTTTATATGGTTCAGAAGGAAGGTTATTGGTACTCGATATTGAAATAATTTTACCACAAAGATGGTGAAAATTATTATGAAAATTAAAAAAAAAAAAAGTAAATGACTTTTCCCACTCACTAAAGAAAGCTACTATTTGTGTCGACAATGTCTTTGAGGTAGGACGCGGGTTCAAATTCTGTTAGGCGCAAATGTGTCATTTTGAATAGCTCCAACTTCTCTCTAGAATAGCTCTACCTTTCCATTTGAATACTTACATTTACGCTCCTCCCTATGGATTCTCTAGGCGTCGACATGTAAAACACAAGTAAGATATCTTCGTATCATCCCACCATTGTTTGGCTCCTTTTTGCGAGTACACCATGTTAATCGATTGCGCCGACTATTTTAGAGACATCACTACAACGCTTAGATAACACATTTTGCACCATGTTCATGCGCCACTTCTAGATACACTATATACTTCATCGGGTTGTGCTTCTGGAGACAATTCCTAACGTTGTCGCCTATTCCCGCATCTTTGGTTTTTGTCAAGGTGGTGCGCATGTCCATTTATTGTGACCTTGCCCGCAACGCAGACCTACACGGATTCTCAATAAAATCACATAGCTTTTCCAACCAAACAACAACAACATGAGGATGGGTCGTCTGCATGCTCTCAAAAGCTAGATCTAGTAGCAGTGGCGGATTCAGGGGGGTCAAGCAGGGGCACTTACCCCCCCCCCCTCAATTTTTAAAAATTTTAAACATATATATTATATGTATATAACATGGTATCACAATTAACATTTATTTTCAGGTATTATCTTCAATACAAACTTACATATTCTATCATAATTTATAGATATTTAACAATAGATAATTTCAGTGTAAATGTGATATAAGTTAAAAGTACAAATAGAAACACATGAAAATAAGACAAGTTTTATATAAATTATGATGTTTTCTTAATTTCATAAATTAATCTCGATATTTATGAATTATAGTAATACTAATAAATGTATTGACAATTGCATTATTAATACATACACTAATGTCAAGTTTCTAGCTATAAATATAATCATATATTGATGAAATAGACAATCTAACATGGATAGTTATTGATATGCTTTATTAGAATGTCAAATTCTTATATCATCTACATATAATTATATATAAAATAATATAACTTGTATTTAGTTATACGTGTGTATAGTCTACTTGTTCTCTTGATGTAGAATGATTTTTCTCTAATTTAGGTATAATACATGTTAAAATAGACAAAATATTACTAAATACTAATAGTTTCTTTTTTATAGTTTAATATTATATTATAATAATACTTTTGATATATTTTTATACATCATATCTATTTGGTAAAATAATAACACATAATGCATTATTATATGATAGATAAATCTAATTAATATATTATATAAAACAATACAAAAAAGTTAGAGAATTATTGTATATTATTTACTCTTTATGATATGACTATTAATAGCATTCTACTTCTTTTAATTGTGTTAGATTATCTAGATTGTACAAGACGTCTTGAATGTTAATCATTAATGTCTCACTTATTTAAATATTTTGTCTTTTTTAGTGGATTGACTATCTAGTCATACTTCTATATGCCACTTTAAGCAAAAGTTATTTCTCTAATTTACATGTATTATTTTTATTATTATGTAAAAAATAATTTATTTGGTGTTTTATTTATTTTCAACATTTAATAGAAATGATTATATTTATAATGCAATGACTAATATATTCTTCATAACATGTATTCAATGATTAGGTACAACTAATGAATAAGTTAATGACATAATTTCTATATTGTTGGCTTAAATTTATTATATTGTTTATCTTTCAATTTATATAATATAATTAATACATGGTATCATCTTTACAATTCAATTTAATTATATTATACGTTAATGTTACTTTTAAATGATAATCACATTCAAAATGGTTTGCATGATCTTAGAAAATAAATAACAGTCCACAAATAATGTTGATCATAAAATACATGTGGTTTTTTTAAGATGACCTAAATTCGTGAAGAACTAATTTAATGAAGTGGTGGTCTCATATAATAAAAATTATATATTTTCTATATTAGTGGTTGTGATTTAGAATGCATTCTAAATGTGCATAGAATATTGTAACGTACATTATCTTAGTTAATAGTATGCATAGATATATGAGCAATCTAATTGTACATGGAAATTAGGTAGTCCACAAATAGAGAGATATATCTTAAGATTTTTTTATCAATGTAAGATCTATTGATTATTCTATCCAAATTAAGATAAATTAGTTAATAATAAGTCTTTGGGACCGGTAGATGTTCTCTTTATCTCATGGAAATAATTGAAGACCTATTTATTTATTAAGTAAATAAAAAAATACAATTTTAGTATGAACTTTTAATGATACTTCATATGTGCCCCCCCTTCTTAGCGGGGCTGGCTCCGCCGCTGTCTAGTAGGTTGTCACACTACCGCAGCTATATTAGAATCATCACAAAACATGATACTACTAGACCACACAGACTCCCCCAGAAACAACGTACTGACCCAAGCACTCAGTGCAAGGAAGAGATGTTTCAACACGTTTATATTCTAGATCGTAGATCAGTTAGGAACATCCACATTCCCATAGCATAGAGTTGTCTTGTTTATAAGATTGTTTCGGGATGGATACAGCTCCATGTGGAAAATAGCAGCTAGAGAGTACTTTTTCATGAAGACCAAACAGGTGGTCTTCGACCAGTTCACGGATGGATCGGGGTGATGATCGTTCTTCAACTTTGCTGAGAAGGCGTGTCACGCTCGAACCAAGAGGGGATCAAGTCATCACTATGTAGTTTAGGATTATGACAACATCACACATGTCTACATCCTCAGGCTCTATCGTGATCATGCTGCACACACATCAAACTCGGAGGACACTATATCTACACCTAATCAGAGCCATTCTCTATCAAAGGACGATGTCACCATGGAACTTGCCACAATCTAAGAAGATGATACATAGACGACTTCTGGAAAGGAGTCATCTAAGAAGGAAACATCACTGGATGACACGGCTACATCTCCAACACCTACCCATTTGCTTGGTTATTCAGAGATCCACAAACGATTCAGTCACATTATGTAGAAATCTTAACCATTCAAAACTGAACCGGAGACACACCCTCCTAGTATAAACATATAGATTTTTTTTTAATTTCCCACCTTTAAGGAAATATGTTGATTATGTCTTATCACGTCAGATACTTACGAGTAAAACAATAGCTCTTGGAAAACTATCACGTATAAGCATTTTCAGAAACGATCATATAAACACCTTAAATGTTTTTGATGTCTTAGGCTTGGCCATATTAAGCATCATTGCAAACACTCGATTATATGTTACACATGTGGGGGTAGTGGGAATGCGACCATCACATGTTCATCTAAACACAATCCATCATAAGACCACGATATATACAATTTCAAAATTCCCCTGCACCCGGCCTGATCATCCTGGCGCTGCCCATACAAGCCAAGACGTAAACAAGCCAGATATTGACCACACCATAATCTCACAGCTAATAGTCATCTCTTGGTATCCTGCGAATATACACTCTATCAAAGTAGCTTTCCCCTCTACAAGATTTCACGCCACCTGAGGATTTATTGTTCAAATGCATCTATCCACAGTCATCGATCAAGAATCCTATCCACAAAGCCAGCTTCGGCGTACTGCTGTCAATTTTGATCGACATTCCTTCTGTTGCACCCACTTTGCACATTGGTGCGCAACACACATTTACACCCCCTCTGACCTATACATCATCGACACAGTCACCCACTGCCTCAACCACACCATCGACTATCTCCCTTGGTTCTACTTCAACACCATCTGTTGATATGGAGCCTTAGTCTTACATCAACCACACCATTGAATGCCATGTAAACATTTTGGCATCATGTATGAGGATGCTTAAAGTTCTAACACCACGTAGCATCATCCTCAACTTTTTCAATCTTCAAACATGCCCTACCAGCAAGTGCATTTATGTGACTCGTGCATTATCTACTCTTCTGTTTGGATGCACCATACCTAAACCCCAAATTATATCACCTTATCAACTCATTTACTCTCTCCCTATTGGTATTAAATACGAGTAGTTAATCAAACAAACCATCACTTTCCCTTGTGGGGACAGTTTTGCTCAAGCTATTGTTAGTCATTGGACGCTTGAATCCAGTGCATCCTTTGATAACTTCGGCAGTTCATGATGGATTTCTATTTTTGGTCTTCCCTCTCACCTATGGGATGAAGTTGTCTTCAAGCAAATAGCCAACACGATAGGTTCTACTCTCCAATACATTTGCTTGGTCACTCTCCAACCCAATTATTTCAATAAATGCTACTATGTTTTCTCGATCCATAAAGAAATCATCTTACCCAACAAACTCAACCTTCGTTGGGATCCCTAGTTTATACTATCCAGATTCAGGATGAACATCCCAGTCACAAGATCACCTTTTTCAAAGACCTTGATAAACACATGGCATCAAGGTTCTGCCAACCCAAACTCAACAACCACACCTCTACCACCAGCCACAAAAACTTGGGCAAGAACAAGGTGCGGACCAGGATTCAACCTCATTCAGTCAAGCATGCCTCATATGGCTCTTCCCCCTATGCCAAATGCCACCAGACCTTGGACACAGCTACATATACCATGTCCCAATCACCACATATCCACATAGCTTTGTAAGGATCACAGCTTCAAACTAAACCCACGTGCATTAAGCCAAAGACTATGGACAATATCAAGACGTCCATCATAAAATATCTATAGCGTCCTAGAACCAACCCATGTCTACAACCATTCAACCCTCTTAGTGGGTGCAACAAGACCCCATAGTTATGAGTTACACTCCACAATCTCTTTAAAGGAGGCATCTATTTGATATGTGTGATCTTGGTATGTAGGACCTTTACTAATGTGTCATCTAACATAGGTTATTGTCTTTTACCTATCGCACTAGACATATCGTCTTCTAACAACCCCACTTGATATCTGATCCTATTTCATGGAATACTATCGAAGAATTCAATTCTTTTGCCCGTAAAATGTGTAGGTCTTGTACCAATGATTTAGAATCTACAAGCTACTCAAACAAACTTGTATGATTCATGGGATGGAGCTCGTATAGCAACTCATACAGTGCTAACCAGTAGGCATGGGACCATTTGTCTACATTTTAACATATATATTGCTTTTTACACTCTTTACATATTTTTGTGTTTCATTGTCTTTCTTATACCTACATATTACATCTTATAATGTTTGTGACAACAGCTCATGCTAGCAGAAGAATTGAGAATTAGACGACATATATATCAAAATAAAATCAATCTCATCACTGTTAAGAAATGAAAATGCACATGAGTGAATCTAGCTCAGATCCATATGAGGACAACATATTTACTCGTGGATACAATCCCCACCACATGGTTTTAGGGATGGAATCATGGTTTGATGGAACAACCAATATATGGATATTATAGAAGTTCATATCAGGCTATACAGTATTATTATTAAAATACATAAACTATGATAACAATTTTACATGATTTTTTATCGGTATATACGACAAAGATAGTCACAATAAACATCTTTTCATGACTCAACTTCTTGACCTAGTTGTGCTATACTATACACTCCATGTTTATGGGAGGGGATTTAAACTTTACATGTTGCAATGATGAGCAATAGAGTTTTGGATCCACATACATGCAAAAATCTCACAATGTATTCTTTAGAAAATTTATAGACCTACACCATATATTCTGATATGTGGACCACTAACAGTATATGGACATGGCATCATGGCACACATAAATCCAGACATGATTGTTTCATAACCAGTCATCAGTGGGACAACCAATATCCGCTTGCATGTCCAGTAATCAAAGCATCGGGTATTTTGGACCACTTCCTTGTTATGGTTCATACCACCCTGTACACATGGGTACATCAATCCTTCAGGTTCGAACGTTTCTGGGCCAAACACCCTAGTATCCTAGAGATCATTCAGGTGTCATGGCCTGGGAATATGATTAACACCAACTATGGACATAATATCCATCATAAAATGAAGGCCATCAGGAACGCTCTTAGGCATTACAATAGAAACACATTTGGTAACCTCCAAGTATTGACCAGGTCCAGAGAAACTCAACTTTTTCATGAAACACACAACCTTATAGATGAAAGTACAAACCCTCGTATTACTAGAGATATCAACATGTTATATGACATGGAGGATATCATATGGAAATAAAGATCCAAAGATAGATGACTTAAAGAAATTGATAAAAACACAAATTTTTTCATGAATGCAATAATAATAAAAAAGAGATATCCACCATACACAACCAGGATAACATTGAAGCAAAAACACATGGTCAACACATGATCATTGCACATGCCATTGATTTTTAGTAACCTTTTCAACAATGTACACCATTCCAGAGATTATACAATTTTTGTATGGGATACCATATGCAATCACAAAATACCACCTACAAACTCACTTAATGTCCCTTTCACAAATGACAAAATCATTCATGTTATGATGAGCCTATGATTAGATAAATCACATGGACTCAATGGTTTCAGAATGTCTTTTTATAGAATTTCTTGGGATCACATCAAACATGTTTTTTTATCACTTATTCAATATGACACATAGTAATGATGACATGGGTAACCATATTTAAATCCTCAACCAAACACATATTGGACTTATTAAAAAAGTGGATCAGCCTACATCAATTAGAGATTTTATACATATCATTCTTATAAACGCATCGTATAGAATCATGGCCAAGCTATTTAGCCTAACAATGAAACCTTTATTGGGACACAGAATATCCCCATCAACATGTGCACTCCTCCTACATAGGAGTATACAAGATGCATATATCACGACCTAGGAGAATATACACAAATGTTAGGTTAAGAGCACCCCCTTCTCACATTGAAATTAGATTTTGAGAAATATTTTGACAACATCAACTTATCTTTTCTGATACAGTGCCTACATGGATACAACTTTCTTGACAAATGGATCCACTGGATGCATTCATGCATTAGCACTTGTGTTTCTTCGATTATTATTAACATACCTCTTTTTGGAAAAAAAATTTAAAAGCATGAATGATCTTATATAGAGTGACCCCCTATCACCACATCTCTTTATTATTGTTACCTCCATCCTTGATAGACTCATTCAATTTGGCACACAAATATGGTCTCATCAATATTCCTGAGGGATGTCACAACAAAATTATACAACATGTCAATGACACCATCGTTTTCATTAAACATGAGGAGCAACATGTAGTGAATACCTTATAAATCCTAGGTATATTCTCTTACATCGTTGGACTCAAAATCAACTTCCATAAATCCTCTATCATCAACACATGTGTCCCAACATGTCGAGACCTCTCTTTTAACTAGCATTAATGCCAACTATTAGAGAGAAACCCAAAACCTAAATCCAAATTATGAAGCAAACAACAAATTCTCAACAAACATGATTAACAAAATATATGAAAAACTTAGATAATTTTTTTCCCTTTTCCTTTCTTATAAAATATAGTAACCAATGTAACATCAATGACAACATATTCAATCACCAAAAATCGTATTGAACTCCATTAAAACTAGAATAAAAACTAACTGCTTTGGAACAATTCAGTTTAGATCACTTACATGTATATGAAAGAACAAACTCAACATACTACCCATCTTGGGAAAGAGAGAATACAAGGACATTCTATTCTATCTAGATTATTATTATATTTATGTCTTCTTTGTCAAGACCTCTTTTGTTGGATAACATTATACCTATAAACATTTAAAACAACGTCATGAGACTCATATAGAGCCCCAGTGAGTGGATACCTCCCACTCAAGCTGAGTACATGCATCAACATCAGATTAAGTATGATGAACTTAAAAGAAACTTACAAATATTGAAAAGTCTGGAAAATAGTTCTAACATATAATCAAATCCAATTTATGATAATAATCTAATAAATTAAATAAGGTAATCACTTAGGCTAAATCCAACTTTAAAACATCTTTTAGAGCATATCTATGAACAAACCAGTAGATGTTACTTAACTCAAATAGACAATCCATTTCTATGAGTAATAAGTCAAGATCTAAAGATTTAGAATCAATACATAACAACAACTACAACATTTTTGTGACACTCCACCAGCCAGACCAGGAACACATCATGGAGTCTTGAAGCTTAAGTACACATTCAACATGTACACCAGTCTATACTATTCAAATAACAAGTAGATTTAAATTATAATTAGAGTAAATATAAAATCCTACATCAACCACATGTCATCATTTAAGATCAGATTCCAAACCAAATAGTTGAGGACATAGAAATATACCATCTTTATAAAAGAAAGATTAGTTTCCACAACAAGAAGCATATTCAATAGTAATAGATCTATCAACTAGCAGTAAAATTAATGTAACAACAATTAACTCATATTCTCCATGACTTGTCATATTTTATTCATTTGCCTTGAAACTACTTGGCTTGTACCTCGCCAAGTAGAAGTTGACGCGCTTGATTCCCGTGTAAATGAGTGACCATCACTATCTTAGGTTTTAGTCGGCCACCCCAAGATATCAACAACAGACCCTGGTCCACCTCATGGATTACTAAAGAGGCTCACATTCTCATCTCGATCATGCGAGATAGGACAAACATGTCAGAATATTACGTATAACTACATCTCACATAAATATCAAATATCATCATGTTTTACAAATTTCATTTCATCACAGTCTATTCCTCATGAACATAGACTTTCACAATAGAGGAAATACGACCAAACCATGGCGCACGACTCATCTCTAAATCTTGGTGTCTACCCTTTAAGGAATAGATCCGCACTCTAGAAATCCTTCTCATAATACTTTGATTACTACAAGGATATATGTTTCATTTCCTCAATGTGGAACTCGGGGGAACTCATAATGTTCAGGGCACCACACTAGATGTGTCATCATTTCACTTGTTATTAATCCTTTTTACTCATCTTAAAGAATTTTCAATATCATTTATCATGTGTGTATATTCTTGCACAACTAGAATGACACAAAGTAGATAAGGCTTATCAAGAAAGACAATGACTAAAACATGAAACACAACAATATGTAATTTTCAATACATATCATTCTTTCCATTTCCACATCATCTCATAGCATTCATCCTGAGTGAGATTTTAGCACAAGATATAATATAATTATCTAGCATTTACCCTCATTAGGGTTTCTCAAATGTAATCAATGCATGTTAAATTTAGTCTCAACATATATCTTATCATTTCATTCCATATCACAACTCTCAACATATATTTGCATAGACATTATAACTAACAATTGTATAAGCATATACACATATTATGGCATTCATTGTGCTCAGAACATGTTTTCATACAACATGTACTTATTCTATTCAATTTATATACATATGAACAATTCTCAAAGCATGAACATGCATAACACACTTACTACTCATCTCTTACTATTTATCACTCTTCACTTAGGGCTACTATTCAATGCATAAGTGATCTCATTAGAAATCCATTAGAGAAGGCCATTCTCAGAATGTAAGTATCTTAACATACAATTAGAAACCAAGAGCACATTCTTATAAACCATTATCCTTGAACTTCATCTTGTAATTGAATTAAACTATACTCATATGCATTCCTTATCCCTTGTTTGAGATCATTATTCATTAGCATCACATAAGTCTTTATTTAGGTTCAAGATTAAGTTCTTAGATCCATCTACTAATATTCATGATTTTATCTTCATTTCATATTCATTTGTGTTAAATTCTTTCATTTCATTTTCACTACTACTCTAGGAACAATTCATTCTAAATTTACTTAATACATAAAGTTTCTCTCTCAATAAAATCCTTAATAATCTAGTTTTAAAATGTATTTCATTTGATTCAGGTCAGCCCACATGTTATTAAAATATATAGACTATACACTTCGTCATATACATTTCATCAGTTTTATTTTTAACTTCTCATCACCATTTTTTTCATTCTTGTCAATTTCCTTTCTTGTAATTAGATGAGTGTACCATGTCATTAATTCCCAGTGGCATTCTCATAATTAACAATGATCATTCATTTCCTTATAATGCTACTCACTTTAAATTAAGTGAATGGATTAGATTACATCTTTTTACAATATATCACTAATCATCCTTCCTAATTCATTGTTAAGTGGCTTGTATAAACGAACCCACATTCATGTGAAGGTTTACTCATTATTTCATGAATTATACTAAAATAGATGCATTAGGATTAGATCATGTTAGTAAGACTCATCATCTTTGATTGACATATTAACATTAGTAGTTCAACATTTAATCACATTTACAAGATTATATACAAATTCAAGCTTTATCACTCATACTTGTCTTAATATTAACATTATACACTTTTCAAGAAGTCATATTAGTTCAGTGCATCATATAAATCATATTATTCATTGTCTCATCAAGGTGTACAAAGGTTTTTGAGTTTATTCAAGACACACAGAAACCCTAGATTCCATGCCACACAATCAACTGATCATTTACAAGTGTACAATGATTTATTGAATCACTTGAGTCCATCCTTCAACATTAAACCTAGTAATGGATTTCATCCATATCAAACCCTCATACAGTAATCCTTATGTACATAACATATTCAATTCAAATAAGGATTTAAAATATTATTTGAGCAACTCATGATTAATGAGTTCAAATATGATCACATTCATGTCAATGATATTTCCAAGCATATTGCATATTGACTGAACATCAAAAATTGGTATAAATCAATATAGTTCTTTATACATAATACATTCCACATATCTTGAATCAATAGATCAAGAACTAGGCAAATATAAATTAATGACACAGGATCTACATCAATTGCATTGATTTCTATAAAATCATCCCAAATAATTATACAATTGCATATAAGTACTAACGATGATCTTGATTATTTTAGTCAGATATAATTAGGCTTTCAACATGATTACATAACTTATTAGGGAGAGAAACACTCATTTATGGTTATAAGCACCTTAAAATGTAGGTCAAACTTTGAAATTTTAGAATTCCACCAAGGTTCTAGCTATTGAATCCATTTCTTCCTCCTCTCAACTCTTAAAACCTAGTAAAGGAGAATAGAAGAGAAACAAAGAGAAAAGTTGGTGTTTTGATATCATTTCAAATCAAATCATAAGAGGGAAAAAATTCATACAAATCAAGTTGTTGCTAATAAGAAACTCGAACGACACCACACTATGTAAAACTAAAACATAATCCAAAAATAATGAAAATTTACCAATATGTCTGAATAAAGTTCTCAAGATATAAGATCAATTGGATGTACTAATAAAAATATAAGATTCAAATACAAAAGTGGTATGTTTTAGCCTGAATGCATGGTTGACTAGTTTTTCTCATGGAAACTTGACCGACAAACATGTCAGGAAATTATTCAAAATTTTTGATATTTTGCAAGAAGGCTAATAATTGAGTAACCAAGACTATATAAAAAAATTAACTATATTATAGTTATATATGAACTACTAAAATCATTTACTACACTGCTATATTTATGAATTTTGTATTCATATGCTACAAAAACCCTAATTTTGGTCGAGTAGGGTTTTTAGTTCTTTAACCCTAATTATTTGAAATAAAAGTCTATTTAGAGTTTCTCAGTATGTTTATAGAATCAAAATCAGAATAGAGCTTTAAACAATGGGAATCTAGTTAAGCATGCAATCATCCAAGTAAACCTAATTAGATGACTAATTTGGAGATGGGTCGTTACACGACATCTCTCATGGATACATTTAATATCTCATTGGATGCAATCAAGAATCTTATCCTATCAAATACATGGGTCTACCTCTACCACCTTGTCATACACATGTTATTGCATGGAATGTTGTCATTGACAAATATCATATAAGATTATCCTCATGAAAAGACATTGCCTCTCCCTTTCTAATTGCTTGAGACTCCTAAATGCATCACTCACACCTATCATCACCTATCATCTATGTTGCATACCATCCCTAGCCACAATAATTAATTATATAGATAATGTTAAGAGACTTTTCTTATGGAATCATAGCAACAAAAATATCGATTTGATCAATTGGAACACCAAATGTTGCTTTAATAAATATGGCAGATGGGGGATCATTGACATGCATACCATGATTTATATGTCATACACAAGATCACAACAGGCTCATGCCAAAAAGAACAATATTCATGGACTAAACTTGTGGTTAACAAGTATCATATGAGAAATAATCCATGGAACCATATTGCAACCAAATTATTATCACCCCTGTGGAAACATAAGGCTAAACACAACCATATTATGAATAAAGTGATCTGTACCCCACCATATCATAGACTTAATATCATATATTGAAACGATCCATGGTGGAATGGTCATTCCCCTATCAACCACCTTCTCCATGATCACCAAACACTAGTACCCTATAAACATTGTACCATACATAAGGCCATACAACTCATTAGCTCTAATAGACATAGTAGTTTTAGACAATTCCTGTCACAACACCTCATCCAAATGGATACTAGTGATTTAGGTTTAGAAATGGAAAATGATACTTTAACAACAGTTACATGGATATGGGGTAATAGGTTCACATCCAAGAAATCATACAAATTCTTCACGTACAGGGGACACACATTTCCACATAAGACTATATGGCACATTAGATGCCCACCCAAGGTACACATTCTGCTATGGCTCATCTGGCATGACAAAATCTAAAGTGATGATAATGTAGGAAACTAGGATTTAAGGGTCCATCCATATGTTTGATGTGTCCTAGACATGAATATACTAATATGCACACTTGCCACACAACTAGACATATATGGACACAATTCACTAATACTACAACTAATAAGTCCTTCACTAAATCTAATATGGAACATAGACTTACAAAAGATATTAGTCACCCACCAGGGGCATACAATAGTAGATTCATCACAAAATCTATTATATGAACTATATGGACAGAGAGGAACAATGGAGAACACACCAATATAGGATATACAAATGCACAGTTGATTCATTTGACAAGAACATTATGTGATGATTATATGCTTCACAAATGATGCAAGTATAGGATGACTATTGACTATACAAACAACCCGGCCTAGATGTAAATGACAAAGACAATGGTCCTCATATGGCTACCATGAAGAAAATACTGGAAGACACTAGAGAAAACTAGCAGTTTTGGTTGTTGATTAGCTAGATACATCTTTATTTCATATATGGGGCCGTTATAAGAGAACCCCACTCTTCACATACTTTTATGTCATATTTTATTATGAACATCTCTAAATTGTACTAATGAGGCGACACTGATGGTGATATCCTCTATCACTATAGGCATATATGTACTCACCATCTCCATGGCATTTGTATGGATATTTACATCACATATGCCAGGTTTGATTATAAAAAATATCTTTGTAATATTTGCTCCATGCAAGGAGCAGTTGTGTACTTAACCTCCAATGAGCCATTCCTCTTCACATTGGCGACGTCAGTTGCATGGAATTCTAGGAATTTGGGGATTTTTTAAATGAATGATTTGGATTCTCTGGAATTTTTTAATATGTTGAATTTTATTAGTTTGATCTACTAGCACTGGTATTGCTAAATTTTATTTATGATTTCTTGGATTGTGTTGCTATATATGTGTAGAAAATTTCTATGAAAGTCACGCTGCTTTAGATGGTTGTTGTTGTGGGTCACATACATGATGGTAGTAGATACAATAAGTTGGAGATGATTGAGATGAGAGATGAAGGCAGTTTGATCATAATAAAGAGAGGTAGAAACGAGGTATTCCAGTCGCATGATGATACATGTGAGAGCCGAGGTCGGGCATGCGGAAGAGGAGTATGAAGAGGAGAGAGAAATGGGAGAGAATAGATAAAGCACAAGGGAAACCATTGTCCCACAATTAGTGTAGAACTAGAGATCCTAAATTCTTGATATTTTCCTCCTCCCACAAACCAAGCCTAAGATTTAGGCTGATGGGTTTAAAAACACAATCCAACTGATTGGATCATGCTAAACAAACCTCCCCATTATCAACCCTAGTGGTTGTAAAAAATATATAAAATGTGGTGTGCGTAGGAGTTAGCTCACGACTTAATTAGAGTACAAGATACTAAATTGTATTTTGAAGTAGTAAATATAAAAACTAGATTTAATCTAGCCCATAGTCACAACTCATGTGATGCATGGTTGTCTTATTAGAATATGATGATTATTTTGTAATTTGAAAAATATATAAAAGGTTCACACAATGCCTCCCATGTACTTTATATATCGGTAGGCATAAACATATATATTTTGTACATGACTTTTCACGATACAAAAAAAACTAGTTTGTAATTAAAAAATAAAAAAATGTGCATAACCCCTCTCATACCCTTTCATATATATATAAATATATGGATGGCTCAAATTTATTATATGAACATGCACTTATTGGTGTACATCATGCATGCCTAATAATATGAGTTTGACATAGGTTGCCATCATTATTTTCTATATTCACATTTACAATGGCTCTCTTTAGTATTCCTACACATCTATGTTGGCATTATGATTTGACTCTTTATCTAGTTTTATAAAACTATCTTTTCATTATGAGTGAAATTCTACAATGCAATTAAATTTTAGTCATAAT
This sequence comes from Alisma plantago-aquatica, assembly GCA_963693085.1. Classification (NCBI taxonomy): domain Eukaryota; kingdom Viridiplantae; phylum Streptophyta; class Magnoliopsida; order Alismatales; family Alismataceae; genus Alisma; species Alisma plantago-aquatica. The sequence goes on along the minus strand of OY856411.1, from coordinate 303,295,784 downwards.
TTACTTCATCTTGTTAATTATATATGTAATCTTGTGATGGGAATAAGAACGTGTACTATTATAAACCTAGACTAGGACAAACTATACCTAATCATCCTAAAACTCAAATAAGGTAAATTTCTTGTACTTCGGACTAGAAAAACATAAACCTGAGCGAGACCTAACCAAATCACTAATATTCTTGATAATTAGTACATTTGAAAGAACCATGCATTGGTTTGATTAGTAATTCAGATTTACTATAGTGTTGTAGTGAGTAGTTGAATTAATGGAATTATAGCATTTTGTTTGGATACTTTGAAGCCTTGCAATACTTTAGATAACCCCCTTATTTCATATCTACACAACTTTATTCATAAATGTGTCATCCTATTTATTCTTTTTTTCTTATAAACATTGATGCTAAGATATTTTTTTTCATATGACATAGTGAAATGCAGCTCTAGTCATCTTTATTTTTATATGACTTGAACCCATGAAATATTCTAACTTCTATGCATTGAGTAATACTATTGTAATAAATTATATATATAATTGTACTTCTTGAAATTGATCATTGTCCTGGTGACCTTCCATAAATATTAGCTCCAATGATACGTTATGATATTCAATTCTTACATGTTAAAAATGTTGTACATAAATTGCCTTAACCGGGCTAGATTGATTTTGACTAGATGAGATCGAGGACCAATATCAAGTAAAATAAAGTAGCAAGGATCGGGTTAAAATTAAAGTTGCCCCATATTTGGATAGGTTCGGTGATGTAGATATTAATGCACTGCAAATTCACTAGGAATGGTATTCCTAGAGTTTACCAAAACTAACATGCAATAAATGCCACACGCAAGCGGAGGATCTTATTGAAATATATTTGAGGATCGAATCCTAGAGGACAATATTTTAAGAATTATCTGATTAATGTATATTCTTAAGAACTAGTTTTTGTCACAAGATTTGAGTTGGTTTGTTTAACCAAGATTGCAAGAATAAAAAGAGCTAGATTAAGGTTCTAGTTATCAATGGATGGAGACACTAGGGTGGAATTGGGTTTCACCACCACTATTCAAAACTACGCATTCATTCAAATAAAAAAAATTATGAAGATATAGTTGAAGTTATGCAAGTTTCCCCTCTTGGAATTAGAAACTTGCATGTGTATATATCCATGCATGTAATCTCGATGTCTCGCTACTTACATATCCTATATCCACTACACCAGAGACTTTCCATTAGAAGTTCTTATTAGGGTATCAACCAAAGCTAATTGATATTTAAATCTTAAATGTTGAAGTTCTCGCACCATAAGATTATAATAAAGCACATAAAGTTGGTGATCAATCCATGAAACATGTGATAAACAATTAACAATGAATTAAATGAGTTCATAGAAGAATTAGAACATGAATGAAATTGTAAGAAATGGGTAGTGAGGCTAATCCCCACACCCTAGTGAAAAGACTACTCCCTTGATGTGACAAGATTAATGTCACTAGTAGAGGAAGAGGACAAGAACATGGTCATGATGCTATCATAAGTAGCTCAGCGTGGTGTGCGACTGCAAATTTACTCCCTTCTCTCTTTTCCATGCATTAACCCTAACTTGCGGTTGAAGTAGGTGGATTGACAACAACTCTGTGAAGAGATCGATCACTGTAGAGAGGGAGGGAGGCCGATGGTTGTAGATTTGTGGAGTTCAATGGAAGTCCCAAGTATAGAGGTCGATGGCCTAGCTAGGTCTATGACACTAGCTTGGTCGATGGAGTCTAGACTTTGGCTCTAATCTCAACGTCAACCTTTCAGCTTGTTAGTCTCTAAAATTGGAGATGCCTTGAACTGATGCCCTAGGGGCCTATTTGTAGGGTTGTGGTTCTCGGTCCATCCCATCAACATTTTGTATTGGTTATTGATTGGAATTCCAATCATCGGTCTAAGAGTTCTATGGTGTGTTTGAGTTATGGCCATCGATCGATGGCTATCTTTCTGTCAGTTGTAGACTGATGGAATCTGTATGACAAATAGAGGTTGATGGGTCATCAAAGGATCTGGATGTCGAGCTTTTTTATGTAGATAAGGGGGTCAGTGGGTCATTGACCTTGAAGGTTGATGAGATTCTTGAGCATTGAGGTCGATGGACAACAAGTCAATCATTGACGCTTGATATTTGATGACAATTGTAGGTCGATTGGTATGCCAATCGATGGGTTGATTTTGGTCTTCGACACAAAAATTGTTGATCGAGTCATACTTGTTGCATAGTGATTGGACTCAAAACCTGCAAGAGGAGTTAAGAAAAGTATCAAATTCCTACAAATTAGCATAAAACCCTGAGTATATTGAAACAAAGATATTTATAGTGAAAATCAAGAGATTTGAATGCTAAAATAGAGTAAGTATGCAACTAAAATTGGGATGAATATGCATTCATCATTCGGTCTACACTCCACCGCTATGGACCGATATATGTATAGCTCTTTAAACACATAGTTTGGTCAAAAAAAGTTCACCGATATGGGTTGATATACATGCATCCCTACATACGAAAGCTAGTACACTTAACATCCACTCAACAACAAAACTCATGTAATTACAAAATTTAGAGACATATTTTATACACTTAGCTCCTAAAAAAATTAGATTAGCTAGTAATCAATTAACATACTTTGACTTTGTATTATTTTTGTTGATCTTAGAGTTTATATGCTCTCATCTATTTTTCCTTTAATCCAATACATAGAATGTATATTGTATAAGGGTCAATATTACCTACTTCCAATAGTTAGTATAATGTTGGAAGTAGATAGATATAGATTTTTAGTGGGAGTCAATAATATAACTCATATTCTTTATTAACTTGAAAGTAATTACGTTAAATAAATAAGAACTTAAACATAATCCTTGTTATATACCTAATGTTTTAAGAGATGTTTTTGTCATCTACCTTGGAACCCAATAAAATTAACTCAACTTATGAAAATTAGACATGCTTTTCATTTAGAATTCACTAATACAAGAACTAATTACTAATTCTAAAAAAATAAAAATATTTGCATTTCCAACCCTACATGATCCTTCTTAGACCTGGTAATTTCCTACTTATACAACCATATTTGTGGGAATTTTCATGTGAAGTGAATATGTTATGTAACCACCCCACCTCTTCTTGAAGGTATGTGGGAAACATTACAACATCATATCAGTATGGGCCTATTCCTTGTAACATTTTTGTAGAAACTTAAGGGAAAAAGTATCTATTCAGTTTGTTCAACTAATACTTCCAATTTGTATGTTAGATGCATGTTTCTAGTTCAACATCCAACTGACGCACCTGAAGGGAAGGTTTATAACAACAATTGAAGGCACTTTTTTATTATAATAAAATTGGACCTCTCCCCACATAACCATAAATATTTACATCTATGTATTGTAAGCTCAATTTTGCTAGTCAAATTATCAACTTCACGTTTACGAGTTGGAAAGCCACATTACCAAATTGATCTATGACATGAATCTTAAGTATTTGATAAAGAAACATATTGAAACCCATGTGTGAGTCAACTCTATAATGGTGTAGCATAATTATGTGTATAAGCATGATGGAATCTTCATAGCTCAATTTCAAATATGTCAGTCCTACATTTTCCCTGTCTGACGTGGAGCCATAATCATTTATTATTATACAGTGCTTAATGCTTGCAATTGGGTTGCTTTGTGACATATTATCATCTGACAATGAATATGTTTGTCATATATGAGGTCTTTCCCAACAGGTCTAATTCACCATTTATGTCATATTGTGTGCTCCCCTTAGACAAGTTCAAATGTTCTCTAAACATGTGTGTTGCTCTAACAATAGGTCATGATCATCCATTTTGTTGTTGAAAAGGCTTAGGAGATCCATATAATACATTTTATATCTACGATGTAATGTGAAATAGGCATAGACCTTGTGTTGGTGCAATCCCATACTACATCCATAACTGTTTCCTCATGTAATGACTTGTGTAGGCACTAACTTGTAGTGGAAAAATGTATAATCATTAAAACCAAATTAGTAGTGTGGTCATGTTGTAGGAGAAACTACAAAAAACATCTATCTTTTTTGGTAATGAGTTCATACAAATATGTTTCTAGGGACCACAATCTTCTTTTGGATTAATATCATGTTTTGTTAAATGAGAGTTGGGGAAAAAATCTTGGGGCGAAACTGAGACCTCTTATGGAACCGTCTTTCTAGGATCAATGAGTTAAAGCCGAAGGCGTCATAATATCACACTACAAGATAAGTAAGAAACAAAAAAGTTATCTATATAGAAATAATAAATTGTTTTTCCCATTTTTATCTAAGTTGGGCAATCACACTGCATTCGCAAAAATAATAGGAAGAGTACCCTAGCCATATTAAGTGATCAACATTAGAGTTTGGTACATAGCACAAATAATTTACATCAACATGTACATGTGCATCTCAATACCAACACATTATTTACATGAAACATTCTCATACATCTCTCCCAAGACTCCTTAGTAAATGGAAAACATCAAAAAGAAGTCCCATCAGTAGAATTCCCACATTGGATGATGAAGAACAATGGATCGATGCTGACGAGTTGTGTAACGACCCCCACTTTTTAGTGTCAAAATGACCTCAAAGTCGGGGACCATTACTTTCCAAGATTTGATTTAACAAGTAATAAATAATAGTAAATAATTTCCATTAAATTAAACTTGATTGAATACATATATTGAATTATACACCTCGAAGGTGTTACATGAATACTTCAAGAACTATTGTATATACATGAGAAGAAATACTAAACTATCTAAACCTCCTTGTATTATATTTAATCTTCAAGAGTTTTCAATCTTTATATCCATGTCCTTTATTGTGAGTATCACTACCTAAAATGCTTACAAACAAAACACAGTCAACATATTTCTATACTTGTATGTGGGTTCATCCAAAACATCACATATACATATATTCAACAAATATTTAACAACACATATGAACATGTATTTCCTTTCATATTATAAACCATGCTTGGCATGTCCTCTCGGGTGTAATCACCACCCATCATTGAACTTATGTGCATTACCCCTTGTTGGGGTGAAACCCATGGTTCAAAATATTCTATATTTTTATGTGATACTCATAGGGGATTTATAATTTGCATGAAATAAATAAGCATCCACCAGTTAATCATTCATTTAGTCTTCAAGAAACTTCAAAAAACTTTAGAATTCGATACATGTATTCATAAGTGTAACCACATACTTTGCCATGTAGAAGACATGTAATATACTCCAAGTGTACTTTAAGAATGAAATCCAATCATCCAAAGCATTGTTCTGAAAAGCGGTAATCGGTGTACGGGCGGAGAGGGTACCGAATAGAGTATATACGGTATGCGGGAGTATAAGCGGGAGAATATTCGGTTTTAATCGGTTTTGATTTTTTTTAATATTAACCATAAAGATATGTAAATTATATATTGATCATATAATAATGACAATGATAAGTAATTAGAAACATTTATAAGTAATAGACTAATATTGCATTCATAAGTAGTTAGAAACATTGATGAAATTAGAGAAGAAAACTTTGATAAGTAATTACAAACATTGATAAGTCATAGACTAATATCACATTAATAAGTAATTAGAAACGTTGATAAGTAATAGACTAATATTGCATTAATAAGTAATTAGAAACATTGATAATTCATAGACTAATATTGCATTAATAAGTAATTAGAAACATTGATAAGTGATAAGACTAATATTGCATTAATAAGTAACTTGAAACATTGATGAAATTAGGGAAAAACATTGATAAGTAATTAGAAACATTGATAAGTCATAGACTAATATTGCATTAAGAAGTAATTAGAAACATTGATGAAATTAAAGAATAAAACATCAACAGTAAATTGGAGAACTAATATTGCATTAAGGATCAGTTCAATAAACACTAACTATAAACTTATCGAGAAAACATGAAGAGAAGACCAAATATGTAAATTGGAAGAAGAGAATGTAATTGTAATGACCAATAGTAGTATTAGAAAAAATTAATGTAAAAAAAATTATTACTAGCATTTGATTTTGAAAATCGCCGATTAATCGGCCGATTATTTCCCTGATCGGTCGATTAATCGGTCCTGGACCGATTATAGGCCAATTATTCATAATCGGAGCGGTAGACCCCCAAAAAGGAATATTCGGTCGATTATTCAGCCTAAGCGGTCGATTTTCTAAACAGTGATCCAAAGTAGATCAAGCAATCTGTATTCAAAAAAACATTATCTGCATGTATTAAACCATAAAGTGTCACCATTTTATCATATCAATTCTAATTAGACATATTTTGTCTTACTCAAGGCGTAGGTTTGTCCTAGTGTTGTATATTACGGTTAGGCTTGAAACCCTAATGCTACCTTATCATGTGTCATAAGGGTTACAAACCCTAATTTTATCACATAGAGGCACCCAGAGGTGACAGATCCTAATTAAGCATATTAGGTGCAACCCTAGTATACATCAGGTTCTAATTATCAATTTGAACATAGGATGTCATTAAGAACAACTATATCGGGTTTTGCACGTTATGATTATGACAAGATGTAACCATTGGTCTTAAAACCCTAATGCAATTATTTATGGATTAGAATGCCTAAAATATCTTCAATATCATCCTAATATGATTTATAACATTGGGATCATATCACTACTCATTGACATCAAAATATACATAAAATAAGCATACTTAACATGATTATCAATATATTAATCAAAACTCGGGTTTACTTGAATAAACACTTAATATTCATGAACTAACTATACTTTTTGAACTATGATCACTTTTGAATCCTGAATTTGTTTTATTTGGAATCTACACATTTTTTAATGAAAACCATATATAGTTTCATTACCATCATAGCTAAGGTCTATTTACTATATTTATTCTAAAATAAACATCTAATGAACCACTTAACAAGCACCATGTTAGTATATCTTATATCATCCAAACCAGTCATGTGGGCCAAGTCTGGAAAATGGACTTGTGCCTCACCAGTGCTATGTCCACATGACCTAGGTGTTGAATAATTAACAAATGGCCAGATTACCCTTGTGCAGTGTCCTAATTATGTAACACATTCTAAGGTATCTCAATCAATCCACATGAGGGATCGTCTTCTCCCTTACACGGCTCATGTCATCACCTCTCCCATGGATGTGGTCAACCAACATGTTGGCCTTTTCCTTTGAGGCTTGATGGACTCCAGTGAGACTAGGGCCAAGTTTGGTCGGACCTAGAAAATTCGACATCCCTCTGATTGGGTCGAGGGGAGGATAGAAGTTTGATCCCCAAGGTCATGTTTCAGGGTGTATGCATATGTAATGAGAAGAGGTGGAGTAAGAATTACCTCGCTCCTCATTTCTCTAATTATTTGGAAAGGTTCCACGTCAAGCTTGCAAACCTCCATGTGATCTTTATTGGTCTAGGACGATCATGTACCCTGGCTTTCGCTCCTCAGTAGCGTAGGACTCACCAGAGAGGATGGGGAGATGACGGTAGGGGATCTGTGTTACTTGTAGACATGTTCATATTCTTTGGGTCATGGAGGCTCTCGAAGACCAGTTAAATAGGAAGGGGTGAGAATAAGGGACGATTATGATATCTTACCCAACTCCTGGGGATTTTGATGATTCGGGCATTATCATAAAGGGTGGAGATAATCCTGATATTGGGGATGGTTGGGTTCAGTAGGATCTCTTGGAGTCAAAGACAACATTATCCTATAGCGAGGGAGGTTAGAGAGGGAGAGAGAACCCAAGGGAGGTTGGGATCCTATCGCTTGCAAAACTCAACAGAGTCTAAGTGAAGATGGAGACCCTTTTGTATGGGCCTTGCCCGGATCCAAATCTGGGTCTGGGTGGAGACAACTCAAAGAATTATATTTCTTTTATTTTGGATAAACCCCCCATTTAGGGAATGAATTATACAGTATGATAATTCTTACATTACCATTGTCTTCCACTTGACAAAAGAAAATTGATTAAATCCCATATCTATTATACAAAACCTGGCTTCAAAGTAATAAGTAGTTAATTCTTTAACTAATTACCTAGGCTACATAGTATATTGGAATGTTATAGAATTTCTTTCATAACCTTATATGTGGATTATCTACCCGATAATATTATATTGATTCTTTATCATGTGCATGAAATACTCTTTTCCCAATTTGTATCCCAGGGACCCATTTGTAAGACTTGATTGGTCCAATTGGGATTGTATTAGATTATAGGGACCAATGCCCATATATGGGTCTTCTAAAGGGTTCATAAGATTAGTAATACTTTCAGTTACAAAACTAAGGCTTGGACTAACATCATTTCTCAATTGAATCCCCACATATGTTCAAAATCACATTATTTACTTAATTGAAGACTTAATACGAATTTAGGGTTCAAAATCATCAACCAAGGTATTTTCATTCTCTTCATTATTCCCTTTTTATTTTCTAATCATAACTAAGTTAAATTGAAATTCTCAATTGTTTAGGATGTAACATTCACCCCTCCTTAAAAGGAATTTTGCCACCAAAATTCAAACCTAATCAGGTTGAAGTGAATGTCCACTCACATGAGCCTCAAACATCAGGGCTTGCAACCCTTCTTAGATGGGTTTAGCTATATTGTCTTTAACAATTTTTATTGATACAACATTTCTCATATTATGAGGTTGGAACCCTAATTCAATCTTAGGGTATTTCCCACATCCTCATTCTTGACATTATAATATCACTTGATGACTTCAATTTCACTTGGTTATCACATTTTCACCTAGGTTTCCAAACTATTATCCATCCATTCTCATATAAGGGTGAGGTAACACCTCCAAATACTAGATTATGCCATTAAATTCAGCTTAGGGTATCCATATTTGCATGCCAATTTCATGTATCATATGCGGCTACCAATATCTACACCCATAACAAGATGAAATAAGCATTTGGTTGCAGTCTAAATACAAAGTTCACCCCATTCCACATGTAGAGATAGTACATCCACACACCAACTTACAATTTTGAATTTTAGGTTGACTCACTCTCAACAATAGCTACTAACAATGTGTAACGACCCCACCTCCCGATAACCCCCAATCAAAGGAGACCAAAAGGTCAGAGCTGCTATCCCTATAACTCAAGATCCATGGTTTAACATTTAATCAAAAATAACTATTAAATTATACTAAAACTATACTGGAAATCTAGAATAAAATAAAACTTTGCAAACCTTTTTAAAATTTAGGATTTAGACTTCTATCACCCGATAAAATCTATCTATCTAATCCTCCTTTCACTGTTTATTCATATTCTTCAAAATATGTCAATTTAATGTTTGTCCTTTTCAACAATTGTACCTAAAACGCCGATAAACAAAATGTTTGTCAGTATATTTATATACCGGTATGTGGGGACAAACAAAATTTCACAATTAATTTCTAACAACCTAAATATCACAAATAAGTTATTAACAATAATCCAAAGTTACGTTTTCAATGTGACATTCTCAACCGCTTTTGCCCTAACCCTGGATCACCCTCTCTAGGGTTTTGTCCTTGCAAGGGACAAAAGACCACCTTCTCCATCCTGAGCTTGGTGCCTGGGGTCACCTCTTGGTGCCCAATGGTCTTTCCTCCAGGGCTTGACCGAATAGACCTTCCCTCTGGGGCTTGGTCATGCATCGTACATTAGGGTGGCATGTAGCCTACAATTGTGATAATCATAGTGACTTTATAGGATTGCATAAATAAACATTCAACAACTTAGGTTGCATCCAATCGATCAAAAGTTTGAGAAAATGCCATGAAACTAAATCGATTATTCATAAATAACCACATACCTGTTCAGCCAAATCAGGCTAGCAATAATCCAAGCAAGAAAGAAATCCATGCAAGCAAGCAATTCACACAACAAGGATCCTCATTGCATTCCACTCAGGGGCATAGAGGTCTTTTTGCCAACCACTTCATTAACCTCACGATCCCGCCCTCGCTCACAATGCAGTGCCAGGCCGTGGTCAACTTCGGAGTTGACTTCGAGATCCAACTCCTCGAAGCAAACGACTAAGCTTCCATGACCTCCGCCGCACCCGTACGAATTCGTCGGTGCTTCTAATTGCTCCATACATGGCCAAAGTTGCTGAGATGGCAAGAGGGGTCTCCGGTGGCAAACCAGGGGGTATGGGGTGCAAGAGAGGTTCGAGGGGGGAAATTGAGGGCTAGTACTTGGTCTGTAGGTCCTGTAGGATCTCGCAGAATAATGCTTAGTCTCACAGAGGGGTTACATCCTCTTTTATAGCCTATAGCCAGAGTAGGCGGCCGACGAGAGTCATGATTATTAGGGGGTTCTTCTAGATGCCCCCGAGATAGGTAAAACCTAGGGTAGGGATGTCCGCAAAGATCTCATGAATCCAACTGGCTGGTTTCCAAGTTTGCTCGCGCACTCAATCGTGAGAGATCTTCTTTGGAAAGATCATGCTCCCTGTTTTGACTTTCCTTATCTGTCTCGAGGTAGGTGATGATCTCTTGATCATTGGATCTCAATCCCATGGTCATAAGTTTGTGCGACAAAAACAAAGAGTCCGAGTCAGAATAAATTTTGTGACATTTAAAGATCATCCATTTATTTTAGGGATTTTCAAAAATCCATATCTCTTAAACTATACATCTAAATAATCCCAAATTTTAAAGGAAAGTCTATAAAGACTTAATCTGCTTATTTTCCAAGTTTGGAGCCAAAACACAAAAGGAATAACTCCTTTTATTCATTTGCAAGTCAATGACTTATAAGGCATATATTATGCATTAAAACATATATTTTCTCTTTCCTCTTATCCTATATTATTTATTTTGATTACTCTTTCCATTATTAATCTCATGTAAATGAAATCTAATCAATTGTGGCCATCAATGCCACTTTCTAGAGATTTCCATACATTTCTCATAATTCGTTGCTCAATATCTATTATCTTTTATTTTTCTCTATTGTTTGGACTTTTCTTCTTTTCCTCTCTTTTATATCCATTATTGGATTAACAGAACAAAAGAAATCACAAAATTCATATCAAAGGGGAGATTTGCAAAGAAACCCATTCTTTGAAGCAAAGCATACAACATTCTCAATTCAAGTCCATATTCATAAAATTATTACATTTCAATTATGAAAACACATGTAAAATTGAGGTTGTAACATCCTTCCCCTCTTATAAGAAATTTGCCCTCAAAATTCCACCAAACATACAAACAAATCTGGATACGACTTTTCCATATCCATCATCGGCTCCCATGTGGCCTCATCTTCTCCATGGTGCTTCCAAAGAACCTTTATCATTTTATATTCTTACATCTGAGTTCTCACCCACCTTAGTATCAAGTACCCTCGTAGGTGACTTAGGATATGACAGCCTCCCCTGAAGCTCAATAGGTTCATGGCTCGGCACATGGCTCGAGTACATCACATAGTGCTCTAGATCAGACGCATGGAATACATCATACATCATATTATCTTGAGGGGTAAGGCTAAACATAAGCATATCCACCAATCCATCTCAAATGGACCCATGTATCGGGGACTCATATTTTTCATCCATAGCTCAGAGGGGTCGGGTTTTCATAACACATGTTCTCCCACAGTGAACTACATGTCAGTCTACTTCACATCAGCTCACGACTCTTATCGCCCCTGGGCTTTCTCAGCCATTGCATGATCAAAGCAACTTCATATGCACACAGTGTAATCTCTCTGACCTCCATAAGGTCTTCTCCCCGACATCATCCTAATGAATCGGTGACTGACACAACTTCCCTTACATAGCTTCTTACATCCCAATACTAGCTATGGTGGCTATCATCATGAGCAAACTCTTCTAGGGATAGGAACTGCTCCCATATATCACCCTGAACGAGCACACACGCTCTCATCAAACCCTCTATTCTGTATCACACTCTCGTAACTGTCTATCAGCAAGGGGTTATATGTTGTACTAAACTTCAATCTAGCATCGAATTCGTTATGTATCTACTTCCACCACATGGAAGTGAACTTGAGGTCATGCTCAAGAACCCTCAAACTCAGGTCACTGTGTAGATGAACTATCTCTCTCTCATGCATATAGTTCAACCAGATCTGTCACATTGACAATGCTCTCTTTCTTAGGCAAGGGATTTGGTCAACTTGGTAAGGTGATCTACCATAACTCATATTGCATCCTGACCTCTCTTGGTCCAGGGAAGACTCACCTCAATATCTATGGTGAGCTACTATTATTCCCTCATTGGGACTCTTCACTATATGTAGCAATTCAATGGGTTATTGGAGTCACCTCCTGGCATGCATGGCGACAAGCCACATGCACTTTATATGCTTCTTCATCTCAGGTACTCAAAGCACACTTTTATTATCTTAGTAATACCACAGTGTATGCCAGACTTATAATCATGATCTTCTGCTTGTCATAATTCCTCAAGGTCGACTCTTCAGAAACCCTAAAACACTCTAGGCGTGGTTTCCATCACCTTCCTTTCCTGAGAGGTGTATATGTGGTTCTTACAACCACCCTTCTATCTCATCAAGCTCTAGTCTAACTAACTGAGCAACCACCTTGACCAACAGATCTGATTGTATCTGGGTGTTATCCATACATGGTCTCATCTTCTAGAAAACTTTAGGGTTTGCCTAACAGTCTCTCTTAAACAAGATAGCTATACACCTGAGTTGTACCTAGACAAAGGGTATCAGTTACCACGTAAGCTTCCTTATCGGTGAGGACATAAACCTTCATATACTCCACTCATCATCCACATCTCGGATTTAGGTCTAACTGAGTCAAGAAAACTTCGAGCTCATCATCTTAGTTATCAAACTCAAACTTATGTAACTCATACATTCCATACTGCTCTTGATAGGAACGTCCTCATATGATGACTACCTTAGTTCTCTTCATGTTTGCAATCCATCTATAAGAAGGTATGTTACTTCCTCAATCCTCAAACATCATAGCAATGTTTCAACTCACATCATCTTTATCCTTAGTGTATGGCATGCGTATTGCCCGATCTCTCACCCCCATAACGAGAGGAAATAAGCATTTGGCTACAGTCCAAATACAAAGTTCATCCTATTCCAAGAGTAGAGATGGTGCATCACACATCGCCAGTACACTTTCCAAACTAAGTTGAAACGTACATCACATGTCTCCACATCATAAACAACTTGATTATGAGTCTACACCCATGGGAAGAATTTTTCCCATCACCTTTAGATCTTAACATATCTCTTTTATGTACAATCCTTAGTCGTTACCTCAAGGTCTCTAGGGTGCTGACACTTTTGGAGTGATCTGACCCTTATGCATCTAGGGAGTTTCTATCACATTTACCCCTTAGGCCACATGAACTCATGAAGGTGGCCATCCTCCTAACCTATGGTCCTTGGGCAAAGGTAGATGTTACCTCCCGACCCTATGGTCTCGTGCATCCAGGGAACAGACAACTCCTACTTCCATCAGTCTTATCCCTTCATGACCTTAGTATTGACTTAGGATTCCATCATAGCACATCTCATTCTTGAATATTTACCCAAAACTCCATCATCTCTCTGGACACTCATAAACAAACTTACATCCTTTCATAGGGATCATGGCGACCTACCTAACTTGGTCCGACCCCATAAGGTTATCTCCATGGAAACATATCATCATGCCCCTTAGAGATGGTCACACAAGGGTCTATAGATTCGTGCTCATACCATGTGCTCTTCACTTATCTCACCAAGCTCCTATGAGAGACCTATTTAGGTTACCTCGAACCTACGCAAAAGCTGTACCTGCCAGCAGGGTCCCTCCCCAGGATGGAGATAAAACTATTGCTTGAAAACAACAAAGGTCACCAACGTCCCTACGTCCAGGGTTTGCATCATCATGTGCGGGCTTAGCCCTATCATGCTACTTAGGCACATAGCTAGCAATAAGACCACCTACTAAACCATGCTAGGTTTCCTTGGTATGTCATACTAGTTCCTATTCCTCAACATTGGACCAATATCATACATGCATATGTCACCAACCTATGCGTTAGGGGTTCATCAAACATATACTTTAGTCAATGGGTTTCCTTCTCCTCCAAACTTGAGAGGTACTATGCTCGAATCCATAAAATCACAAACATCTTCATGATCACCAGGGGAACCAGGTCCTACCACTTCCCCTCTTTGGTCTAGGAACCCCAGGTTCACCTCCTATGCATCAATTGTCTAACTACATGCTCAAATTTGTGATCACGAACCAAACATGCACTAGATATAGCATGCACTTCCTACTATTCTTCCACGTGAACCATATTTCAGAGTCCAACTAGGTGTGAGGCCTCACAACTTGTTACCATACCTCCTTGGTCTAAGGAACTTTCCTTTCTACCCCTATTGTGACACCTCATCACTCTAAACGAGATTACTCAAAACACAAAACATGATCAACTACTAATTAATCACATAGTCAAAAATGCAGAATAATTAAAATCGATTCCAACAATGTAAATAAACTCTAGAACATTTACAAAAGGTCCATCATTTCATTCTCATATGCTATAATAAGTATTTACTTATGGGTCCAAAGACCTCAGTCACATCTTGCATACAAAAGATATTTCACATGTACATGCCATATATTTACAAACATTGACATACTACCAAAATCTCGTGTCGATACAAGTATATCATCTAGAAAACATATCCCATACCCGGACCTGAGAGTACATGGACAACACTAGGATTCTACTACTAACATCTACAACTAACCAACCTTTTGAATCTATTGATCACCAGGTTGGTTTTCTTCCACAACACGACCTCAACCTCGTTGCCCACGACCACCTAAAAAAATGTGGTGACCCACAGGTGAGACCCACTCCCAGTGAGAGATATAACTCTCTCCAACATATATTGATTATAACATATTAATTAACAGTAAATACATTGAGCAGTTAGGGTATTGAATAAACAATATGAATAGATTAAACAGTTTAAGCACACTAATCAGTTACAAATAAGTTGTAACATCAAGTAGAATTGTAAAATTTTGATAAGTCTGCATCATGTAAGAACTATGCAGTGTAAAGACAAGACAAGGGTTAATCAACCAATGTGATACATATTAAACCCTAGCAATTATACTACACGGATGGTATCACTTCTTTTATTATTATGCCCTGGGGAGTTTGAGTCGTACCACTCAAAGTCCAACTGGCCACTATGAAGTGCTAATCAGTTCCGTATAAGATCTAGGAGTGTCAGTATCCTAAGATCTGTTCCCCTCAGTCAGTACGAGTAAACTGCAATGACGTACCAGTCAAACTGCCAACAATGAAATATAGTCAACTGACAACAACTAATCCGTACTTGGTACAAGTTACGACACTAGAAAATAGGTATCCTCAATCACATCAAATGTCAGAGGCATGACCATAGCCATCCTCCATAACCTGCAATTGTGGATGACAAGGATATATCCTCAAATTGCCATCCCCACATACTCAACAATATGTGCTTCGAGTTTCCCTTAGGAATACTCATTTCACCATCCAGTAAGTTCTGACACTGAAGATGGCTCTACAACATAGGTCTCTACATGATTAAGGTTACACTTGATTAATTACTGCCAATTGAATGCATTAAGGCTTTATCATACAAGTGGACATTCAAAACCTAATTCTTTTCTAACAAAAGTATATGTATAACAACTTCAAAGGATATAAACCATTTGAGATATAAATATTAATCACATTATCACATTCTATCATTCATTGCAAATTAATGGACCACACTTATCATCATACTATTACAAGATACCAATATATTATCACAAGTTCTAGGGTTTTAACCCTTATTGGAACATGAAGAGGATTTCACCTCAATCATGGCTTCAAACATGCCCAAAGGTCATTAATACCATCACATTATTCATAGTAAGGTTATCATCATCATTCCATGCCTTAAACAAGGCTCAAAATATCATTAGCACATATGTGTCCATAGATATCAACATGGCAAGGCACTATGATATTCAAATAGTTCTACATTGTGGTTTCAACACAAGAAGAGTGTAATTCATTATCACATTAATCATTCAAGAGGTTTGATTATAACCAATCAACATCATATAATTAATCAAGATTAGATATAACAAGCTAAATCACATGGGCGTTACGCATCCACTTATTATAGTGATTTATCAAATATAACTATATAATGGCAAAGGTAAGACTATGAATTAATGGTATTGAACCATCGAAATATCATCACTAGGACCCACAAATAATACCATGTGATTTATTCTAATCCATTGTATGTTAAAGCATCCAATATTATTCATTGGATCAGTTTCATTGTTCAAGGTTATCAATTGAAGTATAGGTCTAACCATTAGATCAATTGAACCAAGGAACCATTGGTTCAAGGTTTAGTCAAATATACAATTACATTCCTAATTCATCATATATGGTGATGACCTGATCCACCATTAATTGTGATCATTAGGTCCCCATTGGTTTCTAGATCAATAATACATTCAGTTAACACCATCAAATATTAAGTCAATATCATCATCGATTGATAACATCATTAGAATACTTAGTGAATGATAATTAAACATCTAATTGAGTCAAAACCTGACCTACGGGGGTGACCATAGGTTGTCACCCTACATTTGAAACCCTTGATCATGAACATCAGTTGCCAAGATAGCAACACCATTGGTTGTTGAATGCTATGTCCATCGGTTGTGTGATATAGAAGGAAATAGCTTCAAAACCCTAATTTGAACCATCAATTATTTTGTGCTTAGCACCATAGGATGATGCTATCAACCTGTACCAGATCATGTTACAACTTAAAAAGGTTGTACATGCATTTACAAGTTCATATAGAACTGGAACAAAATAGGGAACACCATAAAAATTTGTAATTCTAAACAAGCATGGTTTCTCTATGCTTAAATCAACACATTAAGGCATAAACATGAACTAACAAGCTTCTAGTGAGCAATATAAGTGAAGAATGTTATATAACTCACCTCTATAGAGTAGGTTAGATCCCAAACAGAAAGAATTTCGAGAAAACAGGGCAAGAAAACCTTGGATCTAGATCTGAACTTGGCCAAATAGGTACTTCTCTCCACAAAGAAGTAAAATCCTGAGTTGTAGAGACACTTTCACCATGGAACAATAGGGTTCCGACCTGTAGAAAGGTATAAGGAATGAGAAGAGCAAGAAAAACGAAGAAGGAAGGAAGAAAACAACTTGCCTTGGTCAAATTCCCTAGAAGATGACCTTGGAAACCCTAGGTAGGGCTAGATGGAGCCCTAGGAGACCTTCTTCTCCAAAAAGGGGTTGTCTTCTGCCTTAGAGCAGTTGGTTATGCAGAAAAACAGAGTGGATTCGTTGCTCCATGTTAGAGGAAAGAGAAAGCAAGCATAGTTTCGTATTTGGGCAAGGAAGAGGTAAATATAGCCCATGGATAAGGATAGAAGTAAGCGTGAGGTGTAAAAGTAGCTTCCCCATGTGTTTATGGCCTTAAAGTATTAAGAATATACAAACACACACACAATAAAATCCCCAACCATCCCTATTAACCTGCTTAGCTTTCCTTTGTCGAAATCCCCAGCCAATCACATAATTCATTAGTTGATAGCTACTAAAAGTAGCTCATCCGTGAAGGGGTAAACCCTAAAATACCCTTGATGAAAACACCTTCAAACCATGGTTCAACTAGGATCCCCATGGATAAAATTTCTTAAGAATGATAATATAACATCTAAGGAACATAATGTATTTGACAAATTGCAAATAAAACCCCTCAATTGGGTAAATTGTAGAAAAGTCCAAAATGTATAGAAAATTGCATAACTTGCTCAAACAGTGTCCAAATTGGACCAAATTTGAAAATTAAGCTTGTCTTATGATTTCAAATAATATCAAAAGGTTAGATTAGTGTTCTAAGCATTCAATTATGATAATTAAGATTATTCAACTCATTAAGAAAGTTTAGGGGCCTTACAACTATAAACCCCCTAACAAGGATTTTGCCCCAAAATCCTATGCAAAAAGAGATGGGTATTTTCTACACATCTCATTATCTAGTTCCCATGTGGCTTCCTCTATGCCATGATGATTCCACAAAACTTTTACTAGTATTATATCTTTTCTCTTCAGCTTTTTCACCCTTCTATCTAGGATCAACACAGGACCCTCAACATAGGAGATATCCTCATCTAACTCAACCTCTACTGGTTGGATTGTCTGGTCAGTATCTGGATGGAATTTCCTCAACATAGAGATGTGAAAGACATTATGCAATCTATGTATCTTTGGTGGTATCTCTAACTTATATGCTACCTTTCCAACACGAGCTAGGATAGGGTATGGTCCCATAAATCTGGGTGCCAACTTACCCTTCTTTCCAAACCTCAGCACACCTTTCCAAGGAGAAACCTTAAGATATACTCTATTTCCCACTTGGAACTCAAGTGGTCTGTGTCAGTTATCTGCATAAGATTTCTGCCTGTCCTGGGCTGCTTTCAACTGTTGTTGTATCACTTTAATCTTTTCCGTAGTCTGATGTACTAGCTTGGGACCCAAAAGTTGATATTCACATGTCTCATACCAGCAAAGAGGAGACCGACATCGTCTCCCATACAGAGACTCATAAGGAGCCATATCTATACTTCTTTGATAGCTATTGTTGTATGCAAACTCTATTAGAGTCAGATGTACATCCCAACTACCAAGAAATTGTAGCACACATGCCCTCAAGAGATCCTCTAAAGTCCGAATAGTCCTTTCAGACTGGCCATCGGTCTGCGGATGAAAAGTTGTGCTAAATCTCAGTTGTGTTCCCATTGCAGAATGCAAATGCTCCCAAAAATGACTTGTAAACTGTGGACCTCTATCAGAAACTATAGTCACTGGAATGCCATGCAGACAGACTGTCTCATCAACATATATTTGTGCCAATTTCTCTGCTATAAATGTCGTCTTAACTGGCAGAAAATGAGTTGACTTAGTCAATCTGTCTACTATCACCCATATGGAATCATGACCCTTGGCTGTCCTAGGAAGACCAACCATAAAGTCCATAGTAATATGATCCCATTTCCACTGTGGTATTGGCAAGGGTTGTAATGTCCATGTAGGCTTCTGGTGCTCAGCCTTCACCTGCTGACAAACTGGATATTTGGCAATGAACTTTGCCACATCACGCTTTAGACCTAGCCACTAATACATGTATTTGAAGTTTTGGTACATCTTGGTACTTCCATGATGCATTACATACATGGAGGAGTGAGCCTCCTCAAGTACCTTCTTCCTCAACCCATCAATATCAGGAATTACTATCCTATTAAACAAATAATACCATCATCTGCCTCATGAAAGCCATCGTACTGTTCACTACCAATCCTTGATCGAATATTCTGTATCACAGTATCATTCTGTTGTGCATCATGAATCTGTTGTCTCAAGGTAGGTTTTACTTGTAACTGTGCCAACAATCCTGCCAACAAGGAAACTTCTAGTTGTACATTCATCTGGCAAAGAGACACTAGCATATCTCTCTTATGGCACATCAAGGAACTTAATTGTGCATTATTTATCGTTGATGATGAAGATGACTTTCTACTCAATGCATCAGCTACCACATTAGCTTTCTCTGGATGGTAGTCTATTGTATAATCATAATCCTTAATTAGCTCCATCCATCTCTTCTTCCTCATATTCAGATCCAGTTTTGAGAAGATATAATATAGATTCTTATGGTCAATGAAGATCTGGCACTTTTCTCCATAAAGATAGTGTCTCTAGATCTTTAAGGCATGGACCACCACTACAAACTCTAGAACATGTGTTGGGTAATTCTCCTCATGTTTCTTAAGCTGTCACGAAGCAAAAGAAATCACATTTTTATCTTGCATCAACACGCATCCCAACCCATTCTTTGAAGCATCACAAAAGACAATATAGCCTTTTCTTTGCTCTGGCAGTACTAACACCAGTGCACTAATCAACTTTTCTTTTAAAAGCTGGAAAAAACATTGACACTTGTCATTCCAAGCAAAAGGAACATCCTTCCTGGTTAACCTAGTTAGGGGTAATGCTATAGAACTAAAGTCTTTGATGAACCTCCTATAGTAACCTGCCAGACTTAGGAAACTATGTATCTCTGTCAATGTCTTTGGCTATTCCCATTCTAGTACATATTCTACTTTCTTGGGATCAACATAAATTCCTTTTGCAGATATAACATGACCAAGAAAAGACACTTCAGATAATCATAATTCACACTTGCTGAACTTAGCATATAGTTGGTGTTGCCTCAACAAAGTCAATCCCTGGCAAAGGTGTTGCTCATGTTGTTGACTATCCTTGGAGTATATCAGGATATCATGTATGAACATGACCATACACTGATTAAGATAAGGTCTAAATACCCTATTCATTAGATCCATAAAAGCTGCAGGTGCATTGGTTAGCCCAAATGGCATAACCACAAACTCATAATGACCATACGTAGTCCTAAAAGCTGACTTGGGTATGCCATCAGCCTTAATTCTCAACCGATGGTAACCTGACATCAAGTCTATCTTTGAAAACATAGTGGCACCTCTCAACTGATCAAAAAGATCATCAATCCTTGACAAAGGATACTTATTCTTTATTGTAACCTTGTTCAATTGTCTATAGTCTATACACAACCTCTTTGAACCATCCTTCTTTTTAACAAACAACACGGGAGCACCCCAAGGGAAAGTGCTCGGCCTAATAAAACCCTTCTCTAACAGTTCTTGTAACTATTTCTTTAACTCCTGCATCTCTGTTGGTGCCATTCTGTATGCTGACTGTGCTATGGGTTGTGTTCCATGAACAAGATTAATCTCAAACTCAATCTCTCTAGGAGGGGGAATGCTAGGAAATTCCTCAGGAAAGACATCTTTGAATTCTCGCACCACTGGTACCTTCTGGATACTAGGACCTCTCGTGTTGGTATCCACAACATGAACTAAGAAAGCCTTACATCCTTGCCTCATCAACCGCTCAACTGTCATAGCTGACATCAAACATGTAGGAAGAATCTTCCTATCACCCTAGAAAATCCACTATATATCTCCATCATGGAACGTCACCACCTTAGTACTATAGTCCATGACTACCTTGTATTTTTCCAAGGTATCCATTCCTAGGATTACATCAAAACCATGCATGTCAAGTGGCAAAAGATCCACTTGAATGTTGTGTCCAGAAAAAGAAAGAACACAAGAAGGGCACAATTCTCACAACTCGGCGGAATCAACCAAAGGAGTCTCTAGCCGCAGGGTATCAGATCTATGACTAACATGTAGATAACAACTATCTACCACCTCTCTGGTGATAAAATAGTGTGTCGCACTCGGGTCTACTAACACAGATACAAAACAAGAAGCAGACATATCAGAATGAAATAACTCCATCTGACCTGTCACGACTCGTAGATTGACCACTGCTTATGGCTGGGTCGTGGCATAGAACCTTGTTGTCGCCTGCTGTTGTCCACGTCCTCTGCTTGCTTGTCCAGAGGATCCTTCCTGGGATGCCTGACCATGTCCTCTTCCACTACCACTACTAAACTGTCGTTGTTTTAGACCTTGTTGACTTTGCCTTGTCTGCTGAGTCACCTCCTCATCTTTCATAGGGAAATAAGGTCTTATATGCCCCACTTGCCCACACTTATAACATGTTATGGTGTCCTGATATGGCCTAAATGGCCCTGTCACTGAAACAGATGAGGTACTAAGGGCTCCCATTGGTGGAAAATTGTGACCTCTACCCTGACTCGGGGTCCACTGTGATGGTGCATGTGATCTTAGTTCACTAAAGGTTGACCTTGGTTGCGACGGCGGTGGCAAAAACCTTAGCTTCTTAAAGCCTCCAGATAACTGCCCTTGAAACTTCATAGGTCGGTTCTTAGCATTAGCTTCATGCTTCTCTATAGCAGACCTCTCAATCCTCCTGATAGATTCCACAAAGGTGGAAAACCTTTCCCTGTTCTCCAAGGCTGATGTTGTAGTAGTCAACTCCATACTCAGACCCTTCTCAAATATCTGGATCCTTTCCTTGTCCATTACTGTCATGTGTGGTCAGAACCTCAGAAGTTCCATAAACTTTGATTCATACGCATGGATAGTCATAGTTCCCTGACAAATCTTCTTGAACTGAGAGATCTTCTCATCTAGGTAGGTCTCTGGAAATATCGGCTAACAAATTCCCTTCGAAACTCCTCCCATCCTATCACAACTCCTGGCCTTTTCTCCTCTTCTATGGCCCACCAGTGGCCAACACTACTCTTCAACAAGTACACTGCATGCTTAACTTTGTCTTCTTCAAAGATGTTTAGGATTTTGAATGCCTTTTCCAGCTCACTCAACCATATGTCAGCGTCTGCTGGATCAGAAGTACCTACATATTCAATCGCCCCAACACATCTAAGACATTCAAATGTCTTCCCGACACATTGGGACTCCACATTAGAGGTGGCTTCCCTAGCTTGAGGTGCTGACGCTCTGTCAACAATATGTGTAATTGTGGCCATCATCTATCTAAACATAGACTGAAACTCAGGATTGGCCATCATTATCAGGTCTAGATGAGGCATTGCGGGCTGCTATGGCCCTTCTTCTGGCACTCTCTCATCACGTGCCTACCTCCATGCACCTCCTCCTGGTGTAACATAGCTACTCTCAACATGTTCTTCATGTCCTCCAAACATATCTGCATAAGTATAAACTATGATTAGATATGTTAGATACATAAGAACAGACTCAAACCTAAGTCCTATGTCCCTGTAGACTCAGTAAACCAAGAGTTATGATACCAACTTAACTATGACACCTCATCATGCTAAACGAGATTACTCAAAACACAAAACACGATCAACTACTAATTAATCACATAGTAAAAAATGTGGAATAATTAAAATTGATGCCAACAATGTAAATAAACTCTAGAACATTTACAAAAGGTCCATCATTCCATTCTCATATACTGTAACAAGTATTTACTTATGGGTCCAAAGACCTCAGTCACATCCTGCATACAAAAGATATTTCACATGTACATGCCATATATTTACAAACATTGGCATACTACCAAAATCTCATGTCGATACAAGTATATCATCTAGAAAACACATCCCATACCTGGACCTGAGTGTACAGGGATGACACTAGGACTCTACTACTAACATCTACAACTAACCAACCTTTTGAATCTATTGATCACCAGGTTGGTTTTCTTCCACAACACGACCTCGACCTCGTTGCCCGCAACCACCTAAAAAAATGTGGTGACCCACGGATGAGACCCAGTCCCAACGAGAGATATAACTCTCTCTAACATATATTGATTATAACATATTAATTAACAATAAATACATTGAGCAGTTAGGGTATCGAATAAACAATATGAATAGATTGAATAGTTTAGGCATACTAAGCAGTTAATCAAATAAGTTGTAACATCAAGTAGAATTGTACAATTTTCATAAGTCTACATCATGTAAGAACTATGCAGTGTAAAGACAAGACAAGGGTTAATCAACCAATGTGATGCATATTAAACCCTAGCAATTATACTACACGAATGGTATCACTTCTTTTATTATTATGCCCTGGGGAGTTTGTGTCGTGCCACTCAAAGTCCAACTGACCACTGCGAAGTGCTATTCAGTTCCGTATAAGATCTAGGAGTGCCGATATCCTAAGATCTCTTCCCCTCGGTCAGTATGAGTAAACTGCAATGACATACCAGTCAAACTGCCAACAGTGACATATAGTCAACTGATAACAACTAGTCCGTACTCAGTACAAGTTACGACACTAGAAAATAGGGTATACAAAACCCTCTAATCTGGGGTACAACCGCAGCTGTCTTCAATCACATCAAATGTCAGAGGCATGACCATAGCCATCCTCCATAACCTGCAATTGTTGATAACAAGGATGTTGGATCCTAGATGGGTGATTAGATGCTCTACAGGGGGGGTGAATAGAGCTGAAAGCACTTAAACAAAATTCATTAAACCTTCAAGATATATGACAAGATAAGGTTGCTAAATAGGTAATTTGAGTGCAACTAAATCATGCATAGCAAGGATAAGAGAGATTGAACATGCACCAATAGACAAGCTATTTAGAGTGGTTCCACACTTCAAACTAGAAGTGTGTCAGTCCACTTGCCTAGAGAGGTCAACCTCTAGGACTTCAACCAATTGCACTCTTATATTCATTAATAAGACATACAATACATGACCAACAAAGGACTTACCTATCCAATACAAAAAGTCTTCAACCTTACCAAGGACTTACCCACTTTGCAAGAGTCTTCGACCTTCTCCAAGGACTTACCCACTCTTGCACAAGTCTTCGGCCTTGTAGGAATTACCCACTCTTCTTGGATCTTCCGCCTTTGACTTCACCTTCACTCGGAGAAGCTTCCACCAAGGTCTTACCCACTTGAGCTTGAGTCTTCTGCCTTCTCCAAGGGCTTACCCATTCTAGCTCCAAGTCTTTAGCCTTGATCTTCACCAAGGGACGCCTTCCCTTGTTATTCTTCACCTCTCTTGGACAAGAGAGAGAACCTTCATCTTCATGATTGCAAAGAAGAGATAGGAGGTGGTGGAAGTGAGAGCCTCACAAGATATACATATAGGACTAGCTCTCTTACAGATTTCCTACTCACTCTAATGAAAGTAGAAAGTGATTAAGCTTAGAGAGAGAGAGGAGGCTGTAGGAACACTCAACTATAGAATAGGAACCTTCATAGTGAATGCTCAACCTTGGAATGAAGCCCAATGGGTCCGATTTATAGTTGGGGATGCCTCTTAGCCTTTAGGAACACTTGTGAATGAAAACTAGCCATTTTGTGGCTTGCAACGGATATATTTTCACTTGTTGCAACTCCACAACGGCTAGAAACACTTTTCTGCACTTTTCCGTACAGTGCAATCGGTCGAGTTCTAATGGGTGTAACTCGACCGATCAAGCAGCAGGCAAACTGATGTTCAAATGATCGGTCGAGTTTGTTCTGAGGAAACTCGATCGACCATCTCAACTGGAAATGGCCTACTACCCAATCGGTCGAGTTCTGTGAGTGCACAACTCGACCGATGTAATCTTCAGAAAATCGACCAAGTTTGATCGGTCGAGTTTCAGGCTAGGGAAACTCGACCGACCAAGTGCCTGAAATTGATTTTCTAAGTTGCATCTAAAGTGCTCTAATATTTGATCTAAGTGTTCCTAATATTTTTCTAAGCTTAATTACAAGTCATACAATCATTACAAGTGATTTACAACATGATTCTAATGGATATACATCATATTACAAAAACGTGCACTTGTATGACTTTGACTTGTCTTTTCTCCAATTTGAGAAGTGCAAGTTAGGGCATTTGGAGTGTGTCTATACATAATCTGAAATTACTCAAGTAGAGACATTAGACACCAAAATGTGGAATGGTTAGTCATCATCAAAACACGGGTTTAGTCAATTTAGACGTGAGTCAACATTGACCTAATTGACCTTGAGTCAACAATCTCCCCCTTTTTGAAGATGACAAACCATTCCATAAATGTATTGAAAGCATTTACATAAAGTCATACCTTTGGAGAAACCTAGGGGTTTCAATAGAATGGAGTTCATATGCTCCCCCTCAATTGATGCGCATAGAGTTCTCATACTCCCCCTCAATTGATGCTATTTCTACTGCATGGTTAGCTTTCATAACATTTATAGAAACTATGTCTTCTACTCATATATGTTCTACACATATATGTCTTCTCCCATTTACCTTCTCCCTTTTACATGAACATACTTCTCATCTTCATGTAAGACATGCCTTCTTCCTCTTTTAAAAGAAGACATACCTTTCTCCCCCTTTGTCATTTCAAAAAGTGGGGTTATGAAGAAATAAGAAACATCACTTGTTAAAGAGAAAGGAGATAATAAAAAATATATAAGGAGAGTAGAAGAGCACAGATAGGGGCTTGTCCAAGCATAGAAAGAAAAGCAAGTTAAAACATATACTTGAACAACCCAAAATGCAAGATAAAGTGCTGCAGAATAACAATAAAACATAATTTTGACCCTCAAGATGACGGATTTTGACCAAAAACCATCAGAGCTCATGGCAAAGCGATGAGTCTTGCTCAGAAGGTCGTTTCTGCATAAAAAACACTACTCTTGCAGCAAAAACTGAAACTGGAGTAAAAGCTGCATAAAATCCAAAAATACTCCAATTTCTACATATAATGTAGATCTATGTACCCTGCATCACAATGTTATGCAAGCAACTCAAGATAGTAGATATGCAATTCAAGGAACAATCTTGAGCATGTATGAGACAAGATACAAGCATAGCATATAGATGAGCAAATATTCCAATTATAAACATGGTTAGAACTACATGTATATGAACTACTAGTAGATGATATCACAAGTTAGGACTACTAGTAGGATCTAGATCATAGCAAGAGATACACAAAAGATACACAAGTTAAAGAGCAAGCTATGATTAGATGAAGAGATATATCCAAACAAAGAGATATGCAAATTTAGAAGCATGAGAGGATATAACTCACTAGATATGCATCCTTACCATAAGATGATTACCCCTAAGAACCTCAAGGTTGTATCAAAACAAGATATACACTTAGATAGATGTAGCAATTTAGAGCACAACGGAAGCAATTTAAGATACAACCAAGAGATCCAAAGAGTTCATCATCAAAACCTGCAAAACAACTCAAAGCAAGTAATTGCAAGATATAGATATACCAATTTAGAGCAATTAGAGAGATAGAGTTGTAAGCAAGATAGGAAATTTAGAACATGGCAATATGCATATATAAAGATACCAAGGGAGTGCCAAAGAATAAGGCTATTGGTTGAGAAAATCTAGTTTAGAGAGAAATTCTCATCCAATAAGCCAATTGTGTATTCTGTGCACAGTGTTATCAGTCAAGTTCTGTGCATTGACAACTCGACCGATGACAGCTACTGGAAACACTCTTGGTGCCTATCAGTCAAGTTTCAATAGGGCAAACTCGACCGACAGATCAGCTGTCAAGAAGCACATATATATCATAAAACATATTTAGAGGCATGCTAAAAATACAAACCATATCCAAACATGTCTAAGCAAGTTAGTAATGCACTATAGAAGCATTAGAAACAATTTTTGAGCAAGAGTGTGAAGAGAATCACAAAATGCCACTTTTGACTCAAAAACCATATGTATAGTGCACACTAACTTGACAAAAACAAGTTAGAAATGGTTACAAGCAATAAAACCATTACCTTTGTGCTTACCATTGCTTTTCCATTTGTTGTCACCCTCTACACATCTCACCTTTCTTCTTTCATGTGGATTGAGAAGTCAATTTGCAATTCAATAGCTCAAGTCAATCCATTTGCAATTACCTACAAGAAGAAAGATGAAATGGTCCCCAATCATGTTTTTGGGTCCGGAGGGGTTAGTTTAGCAACCCAAATCCTATTTCTCTTGGGTGCTTTCCTAAAAGGACAACAATTAGAATAATGACCTAATTCATTGCAATAGTTGCATGTGCCCATAGTCTTGGAACTAGAGGATTCTCCATGGAATATTGGAGGTCCTTTATCTTTGTTGTTCCCTTGACTACTATCATACCCTAAACCATGTCTACCAATTTGTTTAGTAGTATGATGTAGGATGTCATTAAGACTCTTTTTACCAACTAAGAATCTTTGCAAAGAAGATCTCAAATTGTCATTCTCATGCTTAAGAGAAGCAATAGTCGAAGACAATTGATTAATATTATCTCTAGCATGTAAAAGATCATTTCTAAGCAAACATCTTTAGTCATATAAGAATATTTATCACAAGATAGAGCATCAAAAACTTTCTCTCTATAAGAAAAGATAGTATGAGGGTCAAGAGCAATTACACTACTATGCAAGGAAGCAAGTTCATATACAAGACAAGTAATCTTTGAATGATAAACTTTATCTACACATTCTATTCCTTGCAAAGTAAGCTCTTGACTCTCATAAGCACAATTAAGAGCATAAGAAACAATAGAGAGAGAAACTATAGTAGTAGCAAGCTCTATGAATGAAGTAGTCATAGAAGGTTGAGATTCTAAAAATTTAATCTTATCAAGCAAGCTAGAATTTGCAAATTTAGAAGCATTTAGTGGACTAAGATAATAATTGGTTAGAATCTCAACACTTGGATTTACCTCATTTAAATCTTTAGTTGAGCTTGTCATGAGGGCACAATGGCATCTTCCATCTTCACATTCACTAGATCTTCCACTAGTGCTTTCATTTGTTGATGGAGCCTTTGTGATCCCTTTTTCACTCTTGTTTCCTTCTATTGCTCTCTTTGAAGGTTGCCCATCTTCATAATCACCCATATTCTCCTACTTGTGGAAGTATGTTTGGAGAAGACCCGCTCTGATACCACTTGTTGGATCCTAGATGGGTGATTAGATGCTCTAGAGGGGGGTGAATAGAGCTGAAAACACTTAAACAAAATTCATTAAACCTTCAAGATATATGACAAGATAAGGTTGCTAAATAGGTAATTTGAGTGCAACTAAATCATGCATAGCAAGGATAAGAGAGATTGAACATGCACCAATAGACAAGCTATTTAGAGTGGTTCCACACTTCAAACTAGAAGTGTGTCAGTCCACTTTCCTAGAGAGGTCAACCTCTAGGACTTCAACCAATTGCACTCTTATATTCATTAATAAGACATACAATACATGACCAACAAAGGACTTACCTATCCAATACAAAGAGTCTTCAACCTTACCAAGGACTTACCCACTTTGCAAGAGTCTTCAGCCTTCTCCAAGGACTTACCCACTCTTGCACAAGTCTTCAGCCTTGTAGGAATTACCCACTCTTCTTGGATCTTCCACCTTTGACTTCACCTTCACTCGGAGAAGCTTCCACCAAGGTCTTACCCACTTGAGCTTGAGTCTTCTGCCTTCTCCAAGGGCTTACCCACTCTAGCTCCAAGTCTTTAGCCTTGATCTTCACCAAGGGACGCCTTCCCTTGTTCTTCTTCACCTCTCTTGGACAAGAGAGAGAACCTTCGTCTTCATGATTGCAAAGAAGAGATAGGAGGTGGTGGAAGTGAGAGCCTCACAAGATATACATATAGGACTAGCTCTCTTATATATTTCCTACTCACTCTAATGGATGTAGCAAGTGATTAAGCTTAGAGAGAGAGAGAGAGAGGAGGCTGTAGGAACACTCAACTATAGAATAGGAACCTTCATAGTGAATGCTCAACCTTGGAATGAAGCCCAAGGGGTCCTATTTATAGTTGGGGATGCCTCTTAGCCTTTGGGAACACTTGTGAACGAAAACTAGCCGTTTTGTGGCTTGCAACGGATATATTTTCACTTGTTGCAACTCCACAACGGCTAGAAACACTTTTCTGCACTTTTCTGTACAGTGAAATCGGTTGAGTTCTAATGGGTGTAACTCGACCGATCAAGCAGCAGGCAAACCGATGTTCAAATGATCGGTCGAGTTTGTTCTGAGGAAACTCGACCGACCATCTCAACTGGAAATGGCCTACTACCCAATCGGTCGAGTTCTGTGAGTGCACAACTCGACCGATGCAATCTTCATAAAATCGACCAAGTTTGATCGGTCGAGTTTCATGCTAGGGAAACTCGACCGACCAAGTGCCTGAAATTGATTTTCTAAGTTGCATCTAAAGTGCTCTAATATTCGATCTAAGTGTTCCTGATATTTTTCTAAGCTTAATTACAAGTGATTTACAACATGATTCTAATGGATATACATCATATTACAAAAACGTGCACTTGTATGACTTTGACTTGTCTTTTCTCCAATTTGAGATGCGCAAGTTAGGGCATTTGGAGTGTATCTATACATAATCTAAAATTACTCAAGTAGAAACATTAGACACAAAAATGTGGAATGGTTAGTCATCATCAAAACACGGGTTTAGTCAATTTAGACGTGAGTCAACATTGACCTAATTGACCTTGAGTCAACAAAGGATATATCCTCAACTTGCCACCCCCACATACTCAACAATATGCACTACGAGTTTCCCTTGGGAATACTCGTTTCACCATCCAGTAAGTTCTGACACTGAAGATGGCTCTACGGCACAGGGCTCTACATGATTAAGGTTACACTTGATTAATTACTGCTAATTGAATGCATTAAGGTTTTATCATACAAGTGGACATTCAAAACCTAATTCTTTTCTAACAAAAGAATATGTATAACAACTTCAAAGGATATAAAACATTTGAGATATAAATGTTAATCACATTACCACATTCTATCATTCATTGCAAATTAATGGACCACACTTATCATCATACTATTACAAGATACCAATATCTTATCACAAGTTCTATGGTTTTAACTCTTATTGGAACATGAAGAGGATTTCACCTCAATCATGGATTCAAACATGCCCAAAGGTCATTAATACCATCACATTATTCATAGTAAGGTTATCATCATCATTACATTCCTTAAACAAGGCTCAAAATATCATTAGCACATATGTGTCCATAGATATTAACATGGAAAGGCACTATGATATTCAAATAGTTCTACAATGTGGTTTCAACACAAGAAGAGTGTAATTCATTATCATATTAATAATTCAAGAGGTCTGATCATAACCAATCAACATCATATAATTACATCAAGGTTAGGTATATAAAGCTAAATCACATGGGAGTTACGCATCCACTTATTATAGTGATTTATCAAATATAACTATATAATGGCAAAGGTAAGACTACGAATTAATGGTATTGAACCATAGAAATATCATCACTAGGACCCACAAATAATACCATGTGATTTATTCTAATCCATTGGATGTTAAAGCATCCAATATTATTCATTGGATCAGGTTCATTGTTCAAGGTTATCAATTGAAGTATAGGTCTAACCATTAGATGAATTGAACCAAGGAACCATTGGTTCAAGGTTTAGTCAAATCCACAATTACATTCCTAATTCATCATATATGGTGATGACCTGATCCACCATTAATTGTGATCATTAGGTCACCATTGATTGCTAGATCAGTAATACATTCAGTTAACACCATCAAATATTAAGCCAATATCATCATCGATTGATAACATCATTAGAATACTTAGTGGATGATAATTAAACATCTAATTGAGTCAAAATCTGACCTAAGGGGGTGACCATAGGTTGTAACCATACATTTGACACCCTTGATCACGAACATCAGTTGCCAAGATAGCAACACCATTGGTTGTTGAATGGTATGTCCATCGGTTGTGTGATATAGAAGGAAATAACTTAAAAACCCTAATTTGAACCATCAATTATTTTGTGCTTAGCACCATAGGTTGATGCTATCAACCTGTCCCAGATCATGTTACACCTTATAAAGGTTGTACACACGTTTACAAGTTCATATAGAACTGGAACAAAATAGGGAACACCACAAAAATTCGTAATTCTAAACAAGCATGGTTTCTCTATGCTTAAATCAACACATTAAGGCATAAACATGAACTAACAAGCTTCTAGTAAGAAATATAAGTGAAGAATGTTATATAACTCACCTCTATAGAGTAGGTCAGATCCCAAAAGGCAAAAATCTTGAGCAAATAGGGCAAGAAAACCTTGGATTCAGATATGAACTTGGCCAAATAGGTACTTCTCTCCACAAAGAAGTAAAATCCTAGAAAAAGAAACAAGAAGGATAGATTTTTGAGTTGTAGAGCCACTTTCACCATGGAACAGTAGGGTTCCAACCTGGAGGAAGGTCTAAGGAAGGAGAAGAGCAAGAAAAATGAAGAAAGAAGGAAGAAAACAACTTGCCTTGGTCGAATTCCCTAGAAGATGACCTTGGAAACCCTAGGTAGGGCTAGATGGAGCCCTAGGAGACCTTCTTCTCCAAAAAGGGGTTGTATTCTACCTTAGAGCAGTTGGTTCCACAGAAAAACAGAGTTGATTCGTTTCTCCAGGTTATAGGAAAGAGAAAGCAAGCATAGTTTCGTATTTGGGCAAGGAAGAGGTAAATATAGCCCATGGATAAGGATAGAGGCAAGCATGAGGTGTAAAAGTAGCTTCCCCATGTGTTTATGGCCTTAAACTATTAATAATATACAAGAACACACACAAGCAGCTCCAACAACATCCATATTAACCTTATTAGCTTTCCTTTGTCGAAATTCCCAGCCAATCACATAATTCATTAGTTGATAGCTACTAAAAGTAGCTCATTCATGAAGGGGTAAACCCTAAAATACCCTTAATGAAAACACCTTCAAACCATGGCTCAACTAGGAGCCACATGGCTAAAAAATACCAATAATGATAATATAACATCTAAGGAACATAATATATGTGACGAATTGCAAAGAAAATCCCTCAATTGGGTAAATTGTAGAAAAGTCCAAAATGTACAGAAAATTGCATAACTTGCTCAAACAGTGTCCAAATTGGACCAAATTTGAAACTTAAGCTTGTATTATGATTTCAAAGCATATCACAAGGTTATATTAGGGTTATAATCATTAAATTACGGTAATTAAGCTTATTAAACTCATTAAGCAAGTTTAGGGGCCATACACCTATAAGGTAAGGTAGGCACCTATAACATCTGTACATCGGTTCCAGAAGCCTCTTTATCATTCTAGGGTTTGGTTCCTCTAAAGGCAACCAAGGTACTACAAGCCTCCAAGGATCATGCACGAGGCAACCACAACTATCTACTCAGGGTCGTCTAAAATAGGTCATATCATACCCATCTTCTCATGATTCTTCATGTCTCGGAACCAAGGTCTCCAACCTTTTTCATCGGGTCTTGCTCTCTCTCTAGAGATAACCCTAAAACGGATCTCAACTTTGAAGGTTCTTTCTTAGAGGATGTGTTAAGATCTTAAGGGTACATGTATACACCTACATGGGTGAAACACATGATCTACAAACTATGTCTGGCCCAGATCATCCAGAGCTCGACATGCTCATCTCATAAGCTATCCAGCATACTCTTCTGGCCTAGGTCTCAACCTGCTGCCAGCGCTATTGCTGTCCACCTCTATATAGGTGCATGCATCTTCTTTTCTCTTACATGCCCATAAGGATTTCTATATGGTGACCACTATCCTCCATGGAGAGGGAGTTACTCCTCACCCTCAACAACACTACCACCCAAGGTCGGGTTACCAAAAACACTAGGTCAAACCTAACTCAGGCTTACCATGGGTACTTAAAACCTATATACATGTCAACCCACGTACATGGTTGACTATGATATCTAAATCATCACGTCATCTCTTCCTCTAACAACCACTTAGGGTTAGGGTTAGCATCATCCTCAGAGGATGCACCCAGTCTCTACCTCATTCCTAGAGGCCTCTCCCTCCAAGGCTAACTCTCTCCTGATAGGAAGGTCTGACCTCAGTGCTCTCCTGAGGGCATGACAACACATGTCCTGCAATCTAAGCATGTAAATAATCATTAGTTTACACAACTATTAAACTTATGTCCATGACATCTTGTTTACATGATTTTCATTAATTTGGTGGAGGATTCCTTAATATTATCATACACACCCTAACCTCAAGGGGGTGAGGAAGAGAGAGAAAAACCCTAAACCTTGGAATCCTATATGAATTAGGGTTGAGAAGGGATGAAATAGATGAGAGGGTCCTAAAGGTATCTTATTTCGAGTCAAGACCTCATACTTTAGCCAGGCAGTCACACTGCATCCGGGAGTCCTCGTGACCAACTAGCGGGGTAGAGAAAAATATTGCCAGCCCCCAGACCGTGATCCTTTTCTAGACACCTTAGTCTTTGGAAAATCTTCTAATAACTCCCTCGGTTCTATAGAGTTTGTAAAATTTAATAATTACTAAGGATGAAATGAGAAACCAAGGCTTTGATACCAAATGTAACGACCCCGCCTCCCGGTAACCCCCAACCAAGGGAGACTAAAAGGTCAGAGCCTCTATCCCAATAACTCATGATCCATGGTTTAACATTTAATAAAAAATAACTATTAAATTATACTAAAACTATACTGGAAAGCTGGAATAAAATAAAACTTTGCAAACCTTTTTAAAATTTAGGATTTAGACTTCTATCACCCGATAAAGTCTATCTATCTAATCCTCCTTGCACTGTTTATTCGTATTCTTCACAATATGTCAATTTAATGTTTGTCCTTTTCAACAATTGTACCTAAAATGCCGACAAACAAAATGTCAGTCAGTAAATTTCTATACTGGTATGTGGGGACAAACAAAATTTCACAATTAATTGCTAACAACCTAAATATCACAAATAAGTTAATAACAATAATCCAAAGTTACATTTTCAATGTGACATTCTCAACTGCTTTTGCCCTAACCCTGGATCACCCTCTCTAGGGTTTTGTCCTTTTAAGAGATAGAAGGACACCTTCTCCATCCTGAGCTTGGTGCCTGGGGTCACCTCTCAGTGCCCAATTGTCTTCCCTCCAGGGCTTGACTGAATAGACCTTCCCTCTGGGGCTTGGTCATGCATCATACATCAGGGTGGCATGTAGGTTCGAGAATACACATCTATACTTAATTGTGATAATCATAGTGACTTTATAGGATTGTATAAATAAATACTCAACAACTTAGGTTGCATCCAATTGATCAAAAGTTCAAGAAAATGTCGTGAAACTAAATCGATTATTCATAAATAACCACATACTTGTTCAACCGAATCAAGATAGCAATAATCCAAGCAAGAAAGAAATACATGCAAGCAAGCAATTCACACAACAAGGATCCTCACTGCGTTCCACTCAGGGGCTGAGAGGTCTTTTTGCTAGCCGCTTCTTCAACCTCGTGAGCCTGCCCTCGCTCGTGATGCAGTTCTAGGCTGTGGTCAACTTCGAGGTTGACTTCGAGATCTAACTCCCTGAAGCAAACAAATAAGCTTCCATGACCTCCACTGCACCCGTACAAACTTGTCAGTGCTTCTAATTGCTCCAGATGTGGATGGAGTTGCTGATATGGCAAGAGGGGTCTCTGGTGGCAAACCAGGGGGTTTGTTATGCAACAGAGGTTCGAGGGGAAAAAATTAAGGGCTGGTACTTGGTCTGTAGGTCCTGTAGGATCTCATGGAATAATGCTTAGTCTCACAGAGGGGTTACATCCTCTTTTATAGCCTATAGCTAGGGTAGGCGGACGATGAGAGTTTTGATGATTAGGGGGTTCTTCTAGACACCCCCAAGATAGGCAAAACCTTGGATAGGGATGGCCACAAAGATCTCACAAATCCAGCTAGCTGGTTTCCAAGTTTGCTCGCACACTCAATCATGAGAGATCTGCTTTGGAAAGATCCTGCTCCATGTTCTGACTTTCCTTATCTGTCTCGAGGTAGGTGATGATCTCCTGATCATCGAATCTCGATCCCACGATCATAAGTTCGTGCAACAATAACAAAGAGTCTGAGTCAGAATAAATTTTGTGACATTTAAAGATTATCCATTTATTTTAGGGATTTTCAAAAATCCATATCTCTTAAACTATATCCCAAATTTTAAAGGAAAATCTATAAAGACTTAATCTGCTTATCTTCCAAGTTTAGACCCAAAACACAAAAGGAATAACTCCTTTTATTCATTTGCAAGTCAATGACTTATAAGGCATATATTATGCATTAAAACATATATTTTCTCTTTCCTCTTTTCCTATATTCTTTATTTTGATTACTCTTTCCATTATTAATCTCATGTAAACGACATATAATCAATTGTGGCCATCAATTCCACTTTCTAGAGATTTCCATACATTTCTCATAAATTCATTGCTCAATATATATTATCTTTTATTTTTCTCTATTGTTTGGATTTTTCTTCTTTTCCTCTCTTTTATATCCATTATTGGATTAACAGAACAATAGAAACCACAAAATTCATATCAAAGGGGAGATTTGCAAAGAAACCCATTCTTTGAAGCAAATCATACAACCTTCTCAATTCAAGTCCATATTCATAAAATTATTACATTTCAATTATGAAAACACATGTAAAATTGAGGTTGTAACACAATGAGTACATTCAAATTCCAAAAAATTTCTAAAATAACTTGGACTTAGGGAAGTGCCTTTCTCACCTTGGAGTTTATGAACAACTCTCTCTAAATTCTCTTTCAACCATCAGTATATATGTTCTAGTTTTCCTTGTATTCACATCTCATTATCCTTAATCATCTCCTTAAGGTCTCTAGGGGTATAGGTACCTTTTGAGTGACCCTAGGGCCTCATGTATATGCTCGACCCCTCAGCTTATGCATTTATGGAGTTCCATTTCCATTTAACCCCTTGGGCCTTAGGTGCACATGGAGTGGCCAACTCCTAACCCCTTGGGCCTTGTGTGCATGTGGTTGGAACTCTCTGACCCCTTGGACCTTATATACTTAGTATATGATCAAATCTTGACCTCTTAGGTATTATGTGCTTTAACTCATCCCTACTTGACCCTAGAGTTGACTTAGGGCTCTACCCTTCCTAGGGTTTATTGAAATGTTATCGTTGTATTTCATTTCTTGATTCCTTACACCTTGGTTTAGGACAAGGGTCTCCAACATACTTATGTATCTATGTCCCATGACTCATACTTCCCTAGGAGAGTCTATGACTTATATTTTCTTCATAGGATTTACTTCAATGTGTTAACATTTCACATCACACATTTTCTTAATATTTTGCAAACCAAACTTCTCATTCATGTATGTCATCTAGGGCATTAATCCAAACACATGTGTTTATTTTCTAGACTTGGTGGTCGTAGGGTTTATATACCTTAGATGCATGATTTGTTTCAATGTAACTGACTTGCCAGTACATCTTTACCCTGGGATTTCTCCAACCAAGGTTTCATATTTACATACATTAAAATTATATTTTCCATTTGACAACTTATTTTGATTAGGTAGGGGTAGAGGATTCCATTCCCTTATACCCATACCATCCCATCACATTCCATCCCTTCAGAGTTAGATCCTCAGAGTACGTCCAAAATTCCTTAATTGTTAACATGAGATTGGTCAACTCACCTCTTGATATGCACATTTTATATAGACTTTTTACCCACTTTTACACACACTTACAATCCATTTTGTATATCATTTGCATATAATCATACTTGAATTCCCACCTTTTTAGTTGTTATACTTGCCTAATGTTTGTAATCACAGGTACATGATTGTTATGAAGAAAGGGGGTCAATACAGCCAAAATTCGACCTTGGTTGGATCCCCGAGGAGTTTGCATACCTGACAGAGTTCTTTTTGAAGATTTTGAAGAGAACACAACATGTTTAAATTACCATACATCATGTAAGTTTATAGATGATCACATTCTTTCCTAAATATCAAGGACACGATGTGTCTCTACACAAACACGTCATGCCAAACATTTAAATGATATATTCAAAAGTCTTGCCAAGTTACACACCACATGTTTATTGATAAATGACATGTTCAACCTGATAAACCTTGACTCAAGACTTCATCAACTCTCAACTACATGGTGTGTCTCTCATACATGTTGTGTCACCTTCAAGAAAAGTAGTTTGTGTGTCAGTTATACATGGCGACAAGTCGTGTTGTATCCAAACACAACATGCTCCAGTCAATTTTGGTAGTTTCAAAAAGCAACTGTCCCTTGTTTCAAATACAAAAAATCACTTATGGGACGATTATCTCTCATCATTTTGGAACACTCTTCAACCAGAGAACACTTCAGAGTAAGGAAGAGGCATTTTTGGGGAGGAATAAGTTGTTTCTTAGGAGAGAACATCCATTCTTCTTCAAGGAGTGTAGTAGGAGCTTCTGTACTTCACACATAACTCTCTCAAGAGAAGTTTGTTCAAGTTGAGGCACCAGTAAGAGTGAAATTTCTTCCCCAAGCCAAAGTTCTACCTTGCCCTTATTCATTCCTTAAGTTTTCTTTGTTCTTTCCTTCTCTAATCATATCAAACTCTGAAATATGTAGCTTGTTCCTGTGTTTCATCATTATGGATGAGTAGTTTCCTTCTTCTTGGGCATGTGAGAGTATCTCCCATGTCATTACTCATGTGAACTCATATTTCTTAACCTATGTTAGTTAATTTGCTTCTCCAAGAGATTATATGATGTTATTTTCTTATATGCTTGCTTGACCATCTTGCCTACATGTTTTATGCTTCTTTGTATGATCATGGAAGACATATAGATAAGTAGGGAGTAGTTCTCTTTGCAGTAAATCCTTGACCATGGGAGTGGCTTGGATACATTGAGGATCAAAGGTTGCAGTTTGAGTCTTAACATAAGCACAAGAGTGATATGTAGAGATAAGAATCATCTCATAACACTGAGAGGTGTATGATGATGGCAAAATCCTTTGTAAGTTAATTAACTTGTTAATTTCCCAATTTCATGTGAGTAATGGTATGGAAGTGAAATATTATGACCAAGATTTTTTAAAATCTGATCTATATCCTTCTAGTGTTTAATTCTCATAGTTTCTTTTAAGTTGCTAATTAGTGAAATCACAAACCAAACCAAACTTTTGTAAATCGACCTAGATTGTTGAACTCTAACACACTTGCACCTAATAGTACCTTGCTCCCTTATATGATATCAAATTTACTACATGCATCCATATACTTGGGGGGTAGTGCTCGAGCTATAAATACTAAAACTTGCACATTTAAGCTAACAAGTTCTTGGCATCATTGTTGGGGAACATCAGTAATTTCTGTTAGAGTAAGAAGTGTTAATTAGTAAGTGAGACTAGATCAGTCACCCCCTTCTTCATCATTCTATTATCATCTATATCATCTATCATATCTTCCATTATTTGTTAAGTGTTCTCACTACTTAGGAATTAGTAGGACTATATGCGGCGTTCAAAACATGCTCTTCAGCCATATGTGTTCTTAGACCTGGAGATCGAACATACTATTAGCAGTCATAGATGAGCAAGGATGAGTGAATACTCTTCAAGCTTGGGAGACTCTCAACCATCATCACTTCATTCTTCACCACCATCTTTACTGGACAACCAAGAACCAATCATGGAAGACGGTCGTCCTCTCAAGGACTTTGCCATTCCAGCTGCAATGAAAATCAATGGGGCTATCAACAACCCATAGACCGAGGCAAATAACTTCTCAATCAGCATGACAATGATGAAAATGATTTAGAAAAACTTCTTTGGAGGTCTCTCATGGAAGACCCCAATCTTAATGGAGCTGAATTTCTACAATATCTGAACACTATCAAGATTAATGGCATTAGTCCTAATGGTATACACCTACTTCTATTTCCTTTTTCTTTGAGGGATAATTCCAACATGTGGCTCTCTTTTTTCTAAGGAACTCCATCAACAACTGAGATGAACTTCTTAAAACATTGTTAGCCAAGTACTTCCCACCAAGAAAGACCACTCAATCGCGAAGCCAACTGATCAACTTTACTCAAAGTGATGGATAGACCCTGTATGATACATGGGAAAGGTTCATAGACAATGTCTTTTCCCTCACCATGGTCTCAACAAATAGTTGTTTCCTCAAACATTCTATAATTTGATATAATACCAGAATGTCTATAGATGTTGCAGCAAATGGGGCCTTAATGAACAAATCTATAAGACCCCTGACCTTGCGTTATGGTTGAAAATGCTTGCTTATCATAATTGGATGCTTAAAACCTTAATCAGAGCCTAAGATATACTTTGATATCATGTGATAAAGTTAAGTTTCAATTTTGGCCCAGTTTGGATATTGTTAGAGCAAGTTATGATTTATATGCTTATTTTGGGCTTTTATGCAATTTATCCATATATAGGATTTTTCTTGTAATTTTTCACATGCTTGATGTGCCTCACGAGTTTTCATATAATTTTTTATATATTTGTATCTTGGGTAGCCTTTTTGCACCTTTGATTTAGTGGTGGCATCTAACCTTGTGTTGAGATTAGGGTTTCCTCACCTAGATGCTCTAACTCAATGGTTTGCCCCTTTGGTCGTTGGGATCTGATGGTTGATGTAGCCCTATTTTAGGGCTTCATCTTGTGTCTTTTTGCATTATAATCACATCTCAACATTGTAGATTGCAAGCTATTTCCTCTAATGTGAACTTTTATGTTAAATGCACTTATACCTCCTTTTGTGTGTTTTTCAGGGTACTTATGCATGCATTGGTGCAAGGGAGAGAGGTGAAAAACAATTTTGGACCCTTGCACCCCAAGATTGTACCTACCTCTTCCTTGAGCTCTCTTTGGATTCACAAGAATCAATCCAAATCAAAAGGAGGTGAAATGAAGAAGCTGAAGTTAAAGTCAATAAAAAGAAGCAGCAAAACGGTTGTGGGAAACTACCACGTTCATGGTGAATTTATCTCCAAAACTTATAAAGACTTCACCAAGTTTTTACATGAATGACCATGGCCATGGTCAGAAAAACATATGTGGTCACTGAAGACACCATGACCATGGTCACCAGAACGGTCGTGTCCAGGGAGCTCCAACTCACTCGTGACCTACGCCAAGGTTGTGGTGAATTATTCACCAAAATCCTAAAAGCCAACAGTAACCCAACCGAATTTATACGTGAATGACCACGGTCATGGCCACCAGCACGACCATGGCCCCTGAAGGACACCTCCCCCATGGTGACCACCATGACCGTGGCAAGCTGAAGACAAGATGACCCTCAGAGTTGCCTCGCGTGTGGCAACCTCCTCCAACATGGTCGTGCTACCTAACACGGCCGTGGTACCCTCTACCCAACACGAATATGGCACCTGCCACGGCCGTAGACACCCATAATACTTACACCTCACAACCACCTTCCACCTTGGCCATTCCCATTGCCCACGACTGTGCCATCTAACCCTCACCACGGCCGTGGCGCCTCACCACGACCGTGGTGACCACCTAAACCTACCCATTTTCTCTACTATTTTCCCTATTTTACCCCCACTTAGCTTAGTGTTCCCCCATCACCTATATATACATTGTGGTAGCTAGAGCACAAAGGTTAGCACCCTATAGTTTCTATAGTTACTACTTAGCCATTTCCTTGCTTTTCAAACCTTTCACCTACCTCCCACTCCATTTCCACCATAGAACCCTAGTTTTATAGGTCTTCTATCATAATCCCCCATATTTCCATGCTATTCACCTACCTTGGTGGAGGTGCCACGTCCTATAGTTACTAGGAGGTGAAGGAGGAAGATCTACCTCGAGCTCCATGAATTTCTACCTCTTTCTTCTCTTTCCTTTGCTCTTTTGCCTAGTCATGTGTAGCTAAGCCTCTAGTGGTGGGATGTTTGGGGTTAAAATGTTACTTTGAAATCATGTTGGGGGAAAATCACTTGTGATGAACATATTTCTATTCTATGATGATTACCTTTTGCTTCTATCTCTTTTCCCATTATCTTGCTTGTGGTTTGTGCTTTTAAACATGTTGCTTGTTGTGTGATGCTTGAAGACAACTAGCTTCTAGGGGAAAATGGAATGTATGTGGCTATCTTAGGAATTCCTCCTAGGTCCAATTTGTGGATCCATAGCTAGCACCATTTGTTCCCACATACAACTCCCTTCTCCTACAAGTAGGTGTGAGATCTAAGTAGCAGGTGTAAGAGTGATTAGTGCAATTGCCTAGAGTTTTCTAAACACTAGATGGTGTGTAACATGAGATGAAACATACTCATCTCTACCCCCATTCCTACCCTTGGCTCTCAATTGCCCTAATACCACTTACCCTAGAAGCCTAGACTTGCCAAGTCCTATTAGAATTACACCTAGCCCTAGTTCCCTAATTAGTAGCATATGGTAGATTCAAATAGCACTTGCCTTGTTGTTTGGTTTGGCAATCTAGATTGAAGATATAAGACTTGCATTCTATGTTAACCTCCCCCAAATAATATAAAAGTATCATTCCCAAATGGCCCACCTATCCATATCCTTGCTTGAAACCCACCTTGTCTTCTTAGATTGTTAATGCTAGTTTAGTTAATTACCTTTGTTGCTTCGTAGTTAATTGCTTATTTCTTGATAGCTAGTTTTTACCTACGTAGTTAGTTCTCTTTTGAGCTTGTTAGTGTTGATCTTGTTAGCTAGTGATACTCTAGGTTTCTGCTTACCCTTGTGCTTAACTTGTCTTTTAGTTGTTAATTTGTTTTGCTAAGTGTAGTGTAGCTTAGTTGTAATTCCTCCTTGCTCTTATTTAGTTGATCATTTTGCCTAGCTTATTAGTCTTAGATTGCTTAGGATAATGTAGGGTTTTTGTAAATCTAGTATCCTTCTTGTTGTTAATTGCTTGCAAGCTTAGTATAATCAACCAAAACCAACTTTTAAACCCTAAAACCCTCCACTCTACTTTAGGAATGTAGCTACCTTAACTTAGCTCTAGTGCCCCCTATCTCCTTGAGAATTGACCCTTTTCTTACCGCTTTCCCATACTACAACACGAACTAGTGCGCTTGCGGGTACGTGTGATTAGTTTATATAGGTGTGTCAGGCTAGGTCCATTACAATTTTGAAAGATCCCCCGTGTGTTGTCTATTCATGGAGTTGCATTTATTCAAACATTAATTGAGTAGTATGTAACACCATTGGCATAAATGCAAACAATGATGGTAGTTTTATGAGCATCCCCTAAAGTACCTATGCTCCACCACGGTACCAAGGACCATCCAACCTTTATGTTCCTCCACCTCCACAACCCCCATTCAACTAACAATACACTCCACCTCACTCATACCAACAACTCCCTCTACAATATCACCCCCATCCACCACAACCATCACAACCACAACCTTAGCCACAATTTATTCTCAAAAATCCAAATCCCCCACACCTAAGACCACCACCACCTCAACAACCATTACCACCACCACAAGCTTCTTCTTCTACCACCCATGAGCATGCAAGGTGATGACAGTTTTGAGAAGTGGTAGGATCTTGAAGC
Source organism: Alisma plantago-aquatica (assembly GCA_963693085.1). Classification (NCBI taxonomy): domain Eukaryota; kingdom Viridiplantae; phylum Streptophyta; class Magnoliopsida; order Alismatales; family Alismataceae; genus Alisma; species Alisma plantago-aquatica. The sequence goes on along the minus strand of OY856411.1, from coordinate 303,252,657 downwards.
AGCCATAAGACACTTCTATTGATAGAGCAGCCAATGATGAATAGTTGATATTGTAATGAGATATGGTGATACTGATATTTAGGATGAGGATACTATGACATGCATCCAGATTGATGTTGTGATGCTGAGAGATGTTACTGTGATCCTTGTGATACCGATTTATGATTATGTTGATTCGAGCTGGTCGGGAGCACAACTCCCTCCATTCCCATATGCACTTGAGGAACCATCCACAAAAAGAAGAAAGAAGAAGCACACTGAAGACATCATGGAAATGTTTAAGCAGGTGAAGATCAATATTCCTTTGCTCAATGCAATCAAGCAAATCCTGCCTTATGCCAAGTTCTTGAAGATTTGTGCACATTCAAGAGGAGAATGACAGGATGGACACCAAGGAAGGTCACGCTCATCGAGAAAGTGAGCTCAATTCTACAACATACTATGCCAAGGAAAAGGAAAGACCCTGATGCTCCCATCATCTCTTGCTACATTGGAGCACACCGCATAGACCAAGATCCTCTTGACTTGGGTTCTAGTGTGAATATAATGTCATATGATGTGTTTGCTGAACTACAAATAGGACAACTGGGTCCAGCTCACTGTAGTTTGCAATTGGCTAACCGATCTATGAAAATGCCTAGAGGGCGTGTTGATGATGTATTGGTGAGACTTGATGATGAGACCTCTGCATTCTTCCATGTTGACTTCATTGCATAGGATATGGAAAAAGACTCAAGAAGGGTGCCTATTATCCTGGGGAGACTCTTTTTGTCTACAAATGATTTCGGGTATCATGTGAGGACCAGTACCATGTATACGACCTTCATGCACATGAAGATCCGATTGAATATTTTCAAGTCTTTTGCTAAAGCCGAGGTGCTAGGTGCTATAGAGGAGGATTGCTATCTTATTGAGTGTCTTGATGAGATTGTAGAGGAATGCCTACCTGTGTGGATTCAAACTTCCACTCAGGGTAGAGGTCTAGATCCTATTGTGGAATTCTCAGATGATGATGACGATGAGGATGGGGAAGATGAGCTAGCCTTAATGGTTGCATGTGAGGACCTCCCTCCCATTTCTAAACAGTTGAGAAATTCCCTTGAAGAGTCTCCAATTCTTAAGATCAAGTCTCTTCCCTAAGGGATGAAGTATGCTCTCCTAGGCTCTAATGACACCCTCCTAGTGATCATATCCTCTATCCTTTCTCCGGAGCAAGAAGGTGCCTTGATGGCAGTTTTAAAGAAGAACATTCAAGCCATTGGAAGGTCCATTGCTGACTTGAGGGGTATTCACTCCTTCATTTGTGTACATAGGAATTACCTTGAGGATGATGCTAGACCAACCCATCAAATGTAAAGACAATCTAATACAAAACTGAAAGAAGTTGTAATGCAAGAGGTCATGAAGCTACTAGATGCTAGGATTATGTATCACATTTATGATAGACCATGGGTGAGTCTCATCCAGGTTGTGCCCAAGAAGAGTGGGATCACAATAGCTGAGAATGAGGATGGAGATTTGATGGCCTTGAGAGAGCAATCCAAGTGGAGGATGTGCATGGACTATAGAAAGCTGAATGAGAAGACCAAGAAAGACCATTACCCTCTCCCATTTCTCAATCAGATCTTGGAGAGATTAGCAGGACAAAGTTTCTATTGCTTTCTTTATGGGTACAGTAGTTACTTCCAGATAGCTATTCATCCTGCAGATCAAGAGAAGACAACACTCACTTGTCGCAGTGGTACTTTTGCTTATAGAAGAATGCCATTTGGTCTGTACAATGCACCATCTACATTTCAAAGATGTGTGACATCCATCTTTGCTGATATGCTTGATTCGTCACTTGAAGTCTTCATGGATGATTTTTTAGTGTTTGGTAAGACATTTGATGAGTGTTTGCTCCACCTAGAAGTCGTGCTTGAAAGGTCTGTCAAAGTTCATTTGGTGCTATCTTGGGAGAAGAGCCACTTCATGGTTCCCGAAGGCATTGTTCTGGCTCACTGAGTTTCTAAGGCTGACATTGAAGTTGATAAGGCCAAAGTGGGCCTTATTTCCACTCTCACTATTACATCCACCGTAAAACATGTCCGATCTTTCTTGGGGCATGCATGTTTCTACCGTTGATTCATCAAAGACTTCAGTAACATTTCCAGGCCACTTTGCCACATGCTTGAAAAGGATGTGAAATTCAACTTTGATGACAAGTGTGTTGAAGCCTTCAACCACTTAAAGCATAAGATCATCTCTGCTTCTACTATGCAACCTTTAGATTTCTCCTTGCCATTCGAAATTATGATGAATTCATTGGATATGGTAGTGGGGGTTGTGCTGGGCCAAAGAGTTGGCCGAATTCCACATGCTATTTACTATGCAAAAGACTCTTGATGAGGCACAAAGGGACTACACCACTATGGAAAAAAAGTTGCTTACCATGATTTTTTCCCTTGACAAGTTCTGCCCTTACCTTCTTGCAAAACAAGGTTGTGGTGTACACAGATCATGCATCATTGAAATATCCCATGGCGAAGAAAGATTCTAAGCCCTGATTGATCTGTTAGTTTTTTTTACTCAAAGAGTTTGATCTAGAGATTGTTAATAAGAAGGGAGTCAAAAAAATTTTAGTTGACCATCTCTCCCTTGTTGAGGCACCTTATGAGGATATGAGTTGAATCAAGGAAACAATGCCACATGAGAAAAATTTCTTACTTTCATCCACCCAAAGACCATGGTACAAGCACATAGCTAACTTCTTAGCTAATAGGAGGATACCAAGTACGTGGACAAGGGCAAAGAGCAAGAGACTATTTGCTATGGTGAAAAACTATGCTTGGGATGACCCACACCTATTCAAATATTGTCCTGACCAACTCATTAGAATGCGTGTCCCAGAAACTGAGTAGCAAGAGATACTATCCATGTGCCACTCCAACGTGTGTGGAGGTCATTTTGATGGGAAACACACAACCGCCAAAATTATTCAAAGTGGATTCTATTAACCAACCTTGTTCAAAGATGCTAAGGAATATTGAAAATGTTGTTTGAAGAGCTAAAAGGTGGGCACTATCTCCAAGAGGGACATGATGCCTCTATCACCCATTCTTTTGATTGAGGTGTTTGATGTTTGGGGAATTGAATTCATGGGTCTATTTCCTCCCTCCTTCGGATATGTGTACATCTTGATGGTCGTTGATTATGTATCCAAGTAGATTGAATTGATTTCCGCTAGAAAGAATGATCATAAAGTGGTTTGTGATTTTTTAAAGTTGAACATCATTAGCCCATTCAGTGTACCACAGACAATGATTAGTGATGGAGGAAGCCATTTCATCCATAAGATCTTTGATGGACTGCTAAAAAGGCATGGAGTGAATCATCATGTGACTACTCATTACCACCCTCAAACGAGTGGTCAAGTTAAGTTATCTAATTGGGAGATAAAGCTCATTCTTGAGAAGACGGTGAGGCCAAACCATGCTATTGTGATATGTGAAAAGGACGGATCAACAGAGTTCATGTCAATGGGAAAAGATTGAAAGCAGTTATTATAGTAGGTCCAGATAAAGACAAATAAGGTTTTGACATTGTGATGTTGGTTGAGGAATACCCAGTTGATGAAGAGGTGTGCTTGAATGCACATGAGAGGGGCATCTACTACAAAGATGATTTGAAAGTTCCGCGAGGATGGTCGGGTCTAGAATCAATAAGGCTGACTAAAGGCGTAACATTTAGTGCTAGTGGGAGGAAACCAACCTAGGTTTGGGAACTTTTGCACCCAACCTTCACTTTTTGATATTTTGCTTTGTTTTTACACGGTTCTAAAAATACACACACACTTGTGCTTGATAGTTTTTGTTTAAGTTTTGATGAGATGCAAGTGATAGGTTGAAGACATAGTGAAAAAGAGGGCAAAGCATGGTTTTTGAGGTTAATATGTGGCAAAGTATCAAAGTAGTGCAAAAATATCAAAGTTCTTGAAATTGCATCGACAAAGTGTAGAGAACTACCACAGACGTGGTGGTCTGAAATAGTTGTGGTGGAATTAATTGAAAATGTTACAGTAACATGGAATGTTTTGTGAAGGAATGACCATGACCATGGGGATCAATACGACTGAGGCAAGCACAAGACAACATGTTCGTGGCCACTGCCACATGTGTGGCAACATGATGGAAATACAGTCATAGAGCCCACCACAACCATGGTGATTTAATTGTAGAAGTTTGAGAAATTTACAGTGATGAAGGCCATTCTGTGCACAAATGGCCATGGTCACCACGGTCAAGGCGAGATGATGACACCATGAACATGGCAACTTCCATGACCGTGGTGAGGGTCGAGCTGCAACCATCTTTGCCAACCACCACGACCATGGCACCCGCCACGGTCATTTTGCCTAACCCCACCACGATCGTGGCAGGGGCCGACCCCACCCAAATTACACTTAAACTAGCCAAATCCACCATGACCCCTCCCATTCTACCCTTCACTCTGCACACCTCTCCTTGGTCATGGCAGCAAACAACAACCATTGCTCCTCCAATCTCCCTCCTCTAGCCCTTATCCTTCACCAAATCGACCTCCAATCACCTCCGCCACCTCTCCCTCTCAAATCCCCCCCTAATCCTCCACCAATCTAGCCACTGTCTCCATTTTCTTCATCCACCCCATCTACAACCATCCCACCCAAAAATCCACACAATTCCACCAAATCTCGCCCAAAACCATTAGCTAATCCATCCTTCACCATCACAACAACCATTATAACCTATTCCACCCATCCATCAACCTCCATCTCGCCCTCTCTCAAAAAATCCAAAAATCACAACCTTCTAACGAAGGGGATATGGAAGGCTATGAAGAAGGGGGCTCAAAAGAGCCTTAAGGTGATCACTGGAGCCAAAGTGCACACCAAGAGGGCCTCTTCTCAAGTCTCCATACCTTTCCACACTCCATCACCATCAAATTCCATTTCCCAATTTGCTTCATCGTTCGGCACCCGTGAGTGCCTCCCATACCTAGTCATTGAACAACCTTCAAATCTCTGAAGAAACCTATAGGGAGGAGGAGGAGGCATCCGAGGAGAACATTGATGCCATGACCGATGAGGTGGAACCAAAGGTCACCATTTGCACAAAGAGAGATAAGGGGGTAGCAGCCCCATCTTCGTTGAGGATCCCTCCACGACCTATGCCAGCTCGCCACTCTACCTCTTCACTAGGAGAGAGACCAAAATAGCAGCCACATGCAAGGTGATAGTTGATAGTCAAAGAAGATGAAGCACACCAATGATACCTTGAGCAACATGTACTACTCAATCTTTGACACAAGCTTGGGGTCAAGATCATACCACACTAATGAGGAAGAAGATGAAAGTGATGAGGAAGAGCTAGATTCTAAGCCGGAGGACACATTGGCCTACCTGGAGGTGGATAGATTGAATGGGTTTGGTAAATCTCCTGAGGGGACATCTTATGGCAGAGTCCAAACAAAAATACAAATCACCCCATCTACCCTGAATGCATGACTAGGAGAGTCATCTCCATAGGGTATGGGTGCAAGAAGGTGATTTATTATCGGGGCATTAAGGTAGAGGTGGAAAACAAACTGAAGTGAACCGCTTTGTGGAAGGCTCTTTCATGGCACAAACCATATATGTGGAGTTGACTCAACAATTTTTCACCACACTTTAAAAGGTTAAGGTAAAAGGAGAAGAAGCTATCAAGTTTGGGATGATGAATAAGATGCAAACTCTCACTGCATCCCAGTTGAATTGCATTTTTGCCACAAATGTTGAACAAGCCAACAAGATGAACGATGGCTTGATAAAGAAAGAGGCTGACATTGACTATGGAAAATTCTAATATAGTTTGATCGGGACTCCAGGATATACAATTGGGAAATCAAAGACTATGGCACTCAGCAATCCCATGGTCTGGTATGCGCAAAAAGTCCTCGCCAACACAATTGTGGGGAAATATGATAACCAAGGTAGTATTTCACAGAACAACCTCTTTATTTTGCATGTGATATATAAAAGGTTCCAACTTAACGTAGGTGATCTATTAATAGACCATATGATAACAATCCCCTTCAAAAGCAAAACTCCATTTGTTATGGGAGGACTTGTGTCCTCAATCGTTCTATCCCTAGGTAATGATGTCACTGGATTCAAAGAGGCTGAGGGTGCTCAATTTGTTGATGTGAAGTTACTCATTCGCTCTCAAATGATCACTATAAAAATAAGAGGTTGATGTATAATGTGAAGTTTGGAGCAATGTCAAAAATTATTGAGCCGCCCTACCATGCTATCCCACTCCTCTCTACTTTGGGGGTCCCTAACCTACTACATGAAAAGATGAGATAGTGGGTGGAGGACAACCCCAGGGAGAACTACAATGCCACTAATGCACATGAATAAGAGCAGAGAAGATAAGCCCAAAGGGTGAGAAGAAGGGATGAGGCAACATCCCATCTGCAGGAGCCTTCAAAAAACACCTATGATATGTCATCCATACAGGCACAACTTGAAGGAATTCAAAAGACACAACATGAGATGCAACTTACCTAGGAATACATGTGGCATGACCAACATCATATGCATTACCAGGTCAACCACTTGTATCACTACCACCATGCTCAAGCATGGAGAAACTCCAAATGGGGTGAAGATTTTTGTGGTGGTATTTCAAGATATGAAGAGACCTACCCCCTCAGGATGCGTATTGGGGACACTACTACCAGTTCCCTCCAGCCCGTTTAGGTCCTCCACCTCTTCAAGCAATCCCTCATCAATACCAGCCAGACTAGCCATACTAGGCAAAGTAGGGGAGACCTACCGTTTGATCAACCGCACCAGCCTTGATTCTTACCCTACTATCCCTAAGCTTTAGTTTCATGTTGAGGACAACATGATTCAAAAGTTTGGGGTGGTACGTTGGTATGCACCACCCTTACCCTCATTTTGTTACTCTCATTTTTATGCCTATTTCACCTAATTTTGGATCGATTGACTTCACCCTTCCTAGTGTAGATTTCCTTTTGTTTGCATTCATGCATACATGTAGTTTAATTTTATGCATTTTTGCGTAATTTTTCAAAAAAATGTTATTTTTGCTCTTCCATGTATTGCATTACATTTACATGTAGATTTTGGTAATTTTTGTGTGTTTTAATTAAGATTTGCTTCTTTATGTTTTAAATTTCCCTAAATGTAGGTTTAGATGTGATTGGATGCAAAGTGGCACCATTTTGGCCAACTTTTTCTCGAACTTGAATATTCTTGCTCATAAGTATGTTTCAATTGAATCCCTATCTGTGGTGATGAGAATGATTAAAACTTGGATAATGTAACTTGCTTTTGATGTTTTTGGCTAGACTGAGTCCTATGTAGGAATTTTGCATGTGCTTCGAGCCTCTTGAAATAATTTGCTATTTTGAATAAAAGGTTGATTCTTACAAGTCATGAACGTTTGGGGATATATTTGTTCTATTTGAAAAGGATGCAATCTACCATATTGTTCATTTTATGCATGACTTGTTTGATTGGTGAATGTTACATGGACTAACTTGCTTGAGTGAGATTATACATGAATTTCCACTGCTTGTGACCCCTCTTTGACCCGACATTTCTTCCACCATCTTCTTACCTCTCCACCTCATGAAAGGATGTCAAAGTGCACATATCAGCCTTGGACACCTCCAAAAAGTTTGGGGTGACCATAACTTTACCTCCCCACTTCACTCTTGTCATAATATGCCATACCTACACCAAGGGAAAAGAAAAGAAAAAGAAAACTAAAATCAAAATAAAATAAAGGGTGCTCCTATTTAAGAGCATCCAAATTAAGAAAAAATGAGTGTAATATCACTTCACTCCCTTTCATAACCATTTCTTCTCGTTGTAAGCCTAGTAGGGCTAGGGTAAATCAGCTCTAGCCCTCATCCCCTTATATAAGCCAAGTGGGTCATGAGCAGTGAAATGAAGTGTATGAGGTAGCTCTAGCAAGTGAAATAACAATTCTAACCTTTTGAATGTATTTCATGCATTATACGGTTTACCCCGAGCATTATAAAAATTGCATCACTTGCATATGTGAATGATGACCCATATTCTAAGGTCTTTTGCTCTGTGCTTGATTGACACTTTAAAAAATGAAACTGAGTAGAGAGTAGTGGACTGCATGCCTAATTCCTCATGTGAACTCATTTTAGCAAATGAACATCACAATGATTGCATTATCTTTGCTCCTTGATTGAATTGAAAGAGAGATTAAGTTGGAGCATACTTTAGGACAAGTATATTTTAAGTTTGGGGTGGTGATGCAACCCTATTTTAGGGCTTCATATTGGGTCTTTTTGCATTATAATCACATTTGAACATTGTAGATGGCAAGTTATTTCCTCTAATGTGAACTTTTATGTCAAATGCACAAGGTAGTTATACATGCATTGATGCAATGGAGAGAGGTGAAGAACATCTTTGGGCCCTTGCACTCCAATATTGGACCTACCTCTTCCCTGAGCTTTCTTTGGATGTACAAGAATCAATCCAAAGCAAAAAAGAGTTCAAATGTAGAATTTGAAGTTAAAGTCAACAAAAAGTAGCAGCAAAATGGCTGTGGGAAACTACCACGGTCATGATGAATTTATCTCCAAAAGTTATAGAGACTTCACCAAGTTTGTACATGAATGACCATGGTCGTGGTCAGCAAAATGACCGTGGTCACTGAAGACACCACGACCATGGTCTCCAGAGCGACTGTGGCCAGGGAGCTTCAACTCACCCATGGCCTACGCCACGACCGTGGCGAATTATTCACCAAAATCCCCAAAACCAACAATAACCCATCTAAATTGGTACGTGAATGACCACGGTTGTGGACATCAACACGATCATGGCCCTTGAAGGCCACCTTGCCCATGGTGACCACCAAGATCATGGCGAGCTGAACATAAGATGACCCTTAGAGCAGCCTCGCCTATGGAAACCTCCTTCAACACGACCATGCTACCCAAAATGACTGTCGTACCCTCTACCCAATATGAACGTGGCACCCGTCACGGCCGTAGCCACCCATCATATACTTACACCTCATCTCCACCTTCCACCTCGACCATTCCCACGGCCCATGACCATGCCATCTAACCCCCACCACGACCGTGGTGCCTCACCACGATCGTGGTGACCACCTAAACCTACCCATTTCTCTATTATTTTTCCCATTTACCCCCACTGACCCTAGTATTCCCCCATCACCTATATATACATAGGTGGTGGCTACATCACGAAGGTTAGCACCCCTATGCTTTTCAAACCTTTCACCTACCTCCCACTCCATTCCCACTCCATTACCACCATAGAACCCTAGTTTTCTATGTATTTTACCATAATCCCCCATATTTCAATGCTATTCACCTACCTTGGAGGAGGTTCCACATCCTACAATAGCTAGGAGGTGAAGGAGGAAGATCTACCATGAGATCCATGGATTTCTACCTCTTTCTTCTCTTTCATTTTCTCTTTTTCCTAGTCATGTGTAGCTAAGCCCCTAGTGGTGGGTTGTTTGGGGTTAAAATGTTACTTTGATACCATGTTGGTGGAAAATAACTTATAATGAACATATTCAATTCTATGATGATTGCCTCATTCTTCTATCTCTTTTCCCATTATCTTGCTTGTGGTTTTTGCTTTTAAACATGGATTGCTTGTTGTATGAGGCTTGAAGACACCTAGCTTCTAGGGGAAATGGAATTTATGCGGCTATCTTAAGAATTGCTCCTAGGTCCAGTTAGTGGATCCCTAGCTAGAACCCTTTATCCCCACATACAAATCCCTTCTCTTACAAGTAGGTGTGAGATCTAAGTAGTAGTGTAAGAGTGATTAGTGCAATTTCCTAGAGTTTTCTAATGGCTAGATGGTGTGTAACATGAGGTGAAACAGCCTTATCTCTACCCCCATTCCTACCCTTGGCTCTCAACTGCCCTAATACCACTTACCCTAGAAACATAGACTTGCCAAGTCCTAATACAATTAAACCTAGCCCTAGTTCCCCAACTAGTAGCATAGGGTAGATTCAAATAACACTTGCCTTGTTGTTTGGTTTGGCATTCTAGATTGAATATATAAGAGTTACATGCTATGTCAACCTTCCCCCAATTAATATCAAATTATCATTCCCAAATGGCCCACCTATCCATATCCTTGCTTGAAACCCACCTTGTCCTCTTAGATTGTTAATGCTAGTTTAGTTAATTGCTTAGTTCTTGATAGCTAGTTTTTGCCTAAGTAGTTAGTGCTCTTTTGAGCTTGCTTGTGTTGATCTTGTCAGCTAGTGATAACCTAGGTTTCTACTTTCCCTTGTGCTTAACTAGTCTTTTAGTTGTTAATTTGCTTTGCTAAGTCTAGTGTAGCTTAGTTGTAATTCCTTCTTGCTCTTGCTCAGTTGATCATTTTGCCTAGCTTCTTAGTCTTATCTTGCTTAGGATAAATTAGGGTTTTTGTTAATCTAGTTTCCTTCTTGTTGTTAATTACTTGCAATCTTAGTGTCATTAGCCAAAACCAACTTTTAAACCCTAAAACCCTACACTCTGCTTTAGGAATGTAGCTACCTTAACTTAGCTCTAGTACCCCCCTCTCCCTAAGGATTGACCCTTTTCTTATTGCTTGCTTATACTACAACACGACCCTATGCACTTGTAGGTACGTGTGATTAGTTTAAGTAGGAGTGTCAAACTAGGTCCATTACAAATTTGAAAGATGCCATGTGTGTTGTCTGTTCATGGAGTTGTATCTATTCAAACCTCAAATGAGGTGTTGGGATACGATGGTGGTCTCTTTGTAGATCAAGTTTGATGTTTGCTTTGAGGCACCACCTAGGTTGATGGTTCACCAAGTGAGGTGTAACAACTGATGGTGTACTAGGGTTTGCTTTCGTGGCCAAGGGATGTCATGATCTGATGGGACACCTAGTGTTGGAGGTTGATGGTTTCTCTGGGATTGACATCCAATGATCCCCATGGTGTTAAGATTTGATGGTTGACCTAGTCTTGCATGGATGAGATGTTTTGACCTTGGACACATGGCATGTATGGCTTGACACCTCTTCCTTCCTATCTCTTTTACCCTAAGATTTATATACCTCTCTCCTTCCATGCAAATAAGCTCTTTAAACACCCTATGTTATTCTTTCTTCTTAATATCATTACACTTGCTTGGTGGAGAATAAGGAGATTAAGGAAGAAGAAGATTGACCGATCTTGCTTACATGTGCACCTAGGGTTTGGATATACCCTTACTTCAAGCTTGTGGAACTCCCTTTGCTTGATCCTGGCATAAGCAAGTAAGATCTTCCTCATTCCTTCATTTTCCTTGTTGCCCTACCTTATATCTCTTCCTTATTAGTTGGACCCATGGTGTTCTTAGTGGAACATGAGCTCAAGGTTGAATAACATATTCCTTCTTACTTCTTTGACATAGGGTTTGCTTGTTCTTGGAGAAAGGAGCTATCTTGGATGAGTGGAGTGCTCAGGCTAAGGTTTCCTCTCTCTCTCTCTCTTTGAGATATGTTTTTGTTTGGACCTTCATCTCCTACATTGGGGTGAGTTATATAACTTTTCTTCATGTTTATTGCTCACTTTAACTTGCATGTACAAGATCTTGCTCTAGAACATAGTGCTAAGTAGAAAGATGCTATCTTTGCCTAGGGTTTGAGCTTATGTGGTAGTTCTTAAGTAAATAACCTTCCTTGGCGAATCTCTAAACCTTGTGCACATTTCCTCCTTGGAAATGGGAACCCTAGCCATTGCATGTCCATGAATCAGTGGTCCTTTTAGTGTTACAAATGATGTATATTCCTTAGGGGTTTGAACTGGTTTCCTGTCTTGTGTTGAAACTCAATTGTTTCACTTTTTTTTTCAACAGATGGTTTGGACTCAGTGTTTCTTTGATGGGTTTTCTTGTGCTTCGAACTGATGGTTTTGTTCCTCTATAAATAAGAATCTTGATTCTCACATCAAGTGGTGTCAATCAATGGTTTTCCTCACTCTATCAAACAATGGTTTTTCTTGATGTTTTTAGATATATTTTTCCACATGTTGTTGACAAATGATGGTTCCAATGGTCTCGATGGTTCACCACCGATGGTCCCACCTGGGTTATGAAATGATAGTCTCTCTGCTTTTCAACAGACGTTGATCCCTCTGGTTGTCAACAAATTCTGGTCTCTCTGGTTGATTCACAAATGACAATTTTCATAGTGTCAACATCCGATGGTGGTTCTGATGTCCACAATCGATGCTCTCTCTAATGTAAACAAACTATGGCGCTCCTAGTGTTGGATTTTATGGCTCTTCAAGGTCATGATTCAATGGATCTTCTAAGTCATGATTTGATGGCTTTCCTATGTGTATGATTCAAAGGTCTTGCTTGTATGGAATCCGATGGTCTTGTCTATACAACATACGGTGGTTTTGGTTTGATGAGGCAACTCGAGGGTTATGCTTTGGTTTATGTATATGCCTATGTTTGGGCATGGTGTTTGATCCAATGGTTTGAGTGAGAAGCATGTTATTTGATGATAGTGCTTTGTCTTGAGCATATCCATGATCCGATGAAGGTTTTAGGGTTAGGGTTTTTGCTTTTGTCTCAGTAAGTGTATGAGCCAATGGTTAGTTTGAATGCTAATTTGTAACATAAATTCAATCTACTTTGTTTAACCTAACTCTAATGCAATTAAATTTTGATGGTTAATCATGCCTATCTTCCTTTTATATTGATATGATGATGGAATACTCCCTTAATGTTATGATGACTCTACTATGTTATCTTATGAACATCATAGCTATTGAATACAATGTAATGTTGAGCATGTCTATCACTAGTATGGTGATGGTTTTTTGAACCTTCTTTAAGGTGTGGAAAGATAATGATGTTCTTACATCAAATTATGTGAATGGTCTTATGACCTTTGGGCATGGTATGAGCCCTCATGGAGGTGTGATCCTCTTCATGAATGAAAAGGAATGGTATCTTGTGATGATGTGATGAGAATTATATCTAATACATTTTGCATCTTCTAGAGTTATGACATACCCATGTTTTTATAGAACTCTTTTAGGATTTGTACGTAACTTGATTGATGCAACCTAAAGTCGCCTAATTGGCATTAAACTAATCAAGTGGAACCCTGATCATGTAGTGCCTTGTGTCGTAGAATTTTTCTGGTGTCATGACTTGCTAGATTGTAAAATGGGTATACCAGAATAGAAGCCTGAAGTCATACACTATTGAGTATATGCGGGTGCAAGAGAGTGTGTGTCCTTGACATCCTGATCCCAAGGTATGGAGGATGGTTGCGGTCATGCCTTAGATTGAGAGTGGTTGAGGCCATGTCTCAGATATTTTTAAATATGATGTGATTGAGGATAGTCAGGGTTGTACCTCAGATGATAGGGTTTTATATACCTTGGTTACTACTGTTGTGACCTATATACCAAAGGTGGGCTAGGTGTTAGCATATTGACTATATGTCGATGTAGGCAACTTTATTGATATATCAATGTATTTAACTCGTATGGACTAAGGGGAACAAATCTCAAGATTCTATCTCTCCTAGATCTTTTATGGAACTGAATATCACTTCAAAATGGTCAATCGGAGTCCGAGTGGCATACCTCAAACTCCCCATGTCTTAATAAAAATGTAATTCAGTCACATAGCATATATGTTGTGGTTAAATGCAATTCACATTGGTCGATAACCCCTCCCTCATTTCTTATAATGCTTAGTTGATATTTGATGCGGTAAGAGAAGTCAACTATTTAAAAAATGATAGGTATACCCGTTCTTTTAAATATTATGCTATTCTTTCTTACTGTAATGTTATCTGTTCGACCTACTGTAATCAATAATTGTTATTGAGAGCTATATCTCCCGTTGGGACATGGGTCTCACCTCGTGGGTCACCACATACTTTTAGGTGATCGTCAACAACATTGTCAAGTTCATGGTGTTGAGGTAGAGAAACTTCGAGAGTACTAGGAGTAGAATGTTGGCTAGTAGTAGTTTGTCCTAGAGTCATCCTTGTACTCTCAGGTCAAGGTGGGGGATGTTTTGTAGATGATATGTATATGAACTTGAATTTTTGGTAGTACTATAATTATGTATATGGCATGTATATATATGTATGTGTATATATATACATATATATATGTGTATATATATATATATATAAATATATATATATATATATCTATGTGTGTCTGTGTGACATACCTTTTGTATACAGGTTGTGGCTGAGGCCACTAGACAAATATGTAAATACCTGATATGGTATGTGCTATTATGCAGGCTGTAGACCTATATGTAATTATCCCTGAATTTGTTGGTGATGTTTAAATCAGTTTTAATTTACCCTCTTTTCCTGTTATGTGGTTAATTAGGGATCGGTCATGTGTTTAGTTTTGAGTAATCTTGTTAGAGTGGTGATGCATCACAAAATCCTATAGGAAATCCTATGCTATAATTGAAGATATGGCAATCAACCATTGCCAATGTAGTTTTGAAGGGGTACTAAGCCACCTTCATCTTTTGTTGCTTTAGGGAAGCAAGCTGACGTCCATGCTATTTGTAACACCCTAATTTTTTTATATCACATGAGTAGAAGCATTTTTTTTCTGGGGTGTCACAAACGTGATTATCATTGCAATAAAAGTAAAAGAAACACTTTTGCATATATTTGAAAATGATTCATACATAGTTCTTGTTAATCAGAAATCTACATCACGTTCATCCATAAGATTATAATAAAAATATGTCAGTACTCTGGATCATCTAGGAAAATGGCACCCCACTAGACTAAGCTTGAAATCTCCTAGTCCTTTGCTCGTCCTTTTGTTCTTCAAATGCTCCAAAACCTGCAGACATCGCGTCCCCAACCATGCATTGGGAAAAAGAACAATCGTTAGAGTAAGTGGCATGAGTATTCTAACATATACATTGCTAAAGAGATGAAATTGGATTCTATAAACATAAATCTAACATCAAGCTCTGAGTAAAATCTATAACATATTCTCTCTTTTTACTTAATCTAAATTCATATCTTTCTACCTTATATTTCTCTGGAGACGTGTACCCTGGTACATGGATCTCAAGACCTACACCACATTGCATGGGTCATAGTTATCTTTATCTAATTCCCTCTCATCATACTTATTGATGAGATTATGGGCATGCTCTACCCTAACGTATCTTTTACTTACAATTTTTTAAGTGATTGTGGCCACCATTATACAATAAGTACTCCTGAATTGGTGTATCTACGCCCTGAATTGGTATCGAAGTACCCTAAATTGGTAATACATGCCTCTGAATGACACCGAGGTGTCTTTGAATTGGCATAACTATGCCCTGCTTGGTACCAAAGTACCTCTAAATTGGAGTAAACACTCCTCTGAATTGGCAACATATGCCTCTGAATCGTCTCGGGACTACTGAATGAGGACTTATCATATAATGTCTTATGTAAATGTTTTGACTTATTTATCTTAAGTCTAAACTTTCTTAATTCTTAATTTGAACTGAAGCTAAATACTGATTGCTTTACTAAATTCTGAATCTAAAGTTATCTTATATTAAAACTGAATACTGATAATTGAACTTCTCTGAAACTGATTACTGAGTACTAAGCATGTACTGAATTCTAAATCCGAATCTAAATCTAAATCTAAATCTTTTATTCTTAAGTGATAAACTAAATCTACAACTGAATGTGAATATGGATCTCAATTATTTCATAATTGAGATTGGGTCTAAAACCCTTATCATGTATCTCTATTCAAAAACCGGCTACTCACACGATGAGTAGCCTAAGTCTCAATCTATATCTTATATTCTCATTATCTGGGTAAACCTTATTTTGAATCTATGATTTGATAGTATGACTTCATTGGTACTAAATATAACAAATGGGTCTCAAGGCTTGGGAAGGAGCATATGATCTGAATACAAAGAGTAACTTAATAAAGTATGTGAGAGTAATTTAAGCATAGAATATCTATAAACATACCATCTGACAAGAAGATTCAATCTCTACAAAAACTCATTATAATAGATCATGCCTTGAATCATAATGTCTTCATATGAACTTATGTATTAAACCTTAAGTCTTACAGTAGGAATATTATGCCATTTTACCTTGAAACTTAAACATAACTTAATGCATCATAATCTTATATCTATCATCATAAACTCAAATTACAATACACTCTAATAGGGCCCTTATATTGTAAATAGATCATGTCTTAATACATTCAAATCTCACTTTGTATTTTGCTTCTAGATGTTGCTCATTCTATGAAATCTGATTAACTCCTTAGTTCTTAGATCTTTATATATATAAGAAATCTTGATAATGTATCTCTCCTTGAAATCTTAATACTCAATTATATGTATAAAAGTGAGGAACCCTATAGTATATTCATACTTAAAAATCTTAACACATGGTTATATCTCATTACCATGGATGTATGTCAGTCTTAACTTGTATTTCTTGGCTTTTGGTCTTGAACATTCATATAGAAAAACATTAATAAACATGAGAGTAATTTAACCTTCTATACTTGTTAATTCATTACCATCTCATGACACATCTTTAATTTATACATTGAGCCTATGAAATATCACAATCATAAAGTATAGAAAATATTGCCTACATATTTGATTAGAACATCGAATATTAAGTTCTCATTTAATATGCATGTAAATGTACTAGATTTGATAAACTGAAATACTCATGGGCATGAAACACTTACCTCTTGTATTGAGGGTATCTTTAAGGCAGCCCTGATTCCAAGTTACATAACTTTTAATAACCTAGATATCATCATAGTTCTATCAGTCCAACTGTATGTTCCTTCTTTCTATTTCTAAATCTCAAAACCCCATCTTCCTACCTTTATATACCAAATTAGGGTTCTTATTTAGACTAAGTATATCTTTAGTCTAAAATCACTATAAAATCTTGGTGTTGAAAATAAATAAAAACTCTTATTATATAATTACTATAATTTTTATACTCAAATAAGACATAAATCATCATATGCACTAATATGAACATATACTTCATATAATGAGAATAATTCTCAAACATAGTCACATATTGTAACTTACTGACTCAATTAGGAAATCAAAGTAGAATACCATCACGTTACTAATATCAGGCCTAATTAGGCATACATATATCACTTATTGTGTATGACTTCACTTACTTAATATGTAGAACTCAACTAAGTCTAGGGCTCAAACCATCAACTACAGTCATTGTGTTTCCTTCATAGTTCAACTTTGTATTTCATATCATATTATCAAATAAAATATCAGATTCCCAGACTTTTAGGATACTAGAAAACCGTCCTGAGTGCGTAAAAGACCTCTCTGCATTCTTTTTCTATAGAATCCAAATATTATGAAAATTGGATAAACTTTATTGTAAACATAAATCTATCCCATATTGATGTCATCAATAACTTAATAATGTACTTTCTAGGTTCCAAAGATTAGGGTGTGACAATACTACCCACCTTTTTAGGAATTTCGTCCTCAAAATTCAGTTAAACTATAGGAGGTTACCCCACCTTAGGGTTTTTCTTACTTATTCATCAACTAATAGTCAACATATTAAGGTACAACTATGTTAAAAATTTGCATGAAAAGAGATATGTGGTGTATTTCATAAAATATTTATGTGAGAGTTAATCTTTATCTTGGTCTGCTAGTCAACTCATCCTTAGGATTTGTAGAACCAAACTTGGCATTATACATAGGGCATCTACCTTAACCTTGTCATGACTTATTAACATTAGGTATAGTTGACCGTCTAATCTTAGGTCTTCCAGGTACCTCCTACATTTCTAGATATGTGGTGATCAAACACATACCCAGAGATGTGAGATCCTAACATGCTATCTCTCATTAACCTACTAATATATGTGTCCCATACCACACATACCAGTAAGAAATGAGAGATGCATCAAAATCTAGTGCTTTTGAAATTCCTCTTCAATTCTCAATTGGATGGCCATAACCATTGAGAATGGAGAAGCAATGTCATTAGCTAAGGTTAGGTTGAAACTTGAGACCTAGAATAGGTAAACATCTATCTTGGACATCTCTATTTCTTCTAAGGTGAAAACTATTAGTCATTCTAGGTCATTGTATCTTTCTTTGGGAATCTATCCCTAAACCCTAATCTCTTATCTTCAACCTAGAGTGACTATGAGAATCATATTTTCCTAGTGGCCATTTACCAAATTTCTCTGATACCATATTGTAACACCTTAATTTTTTTTATATCACATGAGCGGAAGCATTTTTTTCTGGGGTGTCACAAACATGATTATCATTGAAATTAAAGTAAATGAATCACTTTTTCATATATTTGAAAATGATTCATACATAGTTCTTGTTAATCAGAAATCTACATCACGTTCATCCATAAGATTATAATAAAAATATGTTAGTATTCTAGATCGTCTAGGAAAATGACACCCTACTAGACTGAGCTTGAAATCTCCTAGTCCTTTGCTTGTCCTTTTGTTCTTCAATTGCTCCAAAACCTACAGACATCCCGTCCCCAGACATGCATTGGAAAAAATAACAATCGTTAGAGTAAGTGGCATGAGTATTCTAACATATACATTGCAAAAGAGCTGAAATTGAATTTTATAAACATAAAGCTAACATCAAGCTCTGAGTAAAATCTATAACATATTCTCTCTTTTTACTTAATCAAAATTCTTATCTTTCTACCTTATATTTCTCTGGAGATATGTACCCTGGTACATGGATCTCAAGACCTACACCACAATGCATGGGTCACAATTATCTTATCTAATTCCCTCCCATCATACTTATTTATGAGATTATGGGCATGCTCTAGCCTATGGTGTCTTTTACTTACAATTTTTATCTGATTTTGGCCACCATTATATAATAAGTCCTCCTGAATTGGCGTATCTACACCTTGAATTGGTATGGAAGTACCCTGAATTGGCACTACATGCCTCTGAATGACACCGAGGTGTCTCTAAATTGGTGTAACTATGCCCTTCTTGGTACCAGAGTACCTAAGAATTGGAGTAAACACTACTCTGAATTGGCAACAGATGCCTCTGAATTGTCTCAGGACTACTGAATGAGGACTTATTATATAATGTCTTATGTAAAGGTTTCGACTTATTTATCTTAAGTCTAAAAATACTTAACTCTTAATCTGAACTGAAGTTGAATACTGATTGCTTTACTGAATTCTAAATCTGAGCTTATCTTATATTAAAACTGAATACTAATAATTGAACTTATCTGAAACTAATTAGTGAATACTGACCATGTACTAAATTCTAAATCTAAATATGAATATTTTCTTCTTAAGTGATAAACTAAATCTACAACTGAATGTGAATATGGATCTCAATTACTTCATAATTGAGATTGGGTCTAAAACCCTTATCATGTATCTTTATTCAAAAACTGGCTACTTGCACAATGAGTAGTCTATGTCTCAATCTATATCTCATATTTTCATTATCTGGGTAAACCTTATTTTGAATCTCTGATTTAATAGTATGACTTCATTGGTACTAAATATAACAAATGGGTCTCAAGGCTTGGGAAGGAGCATATGATCTGAATATATTAATACGTAGGATACAAAGAGTAACTTAATAAATTATGTGTGAGTAATTTAAGCATAGAATATCTATAAACATACCATCTGACAGGATGATTCAATCTCAATAAAAATTCATTATAATAGATCATGCCTTGAATCTTAATGTCTTCATATGAACTTATGTATTAAACCTTAAGTCTTACAATAGGAATCTTATGCCATTTTACCTTGAAACTTAAACATAACTTAATGCATCATAATCTTATATCTATCATCATAAACTCAAATTACAATACACTCTAATAGGGCCTTTATATTGAAAATACATCATGTCTTAATACATTCAAATCTCACTTTGTATTTTGCTTCTAGATGTTGCTCATTCTATGAAATCTGATTAACTCCTTAGTTCTTAGATCTTTATATATATAAGAAATCTTGATAACATGTCTCTCCTTGAAATCTTAATACTCAATTATATGTATAAAAGTGAGGAACCCTATAGTATGTTCATACTTAAAAATCTTAACACATGGTTATATCTCATTACCATGGATGCATGTCAGTCTTAACTTGTATTTCTTGGCTTGTGGTCTTGAACATTCATATAGAACAACATTAAGAAACATGAGAGTAATTTAACCTTCTATCCTTGTTAATTCATTACCATATCATGACACATCTCTAATTAATTCATTGAGCCTATGAAATATCACAATCAAAAGTATAGAAAATATTGCCTACATATCTGATTAGAACATCAGATATTAAGTTCTCATTTAAGATGCATGTAAATGTACTAGATTTGATAAACTAAAATACTCATGGGCATGAACCACTTACCTCTTGTATTGAGGGTATCTTTAAGGAAGTCCCGATTCCAAGTTCAATAACTTTTAATAACCTGGATATCATCATAGTTCTATCAGTCCAAGTGTATGTTCCCTCTTTCTATTTCTAAATCTCAAAACCCCATCTTCCTAACTTTATATACCAACTTAGGGTTCTTATTTAGACTAAGTATATCTTTAGTCTAAAATCACCATAAAATCTTGGCGTTGAAAATAAATAAAAACTCTTATTATATAATTACTATAATTTTTATACTCAAATAAGACATAAATCATCGTATGCACTAATATGAACATATACTTCATATAATGAGAATAATTCTCAAACATAGTCACACATTCTAAACTTACAAACTCAATTAGGAAATCAAAGTAGAATACCATCACGTTACTAATATCAGGCCTAATTAGGCATACATATATCACTTATTGTGTCAAGATAATTACATATTATTCTTACATAATGGCCACTCAAGTCCAAAACTAAATACTAATATAATAACACAAGAAACTCCATCAAATCTCTATAAAACTAATCATATGATGTAGTAATATCATGTATTGAAACATCACGTAATTTCATAATCAGATCATGGGTGAAATACCCAAAATGCCCTTATTAGGGTTATCATCAAAATTGAAGTAGAAATATCAAATAAGAAAGATCAGGCTTTGGAATCATACTAGGCATACCAAAATAAGATTACTATAAATTATTCATAGATTTTTAAAGTCATTTGCTATTTTTAGTTGACCAAACTTCAAAATCATATAATTTTGAATACATTATATTTGATAAATATCAAATATCAAAATCATAATTTGGAAGTATTTTTATGTGATAGTACCCATCATGTGATTTCTGTAGGTATCTTGTTTGATAAAATCTAAGCTCCCGATCCCAAGATATGAATTTTTGAATATACCTATATTTAGATCAACATCAGCCGTTGATTTGAGATCTAAGGGACCGTGGCATACAACCCCTTCTCCTTGCCTTCTGGGTCGCGTATCCAATAGGATTTGACTCCTTGTTCACCCATGAATCGGAACAAGGGGGAGGTCCCCTATTCTACATGCGCAGACCGCCGTCACTGCACGTTTGCCTTCGGAAACCTTGATCTCCATGCTTAGGTCATCGTAGTTTGCGGTCGGGCATCCACTACCTCCGATCGACCCCCTGGCTTGGGAGACGCCATCTATGAGCAAAAGCAAGCCCAGATTGGAACTTTTAGTCTTTGTCCTACTGCCACTGCCAAGGCTTCTCTCCATGCTCTCTCTTCCTCTCGCTCTCAGTTTTATGTGAAACCCTAGGATCAAAGTCGTTGGCCCCTCATAAATCAAAATCCAAGGCTTTTATAGCCTTCCATGATTGAAATCAAGGGCAAGGCTCCCTTTTCATGGGGGCTATGTTCTGCCCCATGTTCAGCTGGGTGTGGCTCTTCAGTCCGATACAGACCGGAGTCGCCCCCTTTTTTAATTTCTTTTTCTTCTTCTTTTTGATAAAAATCCAAATATAAGAAATATTTATATAGCCCACCCTATAACTCAATTTAACTTCAAATTTTGGGGTAAATACTTTATTATCATCATCTTTATATGAGCAAATTTTAAGTAAAAATTAGCTGTACAAACACTCCAAACATGTCTTTTAAGTAAAAGCATTATAATTACTAATTTAATTACCTAGGCCACTATATACATCAAAATCATATGAGATTTCTCCCACAATCTTATATTAGAACGATGCTTCCTATAAATATATCTTGAGTATTTATTATTACACCAAGATACTCCATACTCAAATTCGTACTCCAAGGACCCATGTGAAATCCTTAATTTGCCTTATTGGGCTGAATTTGGATCCTAGGGCCAATGTCCCTTCTATTGATTTCTAAAAGAATTCATACAATTAATCATATCCTCAGTTACAACATTAAACTTTTGAATAAACATCATTCCTCAATTACAGGTTCCTTATGGTACCCTCAATGATTATGACTTCACTTACTTAATATGTAGAACTCAACTAAGTCTAGGGCTCAAACCATCAACTATAGTCATTGTGTTTCCTTCATAGTTCAACTTTGTATTTCATCTCAAATTATCAAATATAATATCAAATTCCCAGACTTTTAGGATACTAGAAAACCATCCTGAGAGCATAAAAGACCTCTCCGCATTCTTTTTCTATAGAATCCAAATATTATGAAAATTGGATAAACTTTATTTTAAACATAAATCTATCCCATATTGATGTCATCAATAACTTAATAATGTACTTTCTAGGTTCCAAAGATCAGGGTGTGACAATACTACCCACCTTTTTAGGAATTTTGTCCTCAAAATTAAGTTAAACTATAGGAGGATACCCCACCTTAGGGTTTTTCTTACTTCTTCATCAACTAATAGTCAACATATTAAGGTACAATTATGTTAAAATTTGCATGAAAAGAGATATGGAGTGTATTTCATAAAATATTTATGTGAGCATTAATCTTTATCTTGGTCTGCTAGTCAACTCATCCTTAGGATTTATAGCACCAAACTTGACATTATACTTAGGGTATCTACCTCAACCTTGTGATGACTTATTAACATTAGGTATAGTTTACCGTCTAATATTAGGTCTTCCAGGTACCTCCTACATTTCTAGATATGTGGTGATCAAACACATACCCTGAGATGTGAGATCTTGACATTCTATCTCTCATTAACCTACTAATATATGTGTCCCATACCACACAGATTAGTAAGAAATGAGAGATGCATCAAAGTCTAGTGCTTATGACATTCCTCTTCAATTCTCAATTGGCTGGCCATAACCATTGGGAATTGAGAAGCAATGTCATTAGCTAAGGTTAGGTTGGAACTTGAGACCTAGAATAGGTAAACATCTATCTTGGACATCTCTATTTCTTCTAAGGTGAAAACTATTAGTCATTCTAGGTCATTGTATCTTTCTTTGGGAATCTATCCCTAAACCCTATTCTCTTATCTTCAACCTAGAGTGACTATGAGAATTATATTTTCCTAGTGGCCATTTACCAAATTGCTCTGATACCATATTGTAACACCATGATTTTTTATATCACATGAGCGGAAGCATTTTTTTGGGTGTCACAAACTTGATTATTGTTATAACCTCAATTTTCCAAGCTATGTAATGACTTTTGTAAATATCATTTAAGGATAAATGAATTTGCTTGATTGATGTGATGTGGTTTGGAATGGATTCCATGATTGATTGAAATGTATTTCATAGATGATTGGTTGCATGGATCTTATTGGGCCTTGCTTTATTGGAAGCCCAAATTGACATTAATAAAGAAATACATAAAGAATCCCCTAAAATAAGGAAAAGGATATGGCATATTTCCCTAAAAATAAGAATTCGAGTTGATTGATACCTTGGAGAGCAAGAAACTCAAAATCAGGGAATAATAATGAAAGAATTATTAAAAGATGGGAAAAATGTGAATAATATAATGATGACTTGCATTACAAGAAAAGGAATCGAATTAATATCATTATGAAACCAAATTTGGAGGAGTGGAGGATAATACAATATCCGAGTTTCCCTCAAAATTTGGGAAAGAAATGTTAATCCAATTGGGAGTTATTGAATTTCTAAGTTTCCATTGGAAATAAGCTTAATTGGATAATTTAGGAAATATTTTCCTAATTGGTTTTGAACGCGGTTAACCCGGATCGTTGGATCTGAATCCGACGATGAGCGGTCATCGTCCAGAGTCCCAAAAGGACTCGGACTGTAGCGCACCACAGAGCGACCTTCCCTTCGATTTCCTGATCAACTCAGTGGACGAGCGCTCTGGATTAGAGTGTCCTTGAGTTCGGGAATCCAAACCGTAGTGGATGGACCCTGGTTTGTTAGGGTTTCATCGAGTATCCCAGAAACGCCCAAATTGGGCTAAAGGCTCAGTTAGAGTTGGATCGGGAAACCTCACGAGAGGTCTTCGCACCCTATATATATGGGGCCTTCCAGTCGAGGGAGTCGTCACGACCACGAACGACTGATTTTGAGAGCTCGAAGCCCGTTGCATCCTTCAATTGCTTCAGCTCCGGCGAGCTTTGACGTGGCGCCACCGCACCTTGAAGACAGGTTGACGAATAGCAGGTTTCGTCGGATCCTGATCGAACGGCTCGGTCGGGATAAGGCGGCAGCCTTTAGATCGTGATCCACCGTGATCCAGGGGGATCTAACGGTCTGCTCGGAGAGGCGCGGCTTTGTCAAGTGACGTCGGTCACGACCGTTCGATCGTGATCGAACGCTGGGATCAAAGATAGGCGGAGACGGATAGATCGCGGACCACCGTGGACCAGCGAGATCCAACGGGTCCAGTGTGAGGCGCGTAAGTAGAGAGGAGGCGCGCACGAGGTTCATCAGATCGAGGTGTGGACCACGGGACTATCAATCGAACGATCGACATTTTTCCGGTAATTTCCTCTCTGTGACAAATAATCGGAAAAATGCCTTTTTCTTGCAAAATTCGTAATAATAGCTAGGAACATCAGATGAGAAAACTTATTATATGAAAGTTGTATAGAAAAATGCAAGGAACACGATAAAAATATTTCCAGAACCTAATTTCGTCTGGTTTTACAAAAGTACTTTATTTGGCTAATAAAGTTATTAAAAGTGGATAAGAAACCCTAATTGGATGTAGAAAGGGTATTTTGGTAATCTAGCAAGTCAAATCGTTAAGGTTGACCCTGATAATGTTAATGGCAGTTTATTTTGCTATTTAATTGCAAAAATGCTTAACTTGGAATTATAATGTTCAAAAGAAGGTTATTTTGTATGGAAATCCTAATTTGAGATAAAGAGAGATGAAAACCATATTTTTATGAAATAAGGAAATCAGTTGTTTATAAAGGAAATTGAATGAGAAATTAGGAGTTTTATGAGAATTGACAAATTAAGAATGTTAATGATGAAAGAAGAAGAAAAACCCTAATTTCTAAAAGAAACCCTAATTATGGAATTGGAATCCTAATTGGATTAATGGAAGTGGATACATATTAATAAAAGGAAACTGTCCTTTTATTTCAGGTTTTGCTTGTTGATTGGGTTTCTCTTTCTATCTTGAAAAGTGCAATTGAAAGGTATGTGGTTACGCTTATGAATAATCGCTTTAGTTTCCTGGCGATTTCCGAAGGATTTATCGGTTGCTTGAAATAACTGTTGAATGTCTATTTATTTCATGCAACTATAAAGTGACTATGATTATCACAAAATGTATATGCCTACATGCTCAGATCCTGGTTCCCTCTGTGTATGACCTAGTACATGGCTATCTAATGGGTAGGACCATCAGGTCTGAAGAGATCTAGTACATGGCTGCCTATTGGAGAGGTCATCAGGTCTGACCTAGTACATGTCTATCTAATGGGTAGGACCATCAGGTCATGAGAAGACCTAGTACATGGCTGCCTATTGGAGAGGTCATCAGGTCTGTGTTTGACTTAGTACATGGCTACCCTTGTGGTAGGACCATCAAGTCACATTGAGTTAGATATTGGGCTACCTGGAGTAGTGCCATGCGACTCTACCTTTACAGAGGTATAATGAAAGTTCACTGCAGGAACTCACAGAGTTTGGGAATATGTATGGATTGAGATGTATGACTTAAAACATAATCTTGATTGTTAAAAAGATTAATTGCTTGATTACATTGTTAGCATAATTTCTTGATTATTGGATCCTCCACATACCGACTGACCGTTGTTTTGTTTGTCGGCTTTTTAGGTACATATTTCAAAGCACAAAACAGTAAAGTGACACATTGTGAATTCAAGAACTAAAGAACAAGGAGGAGTTAGTTAGAGTAGTTCTTTTGTGGTTAGAAGTCTAGTACTTCCAACTTTTCAAAGGTATGATAAAGAAAAATTTTATTACCATTTTCAGTATAGTCTGCTAGAATTTAATAATTGTTATTGGTTATATGTCGAACCTTTGATCCGGAATTTCATGGGTGCGACTTCAACCTTGCGATCTCCCTTAATTGGGGGTTATCGGAAGATGGGGTCGTAACATTTGGTATCAGAGCATGGGTTCCTCATTTAACCATTAATAATTATTAAATTTTACAAACTCCATAGAACCCAAGGGAGTTATTAGAGGAGTATCCGAAAGACGGAGGTGTCTAGAAAGGGATCACAACCGGGGGCTGGCAAGATTTTCCTCCGCACCGCTAGTCAGAATACGAGGACTCCCAGACCCGTGTGACCGCCTGACCAAAGTCTTAGGGTATGAATCGAAATAAGATACCTTTAGGACTTCTCATCTTATTCATCCCTTCTCATCACAAAAATTCTGTTAAGGACCCTAAGAATTAGGGTTTTTCTCTCTTTTCCTCACCCTCTTGAGGTATGGGTAAGGTTAATAAGGTTTAAGGAATCCTCCATCAAAATAATGAAAAGTATATAAATAAGATGTCATGGACATAAGCTTAATAGATTAAGCGCAACTAAATGATAGATACATGCTTAGGTCGTATGACATAAGTTATCGTGACCTCAGAAGAGACCTGAGGCTAGACCTTCTTGTCTGGAGGATAAGTTAGTTTTAGAGATAGAGATCTCCATGATAAGTAGAAACATGGCTACGAGGATGACGTTAACCCTAACCCTAACTGAAGGATATATAGAGATATGGCATGATAAGTTAGACCAGGTGTTTGGATGGATGTGTCTGGGATGCCATATGAGCCATGAGAGGTTGGATGACCGAGTACCTTTGGCCACCCAAATCTTAGATAGAAGATGAGTTTGTTTATACCTTCGTATAGATGACAAGAAGAGTCCCATAAACCCTAGAGAAGTATAGTAAGAAGTTTTGAGGCCTTGTACCTTGTTGATGGTCCTTGAAGAGGACTCAACCCTAAAGGGTTGTTCAAGGGAAGGATGACAGGAGTACATGTCATGCTTTTTGCAAGCTTGGTGCATGGTTAAGAAATATGCAGTTGGTGAACCTAAGGTTCTTAGGCCTAAGAGGGAATGTGGTATACCTAATACTCATGATGAGGATTAAGTTGCTATAGTTTCGAGTATGGTGCTCCACATGCATAAAGGAAAGGGAAAACCTTTTAAGTTAAAGGTAGGTTTGGTGAACCCCTCACAGCTAGGTTGATGATAAAGGAAGGTATGATCTTGATCCAGCATTGAGGAAAAAGGACAAGTATGACCTGGCATGGTTCAGTAAGTGATCTTCTTGTTCATGAATAGCTTGCTAGGGTTAAGTAGACCCATGTGGATGTAAACCCTAAGAGCTTTTGTGACCTTGTGGTCAAGAGATAGTTTTCCTCCCATCCTGGGAGAGGGACCCCTTTAGTAGGGTATATATATCAGTTTTGTTGAACTACCCATGAGAGAGATGGTTCAACTACACCATGAAGTGAGTTTGAAGGTTCTTGAGTTTGACCTAAAGGTTCACTTCCATAAAGTGGAAGTAGGTACATTGAGAACTCTATGTAGTATAGTTTATCACCCCTAACCATGGTTAGTATGATCCAGACTAAAGGGTCTGATGAGGGCATGTGTGCTCGTTCAGGGTGATATCTAAAGACAGTTCTTGTCCTATGAAAGATGTGACAATGACCACCATAGACCAGTATCGGGTTTTATATTAAGCTCTGTAAGGGAGGTTGTGTCGGTCACCACTTCAGTAAGGTGATGTTGGTGAAAGTACCATATGATGGTTAGAAAAGGACCACAGTGCGTGTAGATGAAGTCACTTTGATTGTGCAAGGGCTGAAAGGAGCCTAGAGACGATAAGAGTCGTAAGCAGATGCAAAGTAGACTGGCATACAAGTTACTGTGGGAGAAAATGTGACATGAAAATCCGACCCCTCTAAGTTATAATTAAGAGAGCTGAGTCCCCGATACATGGGTCCATTAGAGATGGATGGGTGGAGATGGTTAGGTTTTGACCCTACCCCTCAGGATAGAGTTATGTGTGATGTTTTTCACATGTCCAATCTGAAGCGATATGTGCAAGATCCAAGCCATGTGTTGAGCATTGAACCTATTGAGCTTCAAGGAAAGCTATCTTATCCTGAGTTACCTATGCGTATTATAGATACTAAGGTAAAAGAGCTCAGAAATAAGAACATAGAGATGGTAAAGGTTCTTTGGAAACACCATGGAGAGGATGAGGCCACATAGGAGCTGAAGACGGACATGGAAAAAGCATATCCTGACTTGTTTGTTTGATTGTGAATTTTGAGGACAAAATTCCTATAAGGAGGGGAGGATGTTATAACCTCAATTTTCCAAGCTATGTAATGACTTTTGTAAATATCATTTAAGGATAAATGAATTTGCTTGATTGATGTGATGTGGTTTGGAATGGATTCCATGATTGATTGAAATGTATTTCATAGATGATTGGTTGCATGGATCTTATTGGGCCTTGCTTTATTGGAAGCCCAAATTGACATTAATAAAGAAATACATAAAGAATCCCCTAAAATAAGGAAAAGGATATGGCATATTTCCCTAAAAATAAGAATTCGAGTTGATTGATACCTTGGAGAGCAAGGAACTCAAAATCAGGGAATAATAATGAAAGAATTATTAAAAGATGGGAAAAATGTGAATAATATAATGATGACTTGCATTACAAGAAAAGGAATCGAATTAATATCATTATGAAACCAAATTTGGAGGAGTGGAGGATAATACAATATTCGAGTTTCCCTCAAAATTTGGGAAAGAAATGTTAATCCAATTGGGAGTTATTGAATTTCTAAGTTTCCATTGGAAATAAGCTTAATTGGATAATTTAGGAAATATTTTCCTAATTGGTTTTGAATGCGGTTAACCCGGATCGTTGGATCTGAATCCGACGATGAGCGGTCATCGTCCAGAGTCCCAAAAGGACTCGGACTGTAGCGCACCACAGAGCGACCTTCCCTTCGATTTCCTGATCAACTCAGTGGACGAGCGCTCTGGATTAGAGTGTCCTTGAGTTCGGGAATCCAAACCGTAGTGGATGGACCCTGGTTTGTTAGGGTTTCATCGAGTATCCCAGAAACGCCCAAATTGGGCTAAAGGCTCAGTTAGAGTTGGATCGGGAAACCTCACGAGAGGTCTTCGCACCCTATATATATGGGGCCTTCCAGTCGAGGGAGTCGTCACGACCACGAACGGCTGATTTTGAGAGCTCGAAGCCCGTTGCATCCTTCAATTGCTTCAGCTCCGGCGAGCTTCGACGTGGCGCCACCGCACCTTGAAGACAGGTTGACGAATAGCAGGTTTCGTCGGATCCTGATCGAACGGCTCGGTCAGGATAAGGCGGCAGCCTTTAGATCGTGATCCACTGTGATCCAGGGGGATCTAACGGTCTGCTCGGAGAGGCGCGGCTTTGTCAAGTGACGTCGGTCACGACCGTTCGATCATGATCGAACGCTGGGATCAAAGATAGGCGGAGACGGATAGATCACGGACCACCGTGGACCAGCGAGATCCAACGGCTCCAGTGTGAGGCGCGTAAGTAGAGAGGAGGCGCGCGCGAGGATCATCAGATCGAGGCGCGGACCACGGGACTATCAATCGAACGATCGACATTTTTCCGGTAATTTCCTCTCTATGACAAATAATCGGAAAAATGCCTTTTTCTTGCAAAATTCATAATAATAGCTAGGAACATCAGATGAGAAAACTTATTATATGAAAGTTGTATAAAAAAATGCAAGGAACACGATAAAAATATTTCCAGAACCTAATTTCGTCTGGTTTTACAAAAGTACTTTATTTGGCTAATAAAGTTATTAAAAGTGGATAAGAAACCCTAATTGGATGTAGAAAGGGTATTTTGGTAATCTAGCAAGTCAAATCGTTAAGGTTGACCCTGATAATGTTAATGGCAGTTTATTTTGCTATTTAATTGCAAAAATGCTTAACTTGGAATTATAATGTTCAAAAGAAGGTTATTTTGTATGGAAATCCTAATTTGAGATAAAGAGAGATGAAAACCATATTTTTATGAAATAAGGAAATCAGTTGTTTAATAAAGGAAATTGAATGAGAAATTAGGAGTTTTATGAGAATTGACAAATTAAGAATGTTAATGATGAAAGAAGAAGAAAAACCCTAATTTCTAAAAGAAACCCTAATTATGGAATTGGAATCCTAATTGGATTAATGGAAGTGGATACATATTAATAAAAGGAAACTGTCCTTTTATTTCAGGTTTTGCTTGTTGATTGGGTTTCTCTTTCTATCTTGAAAAGTGCAATTGAAATGTATGTGGTTACGCTTATGAATAATCGCTTTAGTTTCCCGGCGATTTCCGAAGGAT
This sequence comes from Alisma plantago-aquatica, assembly GCA_963693085.1. Taxonomy (NCBI): domain Eukaryota; kingdom Viridiplantae; phylum Streptophyta; class Magnoliopsida; order Alismatales; family Alismataceae; genus Alisma; species Alisma plantago-aquatica. The sequence continues at coordinate 303,221,815 of OY856411.1, read as the reverse complement.
TTATCAGTTGCTTGAAATAACTGTTGAATGTCTATTTATTTCATGCAACTATAAAGTGACTATGATTATCACAAAATGTATATGCCTACATGCTCAGATCCTGGTTCCCTCTGTGTATGACCTAGTACATGGCTATCTAATGGGTAGGACCATCAGGTCTGAAGAGATCTAGTACATGGCTGCCTATTGGAGAGATCATCAGGTCTGACCTAGTACATGGCTATCTAATGGGTAGGACCATCAGGTCATGAGAAGACCTAGTACATGGCTGCCTATTGGAGAGGTCATCAGGTCTGTGTTTGACTTAGTACATGGCTACCCTTGTGGTAGGACCATCAAGTCACATTGAGTTAGATATTGGGCTACCTGGAGTAGTGCCATGCGACTCTACATTTACAGAGGTATAATGAAAGTTCACTGCAGGAACTCACAGAGTTTGGGAATATGTATGGATTGAGATGTATGACTTAAAACATAATCTTGATTGTTAAAAAGATTAATTGCTTGATTACATTGTTAGCATAATTTTTTGATTATTGGATCCTCCACATACCGACTGACCGTTGTTTTGTTTGTCGGCGTTTTAGGTACATATTTCAAAGCACAAAACAGTAAAGTGACACATTGTGAATTCAAGAACTAAAGAACAAGGAGGAGTTAGTTAGAGTAGTTCTTTTGTGGTTATAAGTCTAGTACTTCCAACTTTTCAAAGGTATGATAAAGAAAAATTTTATTACCATTTTCAGTATAGTCTGCTAGAATTTAATAATTGTTATTGGTTATATGTCGAACCTTTGATCCGGAATTTCATGGGTGCAGCTTCAACCTTGCGATCTCCCTTAATTGGGGGTTATCGGAAGATGGGGTCGTAACAATTATCATTGCAATTAAAGTAAATGAAACACTTTTGCATATATTTGAAAATAATTCATACATAGTTCTTGTCAATCAGAAATCTACATCACGCTCATCCATAAGATTATAATAAAAATATGTCAGTACTCTGGATCGTCTAGGAAAATGGCACCCCACTAGGCTGATCTTGAAATCTCCTAGTCCTTTGCTTGTGCTTTTGTTCTTTAATTGCTCTAAAACCTACGGACATCACTTCCCCAACCATGCATTGGGAAAAATAACAATCGTTAGAGTAAGTGGCATGAGTATTCTAACATATACATTGTTAAAGAGCTGAAATTGGATTTTATAAACATAAAGCTAACATCAGGCTCTGAGTAAAATATGTAACATATTCTCTCTTTTTACTTAATCTAAATTCTTATCTTTCTAACTTATATTTCTCTGGAGACATGTACCCTGGTGCATGGATCTCAAGACCTACACCACAATGCATGGGTCACAATTATCTTATCTAATTCTCTCTCATCATACTTATTGATGAGATTATGGGCATGCTCTAGCCTAAGATATATTTTACTTACAATTTTTATCTGATTGTGGCCACCATTATACAATAAGTCCTCCTGAATTGGCGTATCTATGCCCTGAATTGGTACTGAAGTACCCTGAATTGGCACTACATGTCTATGAATTGGTGTAACTACACCCTGCTTGGTACCAAAGTACCTCTAAAATGGAGTAAACACTCCTCTAAATTGGCAACAAATGCCTTTGAATCATCCCGGGACTACTGAATGAGGACTTATCATATAATGTCTTATGTAAAGGTTTTGACTTATTTATCTTAAGTCTAAACTTACTTAATTCTTAATCTGAACTGAAGCTGAATATTGATTGCTTTACTAAATTCTAAATCTGAACTTATCTTATATTAAAGCTGAATACTGATAATTGAACTTATCTGAAACTGATTACTGAAAACTGAGCATGTACTGAATTCTAAATCTTAATCTGAATCTTTTATTCTTAAGTGATAAACTAAATCTACAACTAAATGTGAATATGGATCTCAATTACTTTGTAATTGAGATTGGGTCTAAAACCCTTATCATGTATCTTTATTTAAAAACTGTCTACTCGCACAATGAGTAGTCTAAGTCTCAATCTATACCTCATATTCTCATTATCTGGGTAAACCTTATTTTGAATCTCTGATTTGATAATATGACTTCATTGGTACCAAATATAACAAATGGGTCTCAAGGATTTGGAAGGAGCATATGATCTGAATATATAAATACTAAGGATACAAAGAAAAACTTAATAAAGTATGTGAGAGTAATTTAAGCATAGAATATACATAAACATACCATCTGACAGGATGATTCAATCTCTACAAAAACTCATTATAATAGATCATGCCTTGAATCTTAATGTCTTCATATGAACTTATGTATTAAACCTTAAGTCTTACAATAGGAATCTTCTGCCATTTTACCTTGCAACTTAAACATAACTTAATGCATCATAATCATATATCTATCATCATAAACTCAAATCACAATACACTCTAATAGGGCCTTTATATTGAAAATAGATCATGTCTTAATACATTCAAATCTCACTTTGTATTTTGCTTCTAGATGTTGCTCATTCTATGAAATCTGATTAACTCCTTAGTTCTTAGATCTTTGTATATATAAGAAATCTTGATAACGTGTCTCTCCTTGAAATCTTAATACTCAATTATATGTATAAAAGTGAGGAACCCTATAGTATGTTCATACTTAAAAATCTTAACGCATGATTATATCTCATTACCATGGATGTATGTCAGTATTAACTTGTATTTATTGGCTTGTGGTCTTGAACATTCATATCGAACAACATTAAGAAACATGAGAGTAATTTAACCTTTGATCCTTGTTAATTCATTACCATCTCGTGACACATCTCTAATTAATACATTGAACCTATGAAATATCACAATCATAAAGTATAGAAAATCTTGCCTACATATCTGATTAGAACATTGGATATTAAGTTCTCATTTAAGATGCATATAAATGTACTAGATTTGATAAACTGAAATACTCATGGGCATGAACCACTTACCTCTTGTATTGAGGGTATCTTTAAGGAAGTCCTGATTTCAAGTTCCATAACTTTTAATCACCTGGATATCATCATAGTTCTATCAGTCCAAGTGTATGTTCCCTCTTTCTATTTCTAAATGTTAAAATCCCATCTTCCTAACTTTATATACCAACATAGGGTTCTTATTTATATGAAGTATGTCTTTAGTCTAAAATCATCATAAAATCTTGGTGTTGAAAATAAATAAAAACTCTTATTATATAATTACTATAATTTTTATACTCAAATAAGACACAAATCATTATATGCACTAATATGAACATATACTTAATATAATGAGAATAATTCTCAAACATAATCACATATTCTAAACTTACTGACTCGATTAGGAAATTAAAGTAGAATACCATCACGTTACTAATATCTGGCCTAACTAGGCATACATATATCACTTATTGTGTCAAGATAATTTACCTATTATTCTTACATAATGGCCACTCAAGTCCAAAACTAAATACTAATATAATAACATAAGAAACTCCATCAAATCTCTATAAAAGTAATCATACGATGTAGTAAGATCCTGTATTGAAACATCAGGTCATTTCATAATCAGATCATGGGTGAAATACCCAAAATGCCCTTATTAGAGTTAGCATGAAAACTAAAGTAGAAGTATCAAATAAGAAAGATCAGGCTTTGGAATCATACTAGGCATACCAAAATAAAATTACTATAAATTATTCATAAATTTCTGAAGTCATTTGTTATTTTTAGTTGACCAAACATCAAAATCTTATAATTTTAAATACATTATATTTAATAAATATCAGATATCAAAATCGTAATTTGGACGTATTTTTAAATGATAGTAATCATAATGAGATTTCTGTAGGTATCTTGTTTGATAAAATCTAAGCTCCCGATCCCAAGATATGAATTTTTGAATATACCTGTATTTAGATCAACATCAACCGTTGATTTGAGATCTAAGGGACCACGACATACGACACATTCTCCTTGCCTTCTAGGTCACAGATCTAGTAAGATCCAACTCCTTGTTCACCTATGAACCTAAACGAGGGGGAGGTCCCATGTTCTACATGCGCAGGCCGCCGCCACTACATGTTTGCCTTCAGAAACCTTGATCTCCACACTTAGGTCATCGTAGTTTGCGGTCGGGCATACACTACCTCCGCTCGACCCCCTGGCTTGGCCAGTGCTGTCAACGAGCATGAGTAGGCCCAGATTGAAACTTTTAGTATTCATTCTACCACCACCACTAAGGCTTCTCTCCATGCTCTCTCTTCCTTTCGCTCTCGGTTTTATGTGAAACCCTAAGATCAAAGTCACTGGCCCCTCATAAATCAAAATCCAAGGCTTTTATAGCCTTCCATGATTGAAATCAAGGGAAAGACTCTCTTTTCATGGGGGCTATGTTCCGCCCCCTATTCTGCTGGGTGCAGCTCTTTAGTCCGATACGGACTGGAGTCACCCCCTTTTTTATTTTCTTTTTCTTCTTCTTTTTGATAAAAATCCAAGTATAAGAAATATTTATATAGCCCACCCTATAGCTCAGTTTGACTTCAAATTTTGGGCTAAATATGATATTATAATCATATTTATATGAGAAAGATTTTAAGTAAAAACTAGCTGTACAAACACTCCAAACATGTCTTTTAAATAAAAACATTATGATTACTAATTTAATTACCTAGGCCACTATATACATCAAAATCATATGATATTTCTCCCACAATCTTATATTAGAATGATTCTTCCTACAAATATATCTTGAGTATTTATTATTACACCAAGATTCTCCATACTCAAATTCATACTCCAAGGACCCATGTGAAATCCTTAATTTGCCTTATTGGGCTGAATTTGGATCCTAGGGCCAATGGACCTTCTATTAATTTCCAAAAGAATTCATACAATTAATCATATCCTCAGTTACAACATTAAACTTTTGAATAGACATCATTCCTAAATTACATGTTCCTTATGATACCCTTGATGATTATGACTTCACTTACTTAATATGTAGAACTTGACTAAGTCTAGGGCTCAAACCATCAACTACAGTCATTATTTTTTCTTCATAGTTCAACTTTGTATTTCATCTCATATTATCAAATAAAATATCAGATTCCCAGACTTTTGGATACTAGAAAATCATCTTGAGTGCGTAAAAGACCTCTCTGCATTCTTTTTCTATAGAATCCAAATATTATGAAAATTGGATAAACTTTATTGTAAACATAAATCTATCCCATATTGATGTCATCAATAACTTAATAATGTACTTTGTAGGTTCCAAAGAGCAGGATGTGACACTAATGATGTCATTTATCTGATTTCTACCAAGTTAGATGTCTTGACGCAAAAGTTTGAGAAGTTGAATACTCAACTGACTCAACTGGTGAATCTTATTTGTGATGCAAACCTGGCTTTGGGGTAGGTAGCTTATCCGAGATACCTTTCTCTATTCCCTTCTGAGGAGACTGTGGAGTAGTGCAATATCATAGGAAACTATGGGAATATACAACTCTATAATACATATTGCAACTCCTAGAAACCATGTTGGAGAGACCATTCCATTTTTTCCTACTGCTACAATAACACTCAAAATCCCCAACAACTTTAGAATAATCAACCACAACTTGTTGGAAATGAACCCTATGCAAGCAACAATCCTCTAGGGTTCAATAACAATAACCAGAATTTCAAAAAACTCTAGTCATATTCAAAACCCAGTCTTGAGTCACATCTAGAAAATTTTGTCTCATGTCAAATCAAGCAAAATGAAGAAATTTGCCAATAAGTACAGCTGATGAAAGATACCATCCAACATATTTTTGACAAAGTGGATGACATAGCTATTGCTAGAAAGCCAAATTGTACAATAAGACCTTGCCAATCAACAAACTTCTCCAGGATCCTTCCAAGCCCACTGAATTGAACCCAAAAGGTAAAGGGAAAGTCTGTTGCATCCAACTCCTTCTCTAGAGAACACTGAAGAAGAATAATGAAGAGTCTTACTCTAGACTCAAAATGGAGGACCTTGTGGGAGTTAACCCCACATTTAGGATAGATTTTATTTCAAGCATTCGCTCAATAAATTTTCTCTTTGAGTTGATAATTTTTCCATGGATCAATGTAATAATCTAGACCCTCATGAAGCATATACCATCGTCATTGTAGGAACTAAAGAAATGTCAAGGAACACAAATTAATTTTTACAAAAATTCAAGAAGACATGGTGTGTCCAGCTCAACACACTCCATGCCACAACATTAAAAAAGTTCAAGCAAATCACCCAGAAAACATGACGTGTTTGATTTCCTACACACCATGTGTCATTCTAGAAAATTAACAGCAAGGTTCATGGAATCTTTACACACCATGCATACATATGGACACAATGTATCACAACACTCATTCACCAATGAAATGTCTTTTGTAAGAGTACACACCGTGTGAACATTCATACATGTTGTGTCCTCATCAACCTGAAGCAATCAACAAATCCACTGCAAACTTACATAGAGTATGTCAACTCCAACACACCGTGCCTCGAAGGTCATTTGCAAATTGATAATCTACTGGAAGCTTACACCCTGTGTGTAAATCAACACACACCATGTCCTTCAAGAGGTGCTACATCTAAATTTCCAAATGTGGTAGCATGACGTGTATGCTTCTAAGCATGACATGTTCAAGTGTTTGAACTAGGGTTTTTACCCAAATTTGAACCAACCTCTTCACTCCATTCATTCCTTCATGGTGTGTTTCAGCGAGACCAACTAGCTGCCCTCGCCTATGTGCCCACTCACACCCAAGAAGTCATGCCGTCGAGCTCTAGATATACCATCAATGTTTCAAACTTCAACATCTACACCGCCGTCGAGCTCCAGATCTACACCGAAGCAACAACCGCCATCTCCTTCATCTAAGGCATCGAGGAATCAAGTCAACAAGCACCCAAGGGTACCCACCACCAAAACTTCTTTTCTTCTAAGAACACCTCTGCTGATACCTTGCTAGACGAACACACATCCGTCACTAGCCATGGGAAACACACTATGATCAAGTCGAGACACATTGTGACACTTCGATCATCTTTGACCTCCGAAAATGCCCAAATCACAACAGACATGTCGTGTGTTTCAAAGAACATGTCATGTATGACCTTTCATTTTCTATGAGATCCACCAAATCCTCCATTCTCAATAGACATGCCATGTGTCACAACATACACTCTATGTACAATGCCCTGAAGCTAAATCAATACATCAATGGTGCCCATCAAGCAAGCAATAAAACATCATTGAGGGAAGAGTTCTTCTTTTGCCCTAGAGTAAGTCTCACCCACTCAGTTCAAGGTCACCAAAGAGGAGGACAAGACCTATCAAATAATGATCACTCATAGGGTCTTGCCTATAAGATTTGTCTGTGAAAAGACTTTGGAGGCGCTTGGCTTCAAAGATGAAGTCCTAGGACTACTTGCCGAGCTTGGACTCAAGTACACATGTTGTACAGTAAGCGATACCTGCCCTAGGCTTACTTATGAATTTCTTACTACCCTACATGCTAAGGATTATCCTAGAAATCCACATGAGCCTTTTTCTATCATCACTTTCTGACTTCTGGGTCACGGTTACAAGCTTACTTTTAAAGAATTTTGTGAGGCCTTTCGGTGCCACTACGGAGGGGCAACGTATCACTCACTTGCATTTAAAAGTTATGAATTTTGGAGGGAAATTACTGACGATGACATTCATGAAGCTGTAAAAACTAGGGTTGCACATATCCACGACCCCATCTTCCATTATGTACATAGGGTTCTTAGCAATTCTGATTTTTCTAGAAAAGAGACGCAATGTGTCTGTGGGAAGCATGATCTGTTCTTTTTGTGGGCGATGCTTCATTATTTCAAAATCAATGCTGGTTACTATATCCTCTTCCATTTCTTTGAACTTAGATGAGCAAAATTAGGTGACATTATGATTGGAGGATTGAAAACCCACATAGCTCGCAAGGTCAATGGCGAGCTTATAGGATTAGAAGATGCCCTTGGAAGGAACCCATCAATCTTAAACTTCTTATTTCTTCTAGCTTGATTTCTAGGGATCCTAATGATGATGAAAAATTCAAATAGTACTTCACAGATCATGAGGGGTACATTAAGATCTCTGACTTAGCATCAATCACGTTGACAAACATAGACAATTGGAAAATTTAATTTTGATGATGAGCATGTATCCGATGACCAAGAAGGCACTTCCACTGATGTTGTAGATCCACCTCTACCCTCCTCCACCCCCACAACCTGAGCATCCCCCTATGGATATCCCTGATGATGATCTTCTGTGCCGTCATTTCCTAGTTGGAGACAAGGGCACTGGTCCTTTACTATAATTCTCCATGACAAGTATCGAGTTGCTACAAACTTGAGTTTGATTGATGCTGTGAGGACACTACAAATTTCAAGCTTAGGGGAGGGGGGAGAGACTGGATGGTAGCCTAATTGTAGTTTCTTTTCTTCATTTTGTTTCATGCTTTTGTTCTAGTTTCTATTTCTATTTGTGAAAAATCTAGTACGATCTGGGCTTATTCCCGATGTTCGGGTTGAAATCCCTTTTATGACTAAGCTGTTGTCATAACTTGTATTGAAATACCATTTGAATAGAAAAACCAGATCATGCATCATTTAAATGGAATCTTTTGCCAACAACAACTATTCCATCTTGGTTTATTTCTTTTAGCTGCATGTTCACCTTTCAGATTCTTACCAATATAACCCATGTAACGACTGGGATATTCTTGGACTAATCGACACTACAACCTTCTTATAGATGGATTTTCCCATTTTGTAGTGTGTTTTCAACCAAACCCTCAATAGAAAATATCTAATAAATGATTGAGATCTTATGAACAAGACAATCCAACAAACTCTCTCATGCTTGGGGGAAAAGTTTTTAGTTTAAGGCCCTGCAGCTGTGAAGTGGAACCTGACTCATTCATGATCATTACAAGATTTTTCTTATATTCACCCCTATAAAAAACGACCAAAATTCCCACATAACATGCTATACTAGTATAAGTCTCATATGGCTATGATGGTTAGGTGTTGTGTCTTAAAAGAGGGTAAATAACCCCAACTGGCATTCCACGTGTGCATACGTCTACATTAGCTGCCAAGTGCCAAAACCCTTACTTCATTTCTTATCTAAAGGAAAATAGATTATTGTTGAAATGTTTGGTTGATTTGTATTCCATTCCTTACATATTTAATAATTGAGAGCATTAGGTTGTATATTCACTACTCATTTGGTCTAGTCATCTAAATTCTACCTAATGTTATTTTGTTGATTCTTCCATTTAGACTTTTGTACTTTTGCTGAACTAAACTTCAATCTTGAGTGTTTAAGGTGATCCTATGACTGGTTGCAATAAACTTTGTCTAGGGTTGTATTGGCTTGATAAAAAATTTCCATCCCATTTAATTGATGCATGAGCTTGACAATTTCTTCATCTGTGTTTTCATGTTTCTTTTTTCTAGAGGACAAGAAATAGTTTGAGCTTAGGGGGATTTGATATGCACATCTTATATATACTTTTTACCCACTTTCACACACACTTTCAATCCATTTTGTATCTCATTTTTCTCTATAATATTTAATTTCCCCCATTTTAGTTGTTTTTCTTTCCTCATGTTTGTAATCATAGATACATGATTGTGACGAAGAATTGGGGTCAATCCAGCTAAAATCTGACCTTAGTTAGATCCTTGAGGAGTTTGCATACTCGATGGGGTTCTTTTAGTAGATTTTTAAGAGATCACAGTGTGTGTTAATTACCACACTCTGTGTAAGTTTACAAATGATCACATTCTCGCCTGAAGAGCAAGGACATGGCATGTCTCTAACACGCCGTGCCAATCCATTCAAATGCTATGTTCAGAAGTTATACCAAGTTACACACAGTGTATTTATTAAGACACAACATGTTCAATATGATCAGCCTTGACTCAAGACTTCATCAACTCTCAGCTACACGACGTATCTCTCAGAAAACACACCATGTTGCCTTTTAGAAAATCGATTTGTGCGTCAGTTACACATGGCAACATGCCGTGCTGTATCCAAACACGATGCGTTTTAGTCAATTTCAAAAAGAAAATGTCCCTCGTTCTAAATAAAAAAACTCACTTATGGGACGGTTATCTCTCATCATTTTGGAACACTCTTCGACTAGAGAATAGTTAAGATCAAGGAAGAGGAATTTTTTTGGAGGAAGAAGTGGTTTCTTGGGAGAGAAACTCCATTCTTCTTCAAGGAGTGCAACATGAGCTTCTCTACTTCTCCTAGACCTCTTAGGAGAGAAGGTTGTCTGAGTTGAAGAACTACAAAAAGTGGAATTTCATCCCCAAGCTAGATCTTTACCTTTCCCATCCTCGTTCCTTGGGTTTTCTCTATTCTTTCCTTCTCTAATCATGTCAAACTCTGAAATCTATAGGTTGTTCCTATGTTTTATCATTATGGATGAGTATTTTCCTTCTTCTAGGGCATGGGAGAGTAGCTCCCATGCCATTACTCATGTGAACTCATATTTCTTAGCTTATATTAGTTACTTTGCTTTGCCAAGAGATTCTATGATGTTATTTGCTTGTATGCTTACTTGGCCATCTTGCCTACACGTTTTTATGCTTCTTTATATGATCTGGGAAGATATGTAGAGAAGTAGGGAGTAGTTCTCTTGGCAATGAATCCTTGACCATGGGACTGGATTTAATACATTGAGGATCTAAGGCTGCAATTTGAGTCTTAACATAATCACAGGAGTACTATGTAGAGATAAGAACCATCTAATATTACCGGGAGGTGTACAATGATGGCAACCTCCTTTGCAAGTTAATTTAATTTGTTAATTTCGTGGTTGCATGTGAGTAATGGGAATGGAAGTGAAATGTTATGACCAAGATCTTTAAAAATCTGATCTATATCCTTCTAGTGTTTAATTCTCATAGTTTATTTTAAGTTTATAATTAGTGACATCACAAACCAAATCAGACTTTTGTAAACTAATCGAGATTGTTCAACTTTAACACACTTGCGCCTAATAGTTGGTTGCTCCCTTGGACGATCTTGAATTTACTACATGCACTCGTATACTTGCGAGGTAGTTCTTGAGTTATAAATATTAAAACTTGCACATTTAATCTAACACCTCTTAGGGAAGGTCCTAACCTAGGTTTTCATTCTTGACCTCTAGGAGGAGGTTAGGTCTTGCAGCCACAACCTGACCCCACATGTTTAGGGTTATGCCTCCCCCATAGGTCCTTTTCCCATCTTGGGTTAACCCACTCCAATTCAAGACACCAACCCTAAAAGTGAATTGAGGGTCCTAGATTTTCATTATGTCATTAATACTTTCATATGTCTCATTTATATTCAAAACCCTTTATGTGCATCATGTATGCATAGCTGTTGTACTCCACGTACTTGCATGCATGAGAAACCATGTGTATCTCAACTAGGGTACCAAAACTGAATTACCTGAACCCATTTATGTTTTCCTCTTTCCTTCACCACTACTCAAAATTTGGTTGGGTAGGGAACTAATTTCAGATGTACTACTCCCATTACCTAGGATAGGGTTTGGGGTTAGGATTGGGGATTACACCCTTCATCTTAGGGCTTCATGATTCCCTTAACCTATTTGGGTTTTTAGACCCTACTAGGTTACCCTAGTCAAGTCCTTTATGTATGAGTAGGTTTTCCTACCCATACTTACATCTTTCTAGGGGTTTCCCTTATAGAAGGGACATAAACTACATGCCATGCTTTTTTTCCACATCACTTTAATTGGCAGATGATGTCTTAATCCTATTTCTTCTCAAAAACCTAACTTCAGACAAGGAGGGAAGCATATCTTAGGGTTTATTAAGCATGGAGATGAGAAGAGGATGACATTAGAGATGAGAAACCTAGAAGAAACATTATTTCAGACAAAACCCTAGGTTCTGGCGAAGAAGGTGTCACATTGGCTAAGGGAGTCCCTGTATACCAACTTAATGGTGTGGATGAAAAATATTTCTAGCCCTCAAAGTCGTGACCCTTTCAAGACACCATTACCATTAGGTTAAGCCCTAATACTTTTCCTTTTATATCTACATATTATTTAAAATTATAAACTATTAAATATTAATTGGTAAATCTGGGCTCTGATACCAAATGTAACAATCCCCACTTTTCAATGTCCAAAGGACCTTAAAGTCGAGGATCATTACTCTAAATTTCCTGGATCAGATTTAACATATAACAAAGAATAGTAAATAATTTCCATTAAATTGAACTTGATTGAATACATATATTGAATTATATACCTCAAAGGTGTTACATGAATACTTCAAGAACTAATTTGTATATACATGAGAAGAAATACTAAACTATCTAATCCTCCTTGCCTTATCTTTAATATCTTCAAGAGCTTTCAATCTTTATCTTCATGTTCTTTCTCATGAGTATCACCACCTAAAACACTGACAAACAAAACACGGTCAACATATTTCTATACTGGTACATGGGTTCATCCAAAACATCACATATACATATATTCAACAAATATTTAACAACATATATGAACTTGTATTTTCTTTTGTATTCTAATCCATGCTTGATATGACCTCTCGAGTATAATCATGTCCATCATTGGACTTATGTGAATTACCCCTTGATGGGGTGAAACCCATGGTTCAAACTATTCTATATATTATGTGATAATCATAGGGGCTTTATAGTTTGCATGAAATAAATAAACATCCATCAGTTATCATTTGTTCAATCTTTGAGAAACCTCAATAAACTTCAAAAGTCGATACATGTATTCATAAGCATAACCACGTACCATTGCCATGAAGAAGATATGTAATTATACTCCAAGTGTACTTTAAGAATGAAATCCAATCATCCAAAGTGGATTAAGCAAGTTGTAGGCAATCAATATCATCTGCATATATTAAACCCTAAAGTGTCACCAATTTATCATATCAATTATAATAGACCTATTTTGTCTTAGTCAAGTTCTAGGGTTATCTTATTGTTGTATATTAGGGTTAGCTCAAAACCCTAATGTTACCTTATCATGTGTCATAAGGGTTACAAACCCTAACTTCATCACATAGAGGCACCCAAGGGTTACAAACCCTAATTAAGCATATTAGGTGCAACCCCAATATACATCAAGTTCTAATTATCAATTTGAACATAGGATGTCCACGCGGCCTAGGTGTTGAATAATTGGCAAATGACCGTAGTACCCTTGTGTAGTGACCTAGATGTGTCACACATTCTAGGGCATCTTCGTCAATCCACATGAGGGATCGTCTTTTGCCTTATGCGGCTTAGACAGTCGCCCCTCCCATGGATGAGGTCAACTAGTAGGTTGACTTTTACCTCCTAGGCTTGATGGACTCCAATGAGACCAGGGCCATGTTCGACGGGACCTGGCACACTGGGGTAGCCCTCTGATTGGGTTGAGGGGAGGCTAGAAGTCTGATCCCCTAGGTTCATGTTATAGGATGTATGCATATGTATAGAGCAGAGGTGGAGGAAGAATAACCTCACCCATCATTCCCTAATGCTGTGAAAAGGTTCAACGTCGAGCTTGTAAACCTCCATGCAATCTTTCCTGGTCTAAAATGGTCAGCTACCCTGGCTTTTGCTCCTCAATGGCGTAGGACTTGCTAGAGAGGATGGGGAGCTGATATTAGGGGATCAGTGTTACTCATAGACGGGTTCATGTTCTATGGGTCACAAAGGATCCTGAAGATCGGTTAAATAGGTAGGCATGAGAATGAGGGATAGTTTACTGATGTTAACCAACTCCTGGGGATTTCTATGATTTGGGCATCATCACAAAGGGTGGAGATAATCCCGATATTGGGGATGGTTTGGTTCAGTAGGATATCCTAGAGTTAAAGATAACATTATCCTGTGGCAAGGGAGGTTAGAGGGACACAGAACCCAAGGGAGGTTGGGATCCTATTGCTCACATAATTTAGTAGATTCTAGGCAAAGATGGAGACCCTTCTGCCAGGGCCTCGTCAAAATCAAAATTCGGGTATGAGTGGAGACATATCAAACAATTGTATTTCTTATTTTAGATAAACACCCATATAGGGAATTAATTATACATGATTCGTATTAACCACAAATAATCCCTAATTTTTGGATAATTCTTGCATTACCATTGTATTCCACTTGTTCGAAGATAATCGATTAAATCCCATATCTATTATCTGAAACCCCGCTTCGAAGCAATAAATAATTAATTCTTTAATTAATTACCTAGGCCACATAGTATCTTGGAATATTCTAGATTTTATTCGATAACCTTATATGTGAATTATCTATCAAATATAATTATCTTGATTCTTTATCATGTGCACAAAATAATATTTTCCCAATTTTTTTATTTTAGCGACCCATTTGTAAGATCTAATTGGTCAAATTGGGATTGTACTAGATTCTAGGGCCCAATGCCCATATTTGGGTCTTCCAAAGGGTTCATAAAATTAATACTACTTTCAATTACGAAAAAGGCTTGTACTAGCGTCATTTCTCAATTGAAGCCTCACATATGTTCAAAATCACATTATTTACAATTGAAGATTTAATATGAGTTTTGGGGTTCAAAATAATCAACCAAGGTCATTCCTTCTCTTCATTATTCCATTTGTATCTTCTAATTATAACTTGAGTTAGAGTTGAAATTCCCAAATTTTGAGGATGTAACAATACTCAAACAGAATTGAGTCTACATTAAAACCTTTAAAATATTAAAGCACTTTTCATCATCAAAGATGAGTGAGTGGATAAGGTGTAGGTGAAACCAATCACTAAACATTTGGTAAATTGGATATTTTAAATAAAACAAGTGTAATTTAGGTTAAAAGTAGCATGGTATCTTAAATATCACCATGTATGAAATACATTGTATCAATACAAAAGTAAATAGATTTCAATACATTATAAAGAAACATATAATTTGACCTTTTTTAATTGAAAATAATAGAGACTAACAATTATTGATACTGCTCTCTAGTGAATGCAAAAGTAAATTGAGAACAATGTTTGGGATATGACTAAGTCATGTATGCTGGCATAAAAAAAGGAAACATATACTTTAGAAAACAAGGATAGTTTAGTAACTGAGTCAGCTATTTGGTTTTGTTGTGTGGGATGTATTGGATCCCTATCTAGTAAGAGGAATTCTTCCATCTCCATGGTTGATGCTTATGAGGCTTGAACTTGACATGCATGGTGAGGTGATTTTCTAGTATAGAGACCGCCTATAGAGAGTGTGAAAGAGCCAAAGCATGTTTCCAATTCTGACTATTACAAAGCTCTAAGGTCTTCAGAATTGCTTATATATCTACTTGAAGAGCTAAGTTTGAAACTATGGGAAAACCAAGTTCCATTATGCATTTGCCATTGGTTTTGATGGCATGAGCTCAAATACTAGCATATCTGATAATTGGATGATAAGTTGCATATGTGAAAATGAAGAAACTTGGAGGATGTTGAGCAATGTCAAGCATTAAGTGCTGATATTGGGTAGTATAAACTACTATTGTTGGCAGATTTAAAATGGTAGTAGTGCATTCTGTGATGAACTTGATTTTTTTGTAACAAACTTCACAACATCTTAATGAAGTTATTCATTTCTACAAGTCCAATTGTCCTAGAAGGCAATGGCCACTTCACAAAGGAGCTCTCATTATAGTTTGATTCTTGGTAATATGGTTGATCTAGTCAGATTTATTTAGTTCAAGTAAAGCACTTTCCATCTTGCGTTCAATCTACACAGGGTGGTCATACCTACAATCACATACGGCATGGAGAAGAGTGGTATCCACATTGACGCAAAGGGGGCAGTCAGTGATGACCTCCATATGACATCATAGTTTTCCATGTTAGTTAGGATAACTTGATGTTGTAGAAGACAAATAAAGACTTAAATGTTGGATGGCAAGTTATTCTTCCATGTTCTCTTGCAATGACCATCATTTGTGGTTTCTTTGTTTCTTTTGAATTTTAAACTAGTGTATCATGTTTTATTACTAATTTTCCATGAAAACATTTGATATGCACTTAACTAAGAAAAAGTATTGATGTTTGGTTCACGGGTCAACGACTCAATGTCCACATATTAGGGTATATACTAAAATAATTAGGATATGTGTCAGTGTTACCTAAAGTAGGCTAAGGTGGGAGCAAAAATCCTTTTTTACCTATTGAACCTCCTTTGTGGTACATAAATATGTATACAAATATAAATATCATTCATTGAATCCAGTACAAGATACTTCTAAAAGTTCTCATTAGATATTCCTTAAAAAACATGTCATGATACAATACAAATTCCTTAAATACAATTTTATTTCATATATTCCCTTTACATAATGTTAATTTGGTCATAAGTATGTCATTAACACTTCCCTGAATGATGACGACACTGTATTCAAGGTCTACACCCATGGTGTAGACTTTTCTTCTCATATTCATTGGATTACTACAAGCAATTTTGTATCATTTCCCCACTATGTATCTTGTGGGAAATTCACAGTGTTCAGTCTTCTATCTAGATGAGATGACAGTTCAATTAGATGTTTAGCTATTTTACTTGTCTTAAGGAAATGAAGTTTCAACCATCATCATATAAAGGCAAATTTTCACATTTAGAACTAGAATATCATCATTTAGGATTAAGGTATATGAAATACCCTAATGCAATACATTCTCAATTTGGTATCCACTCATATCATAATTTAGCACATCAAACAAATTTTCACGCATTCATGATCCTATAACTC
The DNA here is from genome assembly GCA_963693085.1 of Alisma plantago-aquatica. NCBI lineage: Eukaryota > Viridiplantae > Streptophyta > Magnoliopsida > Alismatales > Alismataceae > Alisma > Alisma plantago-aquatica. The sequence goes on along the minus strand of OY856411.1, from coordinate 303,204,975 downwards.
ACTAACACGTATATATTACTTAAATGACTTATGTATGCCTAGAATTAATACATGAGAGTTAAAATGGTAAAATTACCACAAATCAACCCATTTCCACTATTTTAACAATAAGAAATAACAAAGAAAGCACATTTACAAAAATAGTTCAAACATGAATCAATTGAATATTCAATAAGTTTTCCAAAAACCAGTCAATCCAGCTCAATTTCATTAAATAATGTCTAAAAAAGTTGGTTTCTGAGTCAACTTTTCTAAAACAACCCAATACACTCACCTCATACATAAAGGACCTCATATTCTACATCCCAATATAATTACAAAAATTGTTTCAACTTCTAACAAGAAACCTTATTCAACCTTTTTTCTTCTATGAACCATAGAAGAAGAATCGGAGGAAAGAGAGACAATTAACAAATTAGGATCTTTATCCAATTGCAAGAAGATTCGCCTAATGATTGGAAGAGAAGAAATCTTCAAGAAAACCTAGAATAATATAAAGAACTCACCAAATTAAGTGAGGTGAAGGAAGATGAATCCCATTTTCAATATTGGAGCCTAATTCCTCTAAAACCCCAAGTTTTGATTCCTAAATAGGAAATTGAAGCTCCAAAGGAGAAAGATTGATAATATAGTTTTTGCATGGTTTAGTCATATACAAGCCCATTCATATACCTGGATACTCTTTGTAAATATATGTTTGCTCTCTTCTCTTATTTATGTTATCATGTTTTTAGTGATCAATTACTTTATCCTCCAGAAAATAAACAAATAGTATTCAATATATGGTCAACTCCATCTAGTTGACTAGTATTTCCCTTTAGAAAGACATCATACAACCTAGGGGACTTACCTAGGAAGGCTTGTTGGTTAACATTTCTAGGAAAAGTTAGTCAAAGAACAATTTCACAAAAGCCCTCACTTGTCCAATATACTTTTTGAAATTTAAAATCCAAAGGACTAAGTGCCCTTTAAACCCCCAACGGTTATAATTGCTCTATTTATAGTTTTAGTTATGTGAAAACCCTGATTATTAATAATCAAATTAGGTTAGTTTATTGTTCTTAATTATTTCACTCTTCAATCATATAAAAACAACCCCAATTGACCCATAAGAGCAGTTTTAAAAAGTAGGGCTTTAGCCTTAACCCTAGTCACCAATCATCATCAAAATTTACCCAACATATTATTATATATTTTTGAGTTTGGTTTAACATGACTAAGAGAATCACAATTAAAGTATAAGTTCTCATCAAGATAAGCATACTCGGGTTTTAATGTAAAAATAGAACATGTCCTTACAAAATCTACCCTCCTTTAAAATTTGCCCAAAAGATATTGAGAACATCATAATTGAATCACCACATTGCATCCTTAGGATCACATGTCACTCCTCAACTCCATAATGATTCTACAATAACTTTTCCTTAGATATATCATAACTACAACATTTGGATCTTCATATCTAGAATATGCAAATGATCATCTTTGTATGTCATGATACCTTTTAGTTGTATAGAAGTATGGAAGATATTTTCTTTATATAGAGAACACATACTGAACATATAACCATTGAATTTGCCATGTACCTTCTCTAACTCATGTAGTAACTTAAGTTGATAAGCTAGTTAACCAATCCTCTATCCAGTTGGGTAAGGCTTTGTGAACGTTTGAGCCAACTCGCCCCTCATCCTAAATCTTAGAACACCTTTTTAGGGAGAGTTTACAAAAGTACCAAATATTCCATTTGTAATCTAAGTGGCCTATTCCTTCATCTGCATATATTTTGACATAATTTGTGTTGCTTATATACTAGAGAATCACATCAATATTATATGTTATCTGATGTCCCATCTTAGAACCTAACAACTTTGTCTCCCCTCTATCCTACCAAAATGCATGAGATCTACACACACACACACACACATATATATATATGTATATATGTGTGTGTATACACATAATATATATATATATGTGTGTGTGTGTGTGTGTATACACATAATATATATATATATATATATATATATATATATATATATATATATATATATATATATCTGTGTGTGTGTGTGTGTGTATACATATATATAGCACTTCATACGGTGCCACTTAGAAAATAGCTTGGTGACTATTATCATAGGAAAATTATGTCAAATGCATATTAGAATTCCAACTACCATTTTTTTCAGATTATAAACTTTTGGCATGTCTTCTTTTATATTTATTATCCTATCAGGATATCCATGTGTAGGGGAATGGAAGGTTGTATGAAACTTCACTTGGGTTATCAATAGCATCATGGAGTATGTACTAGAATTTGGAGATAAATTATTAACATCTTTCTAGAGGAGTAGAAAGTAAAATTCCATAAAGCGTGATGATTTCATCTATACAGGTTTGAGTCTCTCATTAGTAAAAAGTTATATAAACTTGTAAAATAGTGAGTTGTCTTCTTCAGCTTGTCAATCATGTCACTAATGGAATCATGTCCCTTGGAAATAATTTGGTAGATCCACCTCAAATTCCATTATGACATGATCCCATTTCATTATGAGGAAGATTAAGGAGTGGGGTGTATGCCAATCTATCTTTTAACTATTATAAGCCATTTCCCACTAGCATGTCCATGCAAATTACACGTCTTTCCTTGTAAACTGAGTCACTGACATTGAAACTATGTTTAAGTTATGAATGTGCCTCCCATAATATCCTTCCCAGTTGAGAAAACTCATCATTATATTAGGCATCTAGTTTGCTCACACTGGTGGATATGCTCCACTTTTTTGGGTTCTACTTGACCCCCCTCTATATAGATCATGTGTCCTACAAAATAAACTTCCAATAACCAAAACTTGCCTCTAAGTCATTGCATAATTTTATGTCTCAAGAAGTGCAAATCCAAACATAAATGCGTGATGTAGTTATTTATATACAAAAAATATCAAAAGTAACTCCAAAAAAGGCAACAAACTAGCTAAGAATTGTGAAAATAAACTTGTTCATAGACTCTATAATTTATTTAGACCAAATGATGTGAATAAGAACTCATAGTGACCATTTGGTCATTAACATGGTCTTGATACCATCGTCACCATCCTTATATCTAATCTATTGATAAAAATAATCATTGATCATCATAGAAAAAGAAATCATCAACATTAATTGATCAAAAGATTATTGATATTACGAAAAAATAGTTGATTTTGATGTAAATTTATTTAAGTAACTATAATTCATACACGACTACATCATTCCATGTTTCTTCTTTATATATACAATGTGTATACATGTGGTAGTGTGTTTTGGCTATACAAACCCCTTATCAAGCAAGTTTTACAACTACTTATTAAATTCTCTTAACTCAGATGGAGTCACATAGTAAATGCTTTCACTATAGTAAGAGTATCTTGAGAAAGATTTATTTTAAAAAATGTATATAATTATGAGTAAGCTTGGTTATTCTTCACAAGAAAGATCGTCATACTATATCACTACTGCATAAAATGTAGGGAAATCAGCGTGATAAATAAGGCAGTGGAAACAAAAAATTAAAGCCTGATTCCCCTGAACAACAAGATCGTGTCAATAAAAATGTATCTAAGAAGGAAAGGTTGTAAGGTTATACCTAGTCCTAGAGCAAGTCCAACAAAATTACCCTTGTAGTAGCATTGTGCTTCTTTAAGAAGCAACTCGCTCCTTCTTCAGCAACAACACTCGAATAGTCATCTCCACTGACCTCCTGGTGCAGCACCACAGATAGCGGCTCACAATGTCCTCCTAGTGGAAGACAATAGCCTCCCACCTCTAGAGTAGTCCACCAGACCATCGAGAACTCCACATTGTGTTACTAGAGCCAAAGGGAAGAAGTTGTCCCTTTCAAACGTCAGCCTGCTAGAGTTGATACGCTCTCCCACAATTGTCTCTCCCATACTATACCTCCCTTTATCAGGTAGGACTTTCTTAGGCTCTCTATTGGTTACCACAACCAGAGAGGACAATAATTGTTAGAGAAACTATTGTATTCTGAGAAGCCCCTAGTATCCTTCTATTTATAGGAGAGGAACTAGTCAGGATTCTCAGTCTATGTGAGAGTCGAAAGGTTAGATTCACAAATTTTCTAGAACCTACACACGATGAACCGTTTGGTTCTCATACCCAACCAGTCGGCTCATGTAGTTTCCTATTCTAAATCACATTGGTATTCAATGTACAATTAATGCACAATATAAAGTCAGCACCATTCCTTAATCCAATTGAATTGACCATTGAACCGAGCAACCTAGATGATGAACCAGTCAGTTCACATTGTCAAACAGTTAGTTTGAACCAGTGAACCGATTGTTTCACTCCCTATTTATCATCAAATGTTGATTCTAATTGACCTAAAACTCTTAGCGATCAGTTCAACACTTGAACCGGTGGACTCAGAGTCCAATCAATCAATTTTGAACCTCAATTGTTTAATTGAATACCTAAACACCTTTAGTAATCAATCTAAACATCATTCCTAAATAAACTACTTTAATCTAAGTGTATCATGTGTGTGCGAATCTATAGATCCAAAATTACATTGGCAGTGAATATCCATAACCAATTATGACATCGCAAGCAAAGAGCGGCGTCTAGCAACACATCATTGCTACCCAAGTAATTCAAAAAGTTGGTGAACAACTTCAACCTAAAGCCATGATTAGTGTTACTGTGATCATATAGTTCCTTTTTCTCTGATATCCAGAATGAACTCGAGGCATGGAATCATCATCCTCTCAAAGTTAAATCCATGTTCCTTGAACTAGAGTAGACTATAAGAGATGCATGTGAGATCAAATATCACATATTGAGTCACATGAGTATGGCCATACATTTCCAAGTCTTGCTTATCAAGAGGCCCTGGATATTAATCTTTAGTAGGAGAGAGAAATTTCCATCTACATCACTCACACTCTAACCCCATGTGTCACAGTGCACCCAATAATCACCTTTATGGCAACCCTTATTCAGGATCACACTGGATGATGCCAAAGTACATGAATGACATGTGATGAATGTAGTGACTTTAGGTCTAAGAATACAATCACCATTATCACTATAAGAGATGATTATGAATACCATTCCTTAGTCTTTGTGTATCACTCTCATGGTGAGTCTATCTGATATACTATTCTCTAACATGTACCTATGTGCTTGACTTGATATCACATATAATGACTAATGAGACTCTATAATCAGTCAACACACACTCTAGTCTTATGTAATACTGTTGTCTATTTTGCTTCTGCAATAATATCTGACTAGGGACATAACAAGAATGTATGTACTCTTATCATACATATGATCTCATTGCTCAAGTCACATACTTGAAGACATACGTCATCAAGTAACATCATTCTTTATACATCTACTATGTTTGTGTCATCATATCATGCCGAGATAAACAAAATAGATGGAATTACCTTTGTTATTATCAAATTAGGTATTTAATGCCTCATTCCAATCATCATATGGTTGGATCTCTAGGCATACATACCAACAGACTCCCACTTGCACTTATAGATAATCACATACAAATCTTATTCTAAGTGATCTTAACATGTCCATCATGTTTCTACTATTCAAGCACTTTTATAACGTGTTTAGCAACATTTGCTTCAAGTTAGTATTATGCAATTTTCACATCTCTTTGTTGTACGTCATCTCGTATGAGATGGAAGTGCTTTAGTATGCTATCTGAGATTCCTTGCCTAAATAGTATCCCCATTATTGTCATCAATATTGCTACTATGTCATCAATGGTTGGAACCTCACACAAGTTCACCCTATGAACTTCTTGACCCATACAATATCTTTTGTTGTTCTCATAACATAGAGATACTCAACTTCTTATATAGATATAAACAACCATCTTTAGCTCAGAACCTTTTCCATTTTATAGTTCTCATTGAAGGTAAAATTAAACATAGATTTCGGTCATTAATTTTATTTTTCATTTCAAAAGCTTGCATTGGTGTAACCCTTTACACCCAACTCTTCCTTATTACCATAACCAATGAACTGATCCTTTTAGTGCTTCTCAAGTACTTCAGGATATTCTTTATGGTATTCCAGTGACTCTCATTGGCATATGACATATACCCTCTCATCATGTCCAATACAAATGAGATTTCTAGATAAGTATGTATATATCCTCTCATCATGTCCAATACATATGAGATAACTGGATATCCTCTCATTATGTCTAATACATATGAGATAACAATATATAAAACATTGTATTCAAGATAAATCCAAATGCATATGGCATCTATCCTTGTGTTCCCATTCTTCACAAGAACTAGGACACTAGGATCCTAAGGGACTAACTCCATGGAACATGGACAAGTTTTCTCTCATTGAGTCTTGCATGTTGAACTCCTTCAACATCTTGCCAATGTATGTGTTCTTCCTTAGGTCAAGAAGCTTTATAGATCTATCTCTATAGATCTCAATTCCTATCACATAGGATGCTTCTCCTAAACCCTTCATAGAGCACCTTCCCACGTGTTCGGCCTCCGCTACATGCATGGGGGGGGGGAATCTTTCTCTCTTAATCCCATAAACCCTTCATAGAGAAGGTACTTTCCTTGCCAGGTTTAATATTTGTAGGATAGGACGTTATTCCCCATCATCATGTGGAATATAAATAACCAGAAAAGAATCATTACAGACTATTTCTCAAATGTATTCTCATAAATTCTTATAAATAAAACATAATACAAGAGTATAAAGTCTGAAATCAAAGCACCCATATTGGATCATGTAGATGGTGCCCCACCAAGAAATCCTCCTAACTATGCACTTTGCAAACCTTGACTTGGATGTTCTTTTTGATGCTTAAAACCTACAAACATCGCATCCCCGACTATGCATAAAAGGAAACCTAGATTAGAGTAAGTGACATTGAATTCTAATAATGGGAAGAAAATAGCTGCATTATGGAAATTATGAATCTATATTGACATAAAGATCTTTTATTCATATATTATATCTTTTGGTGGCCACTATTATACAATAAGTCCTCTTCTATGGCACTATGTGCCTTCTATGGTGCAGTACACCTTCTGTGGCATAAATGCCTTCTGGTGACACTAAGATGTCTTCTATTCTGTGGCACCAAGTGCCTTCTATGGTGCAATGCACCTTCTATGCCACAAAAGCCTTCTATTCTGTGTACCACAGTACTTCTATTATGTGAGGACTTATATATAATATAATTATATTCTGGTGTCATTTTCTATTCTTTTATGTTCTTGTTCTATTTCTGATTCTATTATGATTCTACGTTTATTTTGATTATGCTTCTATTATGATTTTGTATCTCAACTATTTGAGATGAGTTCTGAAGTATATATTCTAGTATGGAAATCAACATTCTAAAATCTATCTTGACATTGTATAAAAATATGAGTTTTGGACTAATAAATAAAATATGAAGAGCTAGGAATATATTCTGATATTCTATTCTAGTTTCTAATAATTCTATTTTGAATTTTGAATCTCAACTAGTAAATAACTTTGATAAATCTAAATTGTGGATTCTCTATTTGATTCTGCTTTCTAAAAGAATTCTAAATTTTAAATTCAATATGATAATAAGGAAATAAAATACTAAAATAAATTCTCATCATCAAATTCTGAATAAAGTAATTGGATGCTAACTTAGAACAAATGAAAAATAATAACTTAGAACTGATAATTTACAAGATCTAGGCATGAGCTATCTGGGGAAGTAATTCTATTTTATTGTAAAGTAATACTCTACAGATGAATATTAGACCATGTGTCTAATGAGAAATTCTAAGAAGGATAATCAAAATATAAGTATATATGTATGAATTTAAAGGACATGACCCACTTACCTTTGAAACTGATGATTTCTTTAATGCATTCTTGATTCTATTTTTCCATAACCAATCACCTGGACATCAACAAAAGTCTATAAGTTCATGTATATTTATTAAAACTAACTCTTATTTACAACACATTTAATGTCTAAACATTAAATTAAACATGATTCACACATTATACAACATAGATATACTGGTATATCCATATAACCAAAAAGTATCATATTCCCTAATATATGGGTATATAGATTATATACTGAGAGTACACCTAAAAAATTCTCACATATACTGCTTTTACTGACATAACTATAAATCAGATGAAATATGATTGAAATCATTTTCCACAATAGCTAGGCATATAAATCACATGTTGTCTCTCAAACAATCATTATTCATCTTATATAATGGCCCATTAGGCCCAAAAATTAAATACAAATACAATTATACATGAAACTTCATCAAAACTTTACAAGTAGTAAAAAACACTGTACATTAGCATTTAGATAAAGATTTTAGATCGTTTCATTGTCAATCAATGGATGAAATTCCCAAAATACCTTTTTTACGATTTATATCTAAAACCTTAATAAATTTCAAATCGGAAAAATCAGGCTATGAAATTATATAAGGCATATAAAAACAGGCTTACTGTAAAATATTCACGAATTTCTAAATTCATTTGATATATTTAGTATCCAATACATTGAAATCTCAATCCTTTTAATAATCAAACATCCAAGACACTACTTAGATATATTTTTATAACATATCATAGACACCTTTTTGATAAAATCTGAGTTCTCAATCCTAAGATATGAATTTTGGAAGTTTACCTAACCTTGCTAATCTCGGCCGTCAAGATCTGGACCAATTGCTGTGATTTCTCCATGTTGTGCGCCCGACTTGGTCTCGCGGATCCTCCGTATGTATCCGGCTTCCTTCTGACCCGGCCAAACAGGACACGTCGCGTCCGAGGCTCTCGTTCTCTCTCCCATTAGCGCCGCTGCGGCTACAAAGTCCGGCGAGGACTCGCAGAAGCTGATCTTGACACTGGAAAGCGGTGCAACGGCTTCCCCTGCGCCCCCAGATCCTCAAGACTTGGTCGTCGGCCCCTTTTATCCTTGCACGACATGAGCGTGCCGCTACGGCGCCCAGGGTGGCTTCTACAACTGACGACTGCCCAAGGAAGCACCCGTTAGCACGACATAGTGGCCAAAGCCCTGTGCATTATCCTGCGATGGCAATGGTCCGATCACCCTTCTCTGGACACTGCACCTGGGATGGCCTCCGCGCAGAGGTCACCATAGCTTCAACAAGAAGGCGATAACAATTGAAAACCAGGGACCGTCATAGGGCCAATGCCGGACAATTCGCTCTTCAACCCCGCCTCCTTCTGCGACCAGACAAATGAAGCATCCCCATCCTCTTCGTCCACAAGGGAACTTCCACGGTGGCTGGTCCTTTTCTAGGTAGCCCAGAACCTATGGATAAGTGTACTGCAATCACTTGACAACTGCTAGTCAATGGCCTCGTCCCAAGCCTCCCATCTCATGGATCTAGTGTCCTGTATAGAACCAACACCAGAGACGTCATGGTGGTGAAACTTGCCAAAGTTGCTGTTGCCTTTTTCTGGAACTATGTCATGGAGGAAAGCCTCCATTATACTTCCTTCAACGTTGTAGGTGTCCCAGCACCAAGGTGAAACATGAAATACATTATCTGATTATAGTCAAGATAGTGCAAAACCATGCTAAATCCAACTTGTAACATACTCGAAAACTTTCTTTATGATTCCTTGTCGAAGGCAATGTAGATAAAAAGGATATACTATTGGATCTAATCCAATATTTAATAGTATATTCGTACAATATCTCCAACAAGGTAATTGGACTATTACTTATTTTGACCATCAAACGACTCTTAAATATCCTTGGACTTTTCCCTTTTCTAAAAAACCTTCATGCAACTTAACGTATCCAAAAAAAAAAAGAAAAAAAAACTTAACGTATCCAAAAAGTATTGGGATGGAACAATTCCGATATTTATCAAACATGGGAAGTATTTAATGTCTTATCCTCAAAACACATATTATGTTTTCCTCAAAATACCAAATAGATTTTCAAATTTGGTTTCCGACCTTACGAACAATACTTCTAAATTCCTAAATCTTGCTCCATTATATCATCATACGTTAATAAACAAAAATATAACTCTACTCCATATTTTATTAATTTTCAATCTATAAATTGTCTATTTACATAAATGACCCTCTTCCTCATATCTTTTTGTCCTTACATGCGAAACAATCAAAATTGGATGGAACCTTCTTCTTGATTTAGACATCAACCGTAATTCAATCACGATCCAAAACAACATTATAAGGTGTTCAAAATACATATTTGCACTTGTTGCTTAAATGGGATCAGATTCAGGTGAAAACATTATCCTTGGGCCCATATGCCTCGATCTCAACCTATTCAAATTTCATCAATAATTTAATCATGTACTTACTAGGTTCCAAAAATCAGGACGTGACACCTGAAGTCACTACACTCATCACATGTCGCTCAATGAACTTTGACAGTACCCAATATGATCTTGAATAAGGATTGTCATAAAGGTGGTGCTCAGGTACGTCGTGGAACATAGGGATAGACTGTGAGTGATGTAGATGAGATTTATCTCTCCTACTGGAGATGATATCTTGGCTACTTGATAAGCGATACTAAGAAATACATGGTCATGCTCATGTGAGTCAATATGTGATATTGAGATCACGTGTTTCTCAACAGTCTACTCTAGTTTAAGAAATATGGATTGAATAAGAGGATGAAGATTCCATGCCTCATATTCCATCAGGATATCAGTGACAAAGGAACTACACAATCACTGTAACACTGGTCACAGATTGTAGGTTGAAGTTGTTCTCTAATTTTCCAATTAATTTAGTAGTAATGATGTGTTTCTAGATATCGCTCATTGTTTGTGATGTCATGATCTTATTATGGACAATCACTACCAACGTAATTTGGGACCTATAGGGTCACACACATAGGATGACCTGGAATATGAGTTCATTCATGAACAAGGTTTCACTTGATTTCTAAATTGTTAGGTAATCAACTTAAACAACATTAGCTGATAGTTGGCTGACTAGACTATCGATTCGACCAACTAGGAATTTGAATCGACCGACTGGAGTGTCCAGTCAACCGACTGGATGATCGGTTTGACTGGATCAAAGATTAATGCTGACATCATGTTGTGCATTGATCATCACATTGTAAACTAATATGTTTGTGAATAAGAAAATATTTCAATCGACATACTGGATGTTCTAGTCAAATGATTGGGGTGCTAGTCGACCGACTAGGAGCCCAATCAACCAACTCGTGATTCACAACAACCAAAAATTCATAAATTTTGTCTCCTTGTACCCCCGAGTTTGTAGAAACCCTGACCCATCCACTCCTATATAAATAGGGAGTGGCCAAGGCTCTCAAGACAGGTCTCCTAATTTCAACGTCGTGGTAACATGAGAGTCAAAGACATCTTACCTGTAAAAGGGAGAGATAGCTAAAGGGGAGAAATTCGATGCTAGCATATTGACAATACGAGGGACATCTCCTTCCCGTCAGTTCTAGAAGAACAACAAGGGCTCATGGAGGTTCACATATACATAGATACATGGAGGCTGTTGCCATTACATTAGGAGAACACCATCAACCACAATCCTTGGTTTTACACCAAGAGGCTGACGTCGAGGACCATTCATGTCTTACTTGAGAAGAAGCACAAATCTATGAGGATTATCATGGAACTTTCTCAAGGACCAAATATATGTCTCACAACCTTCTTTCCTAGATACATCATTGTTGATGTGATCTGCTGGTTAGAAATAAGAATAATTTTTTTTTGTTTCTGTTGCTTTATCCGCCGTTCATATTTTCCTTCAGTGGTATCAAAAACACGTCAATTTACAATGTATCAGGATTTAAATCAATGTGATGATTTATTTTTGTCATTTTTTATTGCATACGATGCAAATATTAAAAATGATTAGTGTGGATATCTGATTATAAACCACATACAATCCCTATATATATATATATATATATATATATATATATATATATATATATATATATATATATATATATATATATAATGGTGGATGAATGCATGGTAACTGACAAACCCCTAATGGATGTGTGTTAGGGGCGGATCTAGAAACCTATAATAGGGGGGGGGGTGATAGAGTAAATTTACTACCTATTAGTTGTAAGAAGGGGGGCCTAAGTGTATGAAACCTAGTTTGCTTTTATTTCTGATGACAAAAATGTAGAAAAGCATGATTGGAACCTAGGTTGCTAGACCCACAAAATGCTTCACACACCACTACAACTACATTCTTATCTTGTCTTGTAACTAGAAACCAATCTTATATACTATATTTTCATATGATATAAATATATGCATGTCTAACTTTATATTGGGGAGGGGGGGCTAAAGCCCCGATAGCCCCCCAAGGAGATCCTCCCACAATGTGTGTGCTTGGTTGAATAGTTTTATTCCTACATTTTATTCAGTTTGCATACTGATCTTCCATCTCTCTTTCTCTGAATGTAATTAATGTTTTCTTCCCTATACTTTCACTTTTATATTGCAATAAGTTAATAGGAATATGACAGAGAATATGCTCTACTCTAGACGAGTCAACCGATTGGGAAGTCAAGTCAATCGACCAGAGGATCGAGGAGGCCAGCCAACAGGAGGAGCCAATGGATCAACCGGAGGCCCAACTGACCGAATGGAGGATTCCAACCAACCACATGAGGCAAGAGACAATGGACTAACCAATGGAAGCCAATCAATGAACGACAGTCCAACCGATCGACTAGAGGGTCTATCTGATCGACCAGTATGTTTCCAACAATATATTTTCCTGTACATATTGCTACTTGTGATATATGACCATAGGTGGTAGCAATTCTTTATGGATCTAAAGAATTATGTTAGTATGGCTATAACTATCACCCATATATTTGTGATTGCATGTTTAGTTTGTAGATATAGAATATATATGATACATATTATAAGTATGTGGTGATTGTATATATATATATATTTATATTTATATATAAAATCCCTAAAAAAAATTAAGTCTAATATGATTTCCATAAGCAAAAACACATGAAAAGCTTGATCCATAAGTGTGGGCATGCCCTAGCGTGGTGTGCCATATATCTCGTGAAGTATGATGGTAGATATATGGGTTTGCCTCAGTAGGTTAAATATTCTATTGTGTTGGATTTTGGGTCAGGCTTAACTAGGTGACCTTAATAGGATTAAGTATCTAGGAGCATGCAGGTGGACTATGACAAGGAGTTGTGCATACCTTAATAACTGGTTCGGAGCGCCTGTGCTAGCTGGGTAATAACTTAATTACTTTAGATCTTGGCTCAGTAGAAGATTACTTGTTGCAATCATCCAAATTGACAGTGAGAGTTATAATTTGAACAAAATAGTGGAAGCAACAATTAATTAAAGGCCTAATTAATAGAATCAATATTATCAAACCAAATCAAAAGTGTTTTGAAAAAATACAAATTTTCTTATAGAAATAAAATGGGAAATACACACTCATCGCAATCGGTCCTTAAGAAGGACAAATTAAATGAGGACTACTTCCAATATTGGTTCAAGACTTTGAGAAATATTATCACTCATGAGAACAAGCTCTATGTCCTTGAAATACCAGTGCCAGAGGAACCCACTCTAAATGCACCTAAGGTTGAAATACATGCTTACTTGAAGCATATCAATGATGTTGCAGGCATCAAAAACCTTATGCCAGGATGTATGAACTATGAGTTGCATAAATAGCATAAAAGCATTGCCATTCTCAATATGGTAACACATCTCAAGAATCATGTAAAACAAGAAAGGTATAATGTCTTCAAAGCATGGTTTGAGGGCAAACTGGAAAAGGGAGATCCAATAGAGACTCATGTGCTCAATAAAGTTGGGCATGTGGAAAATCTAGAGAAACTGGGTTTTCCTTTAGGCTAAGAGTTGGCCACATATATGATTCTACAATCATTTCTCAAATCATATATCCATTTTATCGAGTGTTATCACGTGTGTAACTTGGCCAAACCGTTGTCTGAATTTCTTGGCATGTTGATAAATGCTGAAGCACAAATATTGAAGGAAAAACCAGTGATGGTGATCAATGAAAGGGAGTCCAAGGGCAACATCAAGACCAAGAAATGTTTTGAGGCTAAGATGAAGTCCAAGTCTTATGCACTCAAGATAAGGAGAAGGGTACGTATAAAAAGAATCATTCATTTTCACTGAAAGAAAGCAAGGAAGATCCAACAAGGGATATATATCTCTACTTCAGGTATATACATAATTGAGATTAATTTTTTTACTTCTTCATATTAGATACTAGATATAAGATGTGGATCTCACATTTTCTCAAATGTGTGGAATATGAAAAGAAGTAGACCTTTAAAGAAAGGTGAGGTTGAACTTTGTGTTGCTAATGGAGCAAGGTTGCTGCCAGTGCAGTTGGACCTATGAGTTATCTCTGCCAAGTAGACTTGTAATAGAGTTATAAAAATGCTATTATATACTCACCACTAATAGGAACATCATATCTGTATCTTGTTTGGACAAGAGTGGATTAGAATTTCTTATAAAGAATGGTCCATGTTCTATTAGGAAAGACAAGATCTTTTATGGCGGTGCCCCTATATCCTATGGTGTATATTTGTTAGATCTGGAGATAAGTATGTATAATGTAAATACCAACATGATAAAACTTGATAACTCAAACCAAACATACCTTATACATTGTCGTATAGGGCACATAAATGAGAAAGCATTTCTAGACTCCATAAAGATGGTTATTTGGACTCTTTGATTTTGAATCAATAGAGACATGTGAGTCTTATTTGTAGGGTAATATGACAAAAGATCCTTTTGCTGGTAACTGTGAGAGAGCAAGATATCTATTAGGACTCATACATACTGATGTATGTGGCCCTTTTAGAATAAATTCTAGAGGTGGTTACCAATACTTCATTACCTTTACTGATGACTTCAGTAGATATGGCTATGTATACTTGATGAAACATAAGTGAAAAACCCTTGAAAAGTTTATATATTTTATAAATGAAGTACAAAATCAACTTGGCAAAAATATTAAGCACTTCATTCTGATCATGGTGGATATTACTTAAATCAAGAGTCTAAGGACCTTCTGTGAGACTGTGGTATTGTGTCATAATGGACTCCACATGGAACACCACAACATAATGTTGTATCAAAAAGAAGGAATTACACATTACTAGATATGGTGTGATCAATGATGAGTTTTGTTGATCTTCCAACTTCTTTTCTAGATACATGCTCTACAAACTGCAATGTTTATACTAAACCACATACCATCAAATCGTTTCAAAAGACACCATATGAGATACGGTATGGGAAGCATCCCAATGTGTCTTTTGTGAAGATTTGGGATGTGAAGCTTCTGCCAAGAAAATGTTTCCTGGAAAGCTTGGACCCAAATCATATAAATGTTATTTTGTTGGATATCCCTAAGAAAATAAGGAATACTACTTTGACACTCCATTTGAAAATAAAGTGTTTGTTTCTAGGACTGGTGTATTCCTTGAAAAGGAATTTATTTCCAAAGGAACCGTGCGAGAAAAGTAGAAACCGAAGAGGTTAAAAGCCCAATAAGAAAACATTGACCCTGTAGAGGTTCATAAGAACAAGGAGACTCACAAACTGTTGTAGAATCTCAAGTTCCTCATGTAACACAAGAACCTCACAGATCTAGTAGGACATGCCTTGAGCCTGAAAGATTTGGTTATCTTGTGACTCAAGAAGGTGGTGAGCTGGTCATAGATGATGAGATGACAACCTACCTAGAAGATATTGAGTGATATGATTCTAAGAAACAACTTGAGGCCATGAGATCTGAGATGGACTCCATGTACACCAACAAGGTGTAGACCTTGGCGAATCCACCTAAAGGGGTAAAACCCATAAGGTGCAAGTGGGTATTCAAGAAGAAGACTGACATGGATGGTGATTACAAACCTATAAGGGTAGATTGGTTGCAAAGGGTTTCAGACAAGTTCAAGGTGTTGACTATGATGAAAGCTTTTCACCAATTTCCATGGTTAAATGCATTACGATCATGCTTTCCATTGTAGCTTTTTATGACTATGATATTTGGTAGATGGATGTTAAAACCATTTTGCTTAACAAAATTTTTATTGAGGATGTGTAAATGACACAACCTAAAAGTTTTATAAATTCAAAGGATACAAATAAAGTCTATAAGCTACAAAGGTCAATCTATGGATTGAAGCAAGCATCTCAGAGCTGAAATCTTTGATTTGACAAGGCAACCAAAGAGTTTGGGTTTAGTCAAAATAAAGATTAGTCAAAATGAAGATGAACCTTGTGTATACAAGAAGGTTAGTGGGAGCATTGTTGTGTTCCTCATTTTGTATGTAAATGAAATGCTATTGAAGGGGAATGCCATCCCTACCCTAGAAAAGTTAAAGAATTTGTTGGGAAGTTCCTTCTATATGAACGACTTACAAGAAGCATGCTATATCTTAGGAATAAAGATCTATAGAGATAGATCTAGAAGGCTTCTTTGACTAAGCCAGAGTACATACATTGATAAAGTGTTGTATAGGTTCAACATGAAGGGCTCAAAGACAAGGAATTTTCTAATGCCCATGGATTAGCCTTTCTAGATCCCAGTGTCCCAATTCTTGTGAAGAATGGGAACGCATGAGTAAGATGCCATATGCATCACCAATTGGATCTATCATGTATGCAATGTTATTGACTCTTCTCAATGTCTCGAATGCCTTGAACATGACAAGAAGATACTAATCAAATACCTAAGAAGGTCACTAGACTGCCATAAACAACATCCTTAAGTACTTGAGAAGAAATAAGGATCAGTTTCTTGTTTATGGCAGTGAGGAAGAGTTGGGTGTAAAGGGTCATAATGATGCAAGCTTCTAGACTGATAAAAATCAACAGTAGCAGTATATTTATCAACATAAGCATGGCTACTGTATGTACACATCTACAATCTTAAGCATATCCACAACATAAGTATATCTACTATCTCTTAATTGAACTAAGCATCATCTTTATGTAAAGATAACAAACAAAGGTCATCATCCAATGTGAAGCGTCATGTATAACCCTAAACAGATATGCTATACGGCTGTATTACATCTTTTATTATGCTCTGAGGAATTTGAGGATACCACTCAAAATCCAACTGAACACTGCTAAGACAAAATCAGTGCCATACAAGATCTAGGAAGAGCCAGACTCCTAATATCTTCTCCTCCCCCGGTCAGTACGGGTCTGCCATAGCGACACATAAGGTCAAGCTGGTACATCCTAGTCCATCCTTGGTACAAGTCACGTCACTAGTGAAAAGAGGTGGGTACACATACCCTACCATCTGAGGTACAACCGTAGTTGTCCTCCAATATCATCACATATATAATCACTGAGACACGACCGCATCCGTTCTCAAACTGAGGGCTAGGTATGACCACAGTCATCCTCCCTAAACACTTGAATTTAGGATGATAAGCACCCCACATACTCATCAGTATGCACTCTGAGTTTCCCTTAGGAATACTCATTTCACCATCTGGCAAGTTTTGACACTCAAATGGATATATGACACAAGGCACTACATGATTAGAGTTTCACTTGATTAGTTATGCCAATTGGGTGAATTAAGGCTACATCAAACAAGTGGACATACAAACCCTAATTCACTTCTAACAAGCATATAAATATCACAACTTCAAAAGATATAAAATATGTGAAACATAATTTCTCATCTCATCATCACATGGTCCTATTCACTTGCCATTCATGAGACCACACTAGTCATCATACTACCACAAGATATAAATCCTTTCCACTATGTCATAGGGTATCAACCCTTATCAACACAAGATGATTACACCTCATTCAGGGATCAACCATGCCCAAAGGTCATTAAGACCATCATACTATTCCCTGTAAGATCATCATTATCTTTCCATACCTTATAATAAGGCTCAACAACATCACTTACATATCATACACCAAATCAGCACAATATTGCATTAATGAGCTAGGAGATATTCATAAACAATCATAGCAGGGCTATATTAACATTAAGAACATTCCTTTATTACATCAACATGCAATGAATCTAGATATGATGAACACTCATCATATTCATAATGCACATGTTTAGCATAAGAAAGTATCAACCATGTGGCAATGATTACCGCCAATGAACACATTAAGGTTATGATCATGTTAAGGAGGTTATTCTACCATCATTCCATCATATAAGAATGTTAAACATGAATATTCGTTTTTACCTATTTGCATTAGAGTTAGGTTAAACATGATGAATTATATCAATGTTACTAATCAACACTCATACCCAATGTAAGGCCCCTACACTTATTTAATGAGTTGAATAAGCTTAATTACTAAAATTTAATGCTTAGTGCATCATTAAGTTGACTAAGTTGAATTAAGTACTCACTAATGCAATTAGTGCTTTGATTGAGTGTTACAGTCTTATTTGCATGGTTTCTTGCCTTGAGGTTGTAATGGATCTCGCGCTTGAAAAGTTACAAAAGAAAATGCTTGATTTGGACCTACGAGGCAAAAAATACGATGGTTTCAAGTTTTGGGGGCTGAATTTGCAAAATTTACAATTTTGGCTATTAATTTCTTTCCTTCCTTGTCTTCTTCCTGGATCGACATGTTTGAGTGGGGTACTATAGCATGCAACCCCAGAGCAACCAAAGGAGCAATTGCAGGGTGATTTTAGGGCAGATCAGCTAGCTACCAAGCTCCGTCGACCTCCGCCCACCTTTCCTCTTCTCCTCCCTATCTCTTCTTCTTCCTCCTCCTCCACACCCTAGCGGCACCCAGCTGCGCCCCCACTTGTCCCAACCTGTAGGAGCAGCCATGGACGGATAATGCAACTGCGGCACGTCCAACAACCACTTGATAGGGAGGGGCGGGGCATTTCTTGGCCCCTAGCTTCGGCCATCGATCAGCTGCACATTGATGCTCTCCTTCCTCTTCCTTGCTCAACCACGATGCCTAACCACCAGGGCGGCGCCCCAGCTAGCTCGAGCAGCAACAACTACAGCCGTGGCCTTGAGCCACCTTGGGTGCATGAAACGGTGAGCTAAGGTTAGCATGGAGTTCGGCCAAGATATTGGAACAAGAAACCGCAACCATAACTGCGTCTAGCACTGAACACAATCGTCTCCTTCAACTTGTTCGTGAGGTAGAAGCTGCTGCAAGTAGCTGTTCTGACCTAGGGCCGTTTGGCGCATGATAGAGCAAGATAAGACCAGCACGGAGCTCGGCCTTGAAGGTAGAATGAGAATCTATAGCTAATAGCTTGATTTGACATTTTATCGAGCTTCCCCCTCAATTGGTGCGTAAAACATTGCAACCAGGGCTGTCCGGACGTAGAAGACAACCCAGTGGATGCCCAGAAACAGGTGTTTGAACGTGTTTCCAGTGGTATTCAGACGTTTTGAACCGCGGTGAGAAGAATTTCACTCCCATTCACACGATTTAACTTGAATAATCGGACGTTTCAGTTAAAAGTAGTGTTATTCATAGATGTCAGTGTTTACCCGGGTGCCGGACAGTGTCGACACTGCTCGACTCCTAATTTGCACGTTTACATTATTAACACCTGCTCGACACTAATTAGTTGACTGATATGTGCGATGGGATTTAGTGAAATTACACGATCGATCGAACCTAGTTTACTCGATTAAATGTCGAAATCAGTAGTGCACAACCAGAAAAATGTTCCATAGTAGAATTTGCTCTAAAGCTCTAAAACCCTACCTTTCTTACTCCTTATGTTTAGGATTGGCTCATTTGATGAAGAAAGGTGCTAGATGGAAGAATTCATAGCTTATTCTTGGATTTCTTCTGTTTGTTGTTCCATCTTCTCATTAGAGGCAAGTTTTATAACTTGCTCCACGTTTATTGCTTACCATAAGCTTTCTAGATCCTGTTCTTGCTTGAAAATGATGATCCATGCACTAAAAAGTTATGCTTGACTTGGATTTCGATTTTTATAATGTTCCATGTTCTGATTTCAGTTATATATAAACCTGTGATCATGTGTATGTTATTCCTAAGGTATAGTATGCCTTAGATCAGGTTGTTTTGACAACCTATGGTGCTAAGCACCTATCAAACAACGGTCAATTTTAGGGTTTAAAGCTGATTTCTTATATAAACCATGACCCAATGGTGGTACCATTGTAACAACCCTATGGTGTTGTCTTCATAACAACTCATGGTCGTGATCAAAGGTTTCAGATGATGGTGATAACCTATGGTCACCCCTTAGGTCAGGTTTTGGATCAATTAAAAGTATAATGATCAATCATTACGTACACTACTGATGATATCAATCAATGATGACATCAACTTAATATTTGATGTTCATTAATGAATATATTATTGATCTAGCAACCTATAGTGATTTAATGATGGTGGATAAGGTCTATAGAATCTATAGTGAGTTAATCATATAGTTTTAGCATCAATTGAGACTTAGAACAATGGTTTCTTGGGTCACTTGATGCAATGGTCAGACCTACACTGTAATTGATGGTTTTAACATGTGAACTTGACCCCATGGTCGAGATCTACTGTTTATTCCTCCATTAAGGTGGAATGATGGCTAATGTAATATGTTGGTCCTAATAATGTGATTTAGATGGGTTCCTTTATATGATCAACTTAAGGAGCTTAATTGTTGACAATGGATGACTAGTTTTAACTGAATAGTCGATTGTGAGTTTTACCCTACTCTCAATGGAACTTTTTGTATCAATTATAAAGGGATGTCTAGGGTTATATGGTGACTCGTTCTAGAGCACAAATCAAGGACTTCATAGGTGGTTTATCCAAGGTGTTTACTTATGTAAACAACCAAAGGTCTTACCTTTTAAACATCCAATGGTTCTGAGTGACATTGTGGTATGGTGATACAGGTTGAATGATGATGAAACAAATGGAGGGTTACCCTTAATAAGGTAGCCTTACCTATTCACTCATATAGTTGAAAGGGATGATAACCATATTGTGTTGATATGTAACCCTAATGAGGTATATCTTGTTATACCTAGCTTTAATATAACTAAATGATGGTAATTGGGCATGAATAATCCTTGAATGACTAATACAACCATGGAGTACTCTATTATTGTTGAAACCCTAGTATGCTATAACCTGATGGTTACACCTTGATTTAGGTGTGGGTTCATACTTGAGAATAGTATGGAATGTGATGGTAATATTTCACCTTATGCATCCATGATCCAACGGGGATGCCGTGAGTTAGGGTTTGGGTATGAGTGCTGATTAGTAACATTGATATAATTTATCATGTTGAACCTAACTCTAATGTAATTAGATAAAGATGAGTATTCATGTTTAGCATTCTTATATGATGGAATGATGGTAGAATAACCTCCTTACTATGATCATAACCTTGATATGTAAATTGGTGGTTATTATAGTCACATGGTTGATACTTTCTTATGCTAAACATGTGTATAATGAATATGATGAGAGTTAATCATATCTAGATTCCTTACATGTTGATGTAATAAAGGAATGTTCTTAATGTTAATATAACCCTGCTATGATTGTTTATGAATACCACCTAGCTCATAAATGCAATATTGTACTGATCTGGTGTATTATATATAATTGATGTTGTTGAGCCTTGTTATAAGGCATGCAAAGATAATGATGATCTTATAGGGAATAATATGATGGTCTTAATGACCTTTGGGCACAGTTGAGCCCTGAATGAGGTGTAATCCTCTCATGTTGATAAGGGTTGATACCCTGTGATATTGTGAAAAAGATTTATATCTGGTGATAGTATGATGACTAGTGTGGTCTCATGAATGGAAAGTGAATAGTACCATGTGATGATGAGATGAGAAATTATGTTTCACGCATTTTATATCTTTTCAAAGTTTTGATATTTATATGCTTGCTAGAAGTGAATTAGGGTTTGTATGTCCACTTGTTTGATGCAGCCTTAATTCACCCAATTGGCATAACTAATCAAGTGCAACTCTAATCATGTAGTGCCCTGTGCCATATAACCATCTTCAGTGTCAGAACTTACTGGATGGTGAAACGAGTATTCCTAAGGGAAACTCGGAGCGCATATTGTTGAATATGCGGGGGTGGCAGGTTGAGGATATATCCTTGTCATCCACAATGCAGATTGTGGAGGTTGGCTATGGTCATGCCTCATACATCTGATGTGATTGAGAACGGCTGCAGTCATGTCTCAGTGATTATAACATGATGTGATTAGAGGACAACTGCGGTTGTACCTCAATGTTTGGGTTCGAATACCCTGGTATCTAGTGCCGTGACCTGTACCAAGGTCAGACTAGTGGTTTTTAGCTTGACTATATGTCGCTGTGGTGGCAGCTTTGACTGATATGTCACTACCTTTTTACTTGTACTGACTGAGGGGAAGAGATCTTAGGATACCAACACTCCTAGATCTTATACAGAACCGAATAGCCCTTCACAGGGGTCGGTTGGACTTTGAATGGTACGATTGAAATTCCCCAGGGCATAATAAAAGATTTAATACAGCCCTGTAACATATTTTTTAGGGTTATACACGACGTTTCACATTGGATGATAACCCTTATTTGTTCTCTTTACATAAAGATGATGCTTAGTGCAATTAAGAGATAATAATTATTCTTATGTTGTGGATCATAAGATTGTAAATGTGTACATACAATAGTCATGCTTATGTTGATAACTATACTGCTACGATTGATTATAATCATGATTCTAGATATCTCATGTTGTTAGTTATGTTTAGCATGCTAGCCATGCCTTTGTAACTAGAGATGCATATACTGCTAATTATGCTTATCCAGGTAGTTGTACTTATGTTGTTAGCTCTTATTATAATGTTGATATGTTCAACCAATTAGACATGCTCATGTTGTTAGTTATGATGTGTTACTAGACTTGTTCATGATGCTAGAATTGCATATGCTACTGAACTGCTTATATTGTCAACAAGATAAAGGATGATAGTCTGGTTAATAATGATAGTTATTATCTGCTCCTTTATGTATTTTGTTAATGATCAATACTATTAATCTTATTTGTTATATCTGATTAAACTTCTTAACTGTTTAATTACATAAAAATGTTGTAATCAATAAACGTTGTTGATGGTTATATCTCTTGCTGGGACTGGGTCTCACCCTTGTGGTTCGCCACATTTTTTTAGGTAATCAGTAGTGACGACAACAGAACCATGGAAGTAAAGAAGAACTACAATAATGAATATTTGATAAAGTTGACTAAATGTCTAGTTTGTCCTAGAGTCGTCCCTGTACTCTCAGGTCCGGGCAGGAAAAGTTTGTATATGGTGTTTCAAATGAATCGAGATTTTTTTAGCATGTTAATGCTTGTTTGTGTGATATATGTGAATATTGTTCTTCTGTGTATATATGTTGTGGCTAAGGCAATAGAACATTTGTATCAAATTCTTGGCCTAGTATGGTTATAAGAGATGTTGGTCACTCATGCAAATGTTTTTGAGTAGGTGCTGACATTGAAATCGGTTTTAATTTACCCATATTTTTGGGTATGTGATTAATTAGTGATTAATTGTGTTTTATGTTTTGAGTAATCTCGTTTAGCGTGACGGGTCCCGACATGTTGGTATTAGAGCTTTAGGTTCACTGAGTCTACAGGGACACTAAGACTTAGGACTAGGATGCTGTCTAAGTTAGGAATATGATATAAAAATATGGTGTATACTGCCTAATCTCAGTATTTGGGTGCCTTGGCAAGGTATTCAATTATTGAAGAAAGGTAAGTATGGAACTCTTAGATTGTTATCTTTCTAATTACTCAGATCAAGTAGTCATTTTGAGATAATCTAAAGAGCATAACGAATAAGAAATCATGGTGTGAATATCACAATCCTACTTTAAAGTAGATGAGAATTACATCATTATCTATCAAAACTTGAATGTTTGGTTAATACAAGAGAATGATACAACACCTTGAAATCTAAATCTGAATAAAATAAGGAAAAGAGGAGTTCTTGAAGATGTGATTTAAGAAGATAATAAATTAAAAGACAGATAAGTCTATGCTTATAAAGTGAATCAAGTTATGAAATCCACATAAGATAGAGAGAACTCCTATAACAAGTACAAAATGTGATGATGAATGGGAACAATGACAAAGAAATAAGGTAGAACCTGAGTCAATATCAGACCAACCTATGTGTGTAAGAAAGTGTTAATGAAAAATCAGCATGGCATGTGAAATAAATTAAGGGAGATGATCCCCATTTAATGAAGAAAATGTGGAATATGATGATTTACCAGTTGATAAGTGGTTGAGAAATATAATAAAATAAGAGAACATACCCAAGTGGGATAAATAGTCGTCAAGGAAGGAGTAATGAGATATGTTAATCATGATGATTCCTATGCTAATGGTAAGGAACCTAAAATGAAAAAGGTAAAATGATACATAAGAAGTTGTAACTTGCATAATGAAAATAGAATTGATTACCTTTTTTGTTAGTGACCCCGAACAATGCTGCTATGATGTGGGAAGTATGTTTCCCTTTGTGGATTTCCTTTCTAGGGCACATATTTCAAGTGGATCATTGCCACTTGGTATGTGTGGATTCATTTTAAACATGAGGATGGATATCTTACTATAGAATAAGGTTTTTTGGACTATGGTTCCACGATCATAAAGTTTGTGATGATTTTGCTTTTGAGCCTTCCAATAATTAGGAAGACTCCTTTTATATGTCTTGATATTTGTTATGTTAGTAAAAGTAGATGAGATAAGGATGTGAGTTCCTTATAGCGCATGAGGTGAATACCAAGGTAATGAATCCTAGTATCCAAGATGTATCAATAATATGAGAAATATGTGAAGGTTGGAGATGTTTATTAAATGAACATTCCAAGTATTCCTCTCATGTAGAGAGAGAGAGTTGATAATGATCCTATACATGTTGTTTGGAAGGAAAAAAAAGTGATTCTATAATGTTGTGTATGGTTCAGTGATAGCTGGGCAAAACCACTATCAAGGATAGATGGTTTGTTGGTCAATAGATATGTGATACCGTGTTCCTTTAAGATAAACCTATGATCAAATATCAATGCATAAGAGTTAGATTGGATGACATAATCCACACGACCATGATGAGTTTAGAGTTATGTCCTTTAGACGAATCAATATACCAATAGAATTTATGAATAGGAGGAAGAGAGTGTTCAAGTAATGTCTTACAAGTTGTAGCAATCTTTGAATGATGGCATGTCAAAGTATTTCAAATATGGTCAAAAATATGATCAATATTTATTCAAAAACCTTAGGGTTGCCGAAGCAGTAACTGCTATGAGAACAAGTTGAATAAGAGTGAGATGTGGTTGATTAAATTTCTTAATGGGATCATGATATGTCTTCTTATGTGGACGTTTTTTTGTTGACCCAAAATGAGATATGTATGAATGATGTGACATCACCATGATATGCAAGTAATTATGTGAAGGTAATAGGATGAGGTGCAAAGGAAGTACCCATCTTTGTTTATCTTGGATTTTGGGGGTGAAATTCCTGTTACGAGTTTATAGTTGTAAGGCCCCTACACTTATTTAATGATTTGAACAAGCTTAATTACCAAAATTTAATGCTTAGTGCATCATTAAGTTGATTAAGTTGAATTAAGCACTCACTAATGTAATTAGTGCTTTGATCGAGTGTTACAGTCTTATCTGCATGATTTCTTGCCTTGAGGTTGTAGTGGATCTCGCGCTTGAAAAGTTACAAAAGAAAACTCTTGATTTAGACCTACGAAGCAAAAGATATGATGGTTTCAAGTTTTGGTGGCTGAATTTGCAAAATTTACAATTTTGGCTATTGATTTCTTTCCTTCCTTATCTTCTTCCTAGATTGACATGTTTGAGCAAGGTACTGTAGCACGCCAACCTAGAGCAACCAAAGGAGCAATCACAGGGCGATTTTAGGGCAGATCAGCTAGCTACCAAGCTCCGTCAACCTCTGCCCACCTTTCCTCTTCTCCTCCCTACCTCTTCTTCTTCCTCCTCTACACCCTAGCGGTGCCCAGCTGCGCCCCCACCTGCCCCAACCTGCAGGAGCAGCCATGGCCGGCTAACGCAGCTACGGCACATCCAGCAGCCACTTGAGAGGGAGGGGCGGGGCATTTCTTGGCCCCTAGATTCGGCCATCGATCATCTGCACATTGATGCTCTCCTTCCTCTTCCTTGATCAACCGCGACGACCAACCAGCAGGGCGGCGCCCCAGCTAGCTCGAGCAGCAAAAACTATAGCCGTGTCCTTGAGCCACCTTGGGCGCATGAAACGGTGAGCTAAGGTTAGCATGGAGTTCGACCAAGAGATTGGAACAAGAAACCGCAGCCATAACTGCATCTAGCACCGAACACAATCGTCTCCTTCAACCTGTTCGTGAGGTAGAAGCTGCTGCAAGCCGCTGGTCTGACCTAGGGCTGTTTGGCACATGATAGAGCAAGATAAGACCAACACGAAGCTCGGCCTTGAAGGTAGAATGAGAATCCATAGCTAATAGCTTGATTTGACATTTTATCGAGCTTCCTCCTCAATTGTTGCGTAAAACATTGCAACCAGGGCTGTCCGGAGGTAGAAGACAACCCAATAGATGCCCAAAAACGGGTGTCTGAACACGTTTCCAGGGGTATTCAGACATTTTGAACCGCGGTGAGTAGAATTTCACTCCCATTCACATGATTTAACTCGAATAATCAGACGTTTCAGTTAAAAGTAGTGTTATTCACAGATGTCAGTGTTTACCCAGGTGCCGGGCAGTGCCGACACTGCTCGACTCCTAATTTGCACGTTTAAATTATTAACGCCTGCTCGATACTAATTAGTTGACTGATATGTGCGATGGGATTTAGTGAAATTACACGATCGATCGAACCTAGTTTACTCGATTAAATGTCAAAATCAGTAGTGCACAACCAGAAAAATGTTCCATAGTAGAATTTGGTCTAAAGCTCTAAAACCCTACCTTTCTTACTCCTTATGTTTAGGATTTGCTCATTTGATGAAGAAAGGTGCTAGATGGATGAATTCATAGCTTATTCTTAGATTTCTTCTGTGTGTGGTTCCATCTTCTCATTAGAGGCAAGTTTTATAACTTGCTCCATGTTTATTGCTTATCATAAGCTTTCTAGATCATGTTCTTGCTTGAAAATGATGATCCATGCACTCAAAAGTTATGCTTGACTTGGATTTCGATTTTTATAATGTTCCCTATTCTGATTTCAGTTATATATAAACCTGTGATCATGTGTATGTTATTCCTAAGATATAATATGACTTATATCAGGTTGTTTTGACAACCTATGGTGCTAAGCACCTATCAAACAACAGTCAATTTTAGGGTTTAAAGCTGATTTCTTCTATAAACCATGACCCAATGGTGGTACCATTGCAACAACCCTATGGTGTTGTCTTCATAACAACTCGTGGCCGTGATCAAAGGTTTCAGATGATGGTGACAACCTATGGTCACTCCTTAGGTCAGGTTTTGGATCAATTAAAAGTATAATGATCAATCATCAAGTACACTAGTGATGATATCAATCAATGATGACATCAACTTAATATTTGATGTTGATTAATGAATATATTATTGATCTAACAACCTATAGTGATTTAATTATGGTGGATAATATCTCTACAATCTATAGTGAGTTAATCATATAGTTTTAGCATCAATTGAGACTTAGACTAATGGTTTCTTGGGTCACTTGATGCAATGGTCAGACCTATACTGTAATTGATGGTTTTAACATGTGAACTTGACCCAATGGTTGAGATCTACTGTTTATTCCTCCATTAAGGTGGAATGATGGCTAATGTAATATGTTGATCCTAATAATGTGATTTAGATGGTTTCCTTTATATGATCAACTTAAGGAGCTTAATTGTTGACAATGGATGACTTGTTTTAACTGAATAGTCGATTGTGAGTTTTACCCTACTCTCAATGGAACTTTTTGTATCAATTATAAAGGGATGTCTAGGGTTAGATGGTGACTCCTTCTAGAGCACAAATAAAGGACTTCATAGGTGGTTTATCCAAGGTGTTTACTTATGTAAACAACCAAAGGTCTTACCTTTTAAACATCCAATGGTTCTGAGTGACATTGTGGTATGGTGATACATGTTGAATGATGATGAAACAAATGGAGGGTTACCCTTAATAAGGTAGCCTTACCTATTCACTCATATAGTTGAAAGGGATGATAACCATATTGTGTTGATATGTAACCCTAATGAGGTATAGGTTGTTATATCTAGCTTTAATATAACTAAATGATGGTAATTGGGTATGAATAGTCCTTGAATGACTAATACAACCATGGAGTACTCTATTATTGTTGAAACCCTAGTATGCTATAACCTGATGATTACACCTTGATTTAGGTGTGGGTTCATACTTGCGAATAGTATGGAATGTGATGGTAATGTTTCACCTTATGCATCCATGATCCAACGGGGATGCCGTGAGTTAGGGTTTGGGTATGAGTGCTGATTAGTAACATTGATATAATTTATCATGTTGAACCTAACTCTAATGCAATTAGATAAAGATAGGTATTCATGTTTACCATTCTTATACGATGGAATGATGGTAGAATAACCTCCTTACTATGATCATAACCTTGATATGTTAATTGGTAGTTATTATAGTCACATGGTTGATACTTTCTTATGCTAAACATGTG
This sequence comes from Alisma plantago-aquatica, assembly GCA_963693085.1. Taxonomy (NCBI): domain Eukaryota; kingdom Viridiplantae; phylum Streptophyta; class Magnoliopsida; order Alismatales; family Alismataceae; genus Alisma; species Alisma plantago-aquatica. Next base: position 303,176,138 of record OY856411.1, on the reverse strand, counting down.
TATAATGAATATGATGAGAGTTAATCATATCTAGATTCCTTGCATGTTGATGTAATAAAGGAATGTTCTTAATGTTAATATAACCTTGCTATGATTGTTTATGAATACCACCTAGCTCATAAATGCAATATTGTACTGATCTGGTGTATTATATATAATTGATGTTGTTGAGCCTTGTTATAAGGCATGCAAAGATAATGATGATCTTGAAGGGAATAATATGATGGTCTTAATGACCTTTGGGCATGGTTGAGCCCTGAATGAGGTGTAATCCTCTCATGTTGATAAGGGTTGATACCCTGTGATATTTTGAAAAAGATTTATATCTGGTGATAGTATGATGACTAGTGTAAGGACCCTGACCTCCGTTTAGGGTTTACCCTGTTTGCTTTGCTTAACCTTGATGCTTTGATGTTTGTTAATCACCTTTAGTGGTGATTAGGGTTTGTTGGTGCCTTGTTGAGAGTTGGAGGTGCTACTTGCAATTAACCCAAGTCTAGGGTTTGTGAGCAAGTTTGCCACCTTGTGAGGTGTTCCTCCCTCTCCTTGCTTCCTCTAGTGTTGAGGGGAAGGTTTGGGCTTGTTGCTTGAGTTCCTTTGGGATTGGTTGAGCTTGTTGGGCCTTGTGGTGCCTTTCCCTTGCTTGGTTGAACCTTGTGTCGGGCAAGAGGGTGCTTGTGTCGGCCTGGGTATGTCACCCAGGGTGGTGTGTCGCCCAGTGTGGAGGTGTGTCGGCCTGGAGGAGTGGTGGTGTGTCGCCCATGGAATTTTGACTCTCTTTGACCTCGTTTGTGTCACCACTAGTGGACACTTGGTGCTTGATGCTTGCATGTGGCAATGGCCTTGGACATGTGTTTAGGGCATGCTAGAGTAGTGGTTTTTGCACATAGACAAGTGTCCCTAGGTGGGCGACACCTTGCTTTGCTTTGGTTTCTCCTCCATCCCCTTCTATATATGCATTTCCTTTCCCTTGCTAAGGATCCCTTTAGTTCCTTAGTCTTTCTCTCCTTGGTGCACGACACACTCCCTTCTCTTGCAAGCTTGGTGGCCGATCCTTCTTGGAGTCTCCTTCTTCCTCTAGTGGTGGCCAAACCCTAGAGTGCCTTGCTCTCCTTCTTCCTTAGTGGTGCGTGGAGCTTGGAGCTAGGAGCTTGGAGCTTGCTTAAGGCGGGTTACATAACTCCTAACCCTAACTGCATTACCTTCTTTCTATGTTCTTATATGTTGCTATGATCATGTCGGCCATGTATGTTACTAGCTTTGTTTCTTGCTTAGTTGTTCTTGTTGGCCGAACCATGTGTTCTAGGGTTTCTTGGTGAGCAACACTCTCTTCTCTCCTAGGTCTTGAGGAGTGAGTTTGAGTTCTAGTGTCATGGGCAACACTCCTCTCTCATTTAAGTTGAGAGGTGAGCTTGTGTTCTAGTAACTTGAGCAACACCCTCCTCTCACCATGGACTTGAAGGGTGAGCTTGGTGGTAGTTGTGGACCTTGTTTAGGGTTGTTCCGTGTGTTGCCCGATTGGTGACAAGAGATGTGCAAGACTCCTCTCTCGTTTAAGTTGAGAGGTGAGACATTCTCTTGATCCTTTAGGGTTTTGACACCCTTGAGCTTGAGGTTGGTGGTGACCATGTCGGGATGTATCTAGCCGATATGGCGTTGGTGGTGATGTTGCCCGATATCTTTTCCTTGGTCTAAACTTAAACGTCATGTTGCGTTTGTGATGGACGATACCCCCGGTCCCTAGACCCTTTATGTGTTGGTCGTTAGCATGTGTTGCTGGACGTTACGTTATCCTTGCTGCACCCTTTGGTTACCTGTTGTTAGTTGGGTGCACGACACGTCTGGCTCGAGTGCCCGATATGCCTTTGGACGACACCTGTTGGACATTATGCTTGACTCCTGCCCGACACACCTAGTTCAGGTGGTTAGTTAGTGTTGTTACACCTTTGAGCGTTGGGGTGTTGCAATCTGGACCTGCATTGCTTTGGGTGTTGACCGATACACTTAGTCTGAGATGGTAACCTGGTGCACGACACTAGGGTGCACGATGCCTGTGTTGCACGACACAACGATGGCACAACGCTGCGTTGCCGATATACCTTGAGCCTAGATGCTCGATATGGTGTTTCCCATCATACCCTGGATGTCCGACACCCTAGTGCTTGGTTGTGATGTGTTGGTCTGCCTACCTGACATAAGTTGAGGGTTGGGCGATAGGAGACGATACCCTGCCCAATACTACCTGTGGTGAGGGAAGTGGGCACTATAGTGAGGGTCTTGTTCCTCGTTTGAAACCTGATATGTTGGATTCTATCATGTTTGGTTTATTCTGGTAACTCTTTATATGCTTGATATAGTAGATCACATTCATGTTTTCTCACACGACATTTCATGTGTATATGATCATGTATAATACTATGGAATTGGTAAGCATATGGAATGATTTTCTTAATGATATGAACGATATCTATGATCACAGGTGGAGGCATGAATGATAAAATATATAATCATCAGTACTGCCCTAGGTAGGATAATAAAGCTCTTGTTATTTATCCTGTATGATTGTGTACACTAACCATGCAGGTGTTTCATGCATAGCCAGGTAAAGGACTATGAGGTAATTATGTTTAAGTAACATTGCCCTAATGGTTACTCTTAATGATAAGATAATGCGCATGATGTGTTTTGGGTCTGAGGACTTGAGTGCTGGAATTGTTATCCCATGATGATGATGTAAGCCTTGAGAGGCAGCGACACTATGTGATGAGGGATTGAGATCCCATGGCATGTGATGATCCTTGAGAATGGATATAGATGATTGGCAAGAGGCCACATGGTAACATGTAATGTTGGATCCTTGTGATGGATCAGGATGATGTTGAGTTTCATATTGTTTATTCTTGTTATAATTTGCATGTTATACAACTTGGTTGAATCTTGCAATCCACATAAAATACACTAAATAACTATAGTGGAATATATCATGTAGTTTGCCCTGGCCATAGATCCATCATCGTCAGGAGCTGGTGATGGTGAAACGGGTTCTCTTGCGGGATTACCCGGAGCACATATTGTTGAATATGCGAGGTTTCTCCTATCCTAAAATAGAGAGGGAATCAAGTGCAGCTATGGTTGCAAACTCAGATATATATATATATATATATATATATATATATATATATATATATATTTATATATATATATATGGAGCATGGTGAACATGCCCATGGCTCAGAGTTGATAGAGCATGAATGTGTTCATGGCTCAGAGCACGGTGAACAGGCCCGTGGCTCAGATATACTAGCACCGTGACTCAGATATACTAGCACCGTGACCTGTACCAAGGCGGGCTAGGCATATGGTAGCCTGCGGGAGCTGACCCTGTGGCTGAGGCCACTTAAGCATGAGACTGCGGTCTTGCTTGTGTTTTACTCGTGCACTGACCACGAGGTGGAGAGGTCGTGGAGTCTGGCTCTTCCATTGACCCTGTATGGAACCAGCTTGGGTTTCGCAACCGAAGGTTGGATTTGAGTGGTACGGCTCACTTCCTCAGGGCATAATAATATGTAATCCAGCCGCTTAGTATTTACTGCTTAAGACAAACACGAAACATTGGTTGAGGCCTTGCTTGTGTAGTTAATCCCGTTATATCTTGTAGTTGCTTATATGTTCCTCATGTTATGAGGTAATATCTTATAAATCCTATCTTGTAATCATGTTCCATAAAGAAATAATTGGTGATATGCCTTCCGTACATTATGGTAAGCTTGACGGTATGAATAGCTTTACTTTATAAACTGCTCTTATTATACCCTTTATCAGTTATCTGCTGTTGTTGCTTTATCTTTCTGAGGTTTTGTAGTTTCGACAGGGAGTTATGTTTCTCGCTGGGACTGTGTGTCTCACCCCGCTGGTTTACACCCTTTTTAGGTGGTCGAGCTAGGCGCTGTGGTGGTCGCGAAGTTGCGGCCGAGCAGCAAGGCGAGCGATAGAAGGCAAGCGATGGATATGCTGCTGTTTTGGATGTTTTGTAGTAGAGTCTAGAGTCATCCCTATACTCTCAGGTCCTTGGGAGCGTTTTGACGTTGTTTCACGATGTATAGCTATTGATCCTTTGTATATCCTGCTACTGGACGGATGTGGGCCTTTATGTACATATAAACAGGTGATGAACTCATGTGATGACAAGACCGCTGTTCTTCTAAGCTATGGACATGTATCAAGGCTTGAAAATGTTTATATAACCTATTTCCTTGTAGGATGTGGACTTAAATGTAATAGTTTTCTCAGTTTACCTACTTTCCGCAATCAGTTTTTATTAACCTGTGTTTTGATAATCTGTGGTTATGGTGTTTTCCGCACGTTTTCTCATAACACCTCGCTGTCTATGTGATAGTGGGATGTGTTGCCACACGTTTTGGTATCAGAGCTCTAGGTTCGCTGAGTCTACAGGGATTTAGGACTAGGTTGTGTCTGTTCTTGTGAGTTTTCCAGATTTTCTCACAATTATCTTCTGCCCTCAGTGGAAGAAAAGCCAAGATGTCTGGAAACCATGAAGAACATGTTGCTGAGAACAATGATGTTGCATCAGTTGATGGAGCTATGGAGAAGGCACATGAAGATCAGGTGCCTGAGGTCCCCCAACCTGACCCAGCCATTCTTGAACATCCTGCCTATCAACAACTTATGGGGCAGATAATGGCTACGATGAATCTCATGGTAGAGAGATTGCCAGTGCCTCCGCCGAGAGCACAGGCTCCCCATGGTGAAACATTGGGTATTGGGAAGACCTTTGAGCGGCTTCGCCGAGTCGAAGCTTCAGATTATGCTGGAACGGCTGATCCAACGGATGCAGATCTGTGGCTAAAAAGTCTTGAGAAGGCTTTCCGGATCCTCGACATCCCCGAAGCAGACAAAGTAAAGCACGCTATCTACCTCCTGAAGGGTAGTACTGGTCACCGGTGGACCATCGAAGAAGAGAAGCAACCTGGTGAGGTGATCGGTTGGGAGGTTTTCTGGCGTGAGTTCGTCAGCAGATACTTTCCAAAGACGTATCTGGATGAGAAGATCAGTTAGTTTGAGTGTTTACACCAAGGAACGATGAACATCACTGAGTATGAGGCTAAGTTCATGGATCTATTGAGGTTTTATCCTCACATGGCGGCGACAGATGAAGAGCGAATCAGACATTTCGAGAAAGGTCTGAGTTCTGAGCTGACAACACCTGTTTCTACGTTGGAGAATCGGGAGCAGTTTGCTATGTTTGTGGAATCTGTCCGGAGGATCGAATGATCAGTAAGGGAGAAAAGAGAGACTATGTCTAAGAAGAGGCCTGCTCAGTTTCAGGGACAAAGGTTTGGTGGCTTCAAGAAGCCAAGGTTTTCAACACCGTCAGTGATGAGAGGTTCCAGTGCACCATCACAACGGTCCTCGAGTAAGGGAAGAGGTTATGTTTCTTCACCATCAAAGGCACACAGTACATCTTCTGTGGTAGTGACAGGGACATCTAGGCCACAGTTTGATGATAGGGCATGCCATTAGTGTGGGCAGATTGGGCATTTCAGGTTCAATTTCCCGAATGGAGATGTCGAACTGACACAACAACTGACGTAGAATCATCAAGGGTCTGATAGACAGCAGCCCAGTGGTAGCAGAGGGCGAGGACGTGGTCAAGCGTCGCAAGCTGGATCGTCTGCTTAAGGAAGCAGAGGACGTGGACAACAAGCAACAACTCGATTCTATGCTATGAGTCAGCTGGAGGTGATAGTCAACTCGCAAGTAGTGACAGATCAGATGGAGTTATTTCATTCTGATATGTCTTCTTCTTGCTTTATATCTGTTCTGGTTGACCCGGGTGCTACACACTCTTTTATCGCCTATAGTATGCTTGAGAACTGTCGTTTACCTATAAGTTGTAAGAAAGGTTGTTTGCTATTAGAAACCCCTCTTGCTGGTTCCTCGATGCTTCGATGTGTGGTTTTGATGTTATCCTTGGGATGGACACCTTAGAGAAGTATAAGGTGGTTTTGGACTGTGGTTCCAAGTAGGCAGTGTTTGATGATGGTGGAGAAAAGTGGATCTTTCAGGGAAATAGGAAGATTCTTCCGACGTGTCTAGTATCCGCTATGGTGGCAGATAGGTTGTTACGACAAGGATGTGAGGTGTTCTTAGCTCACATTGTGGATACCGTTGTGGATACCAAGGCGAATGGCCCTAGCCTGGAGGAGGTGTCGGTTGTCCGAGAGTTTGCGGATGTGTTTCCCAAAGAGTTCCCTGGTGTTCCTCCGCCACGAGAGATTGATTTTGAGATCAATCTGGTTCTAGGAACGTAACCAGTTGCACAGACACTGTATAGGATGGCTCTAGTAGAGATGGCAGAGCTTAAGAAGTAGTTGCAAGAGTTGTTGGAGAAAGGTTTCATCTGACCGAGCACATCTCCTTGGGGTGCTCCAGTGTTGTTCGTCAAGAAGAAGGACGGATCGATGCAGTTGTGTATAGATTACTGGTAGTTAAACAAGGTCACGATCAAGAACAAGTACCCATTTCCGAGGATAGATGATCTATTCGATCAGTTGCATGGTGCTACAGTGTTTTCAAAGATCGATCTACGGTCCGGATATCATCAGTTGAGGATAAAGGTGGATGACATACCAAAGTCAGCTTTTAGGATGAGGTATGGTCACTTCGAGTTTGTGGTTATGCCGTTTGGGCTAACCAATGCACCTGCTGCTTTCATAGACTTGATGAACAGAGTGTTCCGTCCGTTCCTAGATCAGTTTGTTGTAGTCTTTATAGATGACATCTTGATCTATAGTCGGGACAAGCAAGAGCATGAGTGACATCTTCGACTAGCGTTGACTCTTCTTCACCAACATCAGCTATATGCCAAGTTGAGTAAGTGTGAGTTCTGGTTAGAAGAAGTAACTTTCTTGGGTCATGTGATATCTGCAGAAGGAGTCAAAGTAGACCCGAAGAAGGTTGAGTCTATTGCAGAATGGGAACAGCCGAAGACGCCAAAAGAAGTTCTTAGTTTCCTGGGTTTAGTAGGATACTACCAGAGGTTTATCAAGGACTTCAGTGCGATTGCGTTGCTGATGACAAAGTTGACAAGAAAAGATGTACCTTTTGTCTGGGATGATCGTTTCTTGCAAGCTTTCCAGAGTCTGAAGGAAAAGTTGACCAGTGCTCCAGTGTTAATCCTGCCAGAGCCTGGAAGGGGCTACGTTGTTTTCTGTGATGCTTCCAAGAAAGGTTTAGGTTGTGCGCTGATGCAAGAAGATCATGTGGTTTCTTTTGCTTCACGACAGCTTAAGAAACATGAGGAGAACTATCCGACTCATGATTTGGAGTTGGCAGTAGTGTTCATGCGCTAAAGATTTGGAGACACTATCTTTATGGGGAAGTGTGTCAGATCTTTACGGATCATAATAATCTGAAGTACATCTTTTCGTAGCATGAGTTGAACATGCGATAACGTCGATGGATGGAGCTAGTCAATGATTACGATTTCACCATCGAGTATCATCTGGGTAAGGTGAATGTGGTGGCTAATGTGCTTAGCCGAAAGTCTTCTTCTTTTCGTTCAAGGAAGGCACAGTTGAGTTCTGTAGTATGTCATAGACGGGATATGCTTGTTTCCCTGCGGCAGATGAATGTGCATATGGAAGTCTCCTTGTTAGCTAGACTCTTAGCACAGATGCAAGTCAAGCCTACGCTGAGACAATATATCAAGGATGCACAACAGACAGATGATACGGTACAGTCGATCAGATCAGAGTTCAGTAGCGAAAAGCGTGATAGATTCCATGAGTCTGAGGATGGACTAGTTTGCTATCATGATAGGATGGTGGTCCCTGATGATGATGATCTGAGGAAGTTAGTGCCTGAGGAAGCACACACGTCGATGTATGCTATGCATCTGAGAGTCACCAAGATGTATCATAGTCTGAAAGACTTGTATTGGTGGCCCGACTTGAAGAAAGATGTAGCTGAGTTCGTGGCTAAGTGTGCAGTATGTCAACAAGTCAAGGCTGAACCTCAAAAGCCAGCAGGTACGTTGCAACCCCTGCCGATACTGCAGTGGAAATGAGATCATATAACCATGGAATTGGTAGTTGGTCTACCCAGGACAACTAGGAATCATGATTCCATTTGGGTCATAGTGGACAGATTGACGAAGTCTGCCCATTTCATACCAGTGAAGACAATGTATACAACTGAGAAGCTCGCTCGAGTATATGTGGATGAGATAGTGTGGTTGCATGGTGTGCCAGCGACGATAGTTTCTGACCGAGGTCCTCAGTTCACGAGTCGTTTCTGGGAACAGTTGCACAAAGCATTGGGAACGCAATCGAGGTTCAGTACCGCCTTCCACCCACAGACAGATGGACAGTCTGAGAGGACTATTCAGATTTTGGAGGATCTCCTTCGAGCTTGTGTTTTGCAGTTCCTAGGCAGTTGGGACGTACACCTCAGTTTGATAGAGTTTGCCTACAACAACGTTTATCAACGAAGTATTGATATGGCTCCCTATGAGGCCTTATATGGCAGGAAGTACATATCTCCTTTATGTTGGTATGAGTCTGGTGAATATCAGCTTTTGGGTCCTAAGTTAGTACAACAGACGACATAAAAGATTAAGGTGATACAACAACAGTTGAAAGCGGCACAGGAAAGGCAGAAGTCTTACGCAGACAATCGCCGACGACCTCTGGAGTTCCAGGTAGGAGATAAAGTGTATCTTAAAGTCTCGCCGTGGAAAGGTGTGCTGAGGTTTGGCCGGAAGGGTAAGCTAGCACCCAAATATATGGGGCCTTACCCAGTCACAACATGTATGGGCAAGGTAGCTTAAGAGTTAGAGCTGCCGCCAGAGTTACACAGGTTACATCCAGTTTTCCATGTCAGTATGCTGAAGAAAAGTCATCCAGATTCAGGAACAGTAATACAGCTAGATTAAGTTGAGCTTGATGAATATGTGACCTACGAGGAAGGTCCTGTGATGATCCTTGACAGAAGAGTTAAGAAGCTGAAGAGGAAGGATCTGGTTCTTGTGAAGGTTCTTTGGCATCATCGTGGCATTGAGGAAGCAACGTGGGAGCTTGAGGAAGAGATGAGGAGGAAGTATCCCTCACTTATCTCTTCGGATTTTGGGGACGAAATCCCTTTGTAGGGGGTTAGCTTGTAAGGACCCTGACCTCCGTTTAGGGTTTACCCTGTTTGCTTTGCTTATCCTTGATGCTTTGATGCTTGTTAATCACCTTTAGTGGTGATTAGGGTTTGTTGGTGCCTTGTTGAGAGTTGGAGGTGCTACTTGCAATTAACCCAAGTCTAGGGTTTGTGAGCAAGTTTGCCACCTTGTGAGGTGTTCCTCCCTCTCCTTGCTTCCTCTAGTGTTGAGGGGAAGGTTTGGGCTCGTTGCTTGAGTTCCTTTGGGCTTGGTTGAGCTTGTTGGGCCTTGTGGTGCCTTGCCCTTCCTTGGTTGAACCTTGTGTCAGCAAGAGGGTGCTTGTGTCAGCCTGGGTATTTCGCCCAGGGTGGTGTGTCGCCCAATGTGGAGGTGTGTTGGCCTGGAGGAGTGGTGGTGTGTCGCCCATGGACCTTTGACTCTCTTTGACCTCGTTTGTGTCACCACTAGTGGACACTTGGTGCTTGATGCTTGCATGTGGAAATGGCCTTGGACATGTGTTTAGGGCATGCTAGAGTGGTGGTTTTTGCACATAGACAAGTGTCCCTAGGTGGGCGACATCTTGCTTTGCTTTGCTTTGGTTTCTCTTCCATCCCCTTCTATATATGTGTTTCCTTTCCCTTGCTAAGGATCCCTTTATTCCTTAGTCTTTCTCTCCTTGGTGCACGACACACTCCCTTCTCTTGCAAGCTTGGTGGCCGATCCTTCTTGGAGTCTCCTTCTTCCTCTAGTGGTGGCCGAACCCTAGAGTGCCTTGCTCTCCTTATTCCTTGGTGGTGCGTGGAGCTTGGATCTTGCTTAAGGAGGGTTACATAACTCCTAACCCTAACTGCATTACCTTCTTTCTATGTTCTTATATGTTGCTATGATCATGTCGGCCATGTATGTTACTAGCTTTGTTTCTTGCTTAGTTGTTCTTGTTGGCCGAACCATGTGTTCCAGGGTTTCTTGGTCAGCAACACTCTCTTCTCTCCTAGGTTTTGAGGAGTGAGTTTGAGTTCTAGTGTCATGGGCAACACTCCTCTCTCATTTAAGTTGAGAGGTGATCTTGTGTTCTAGTAACTTGAGCAACACCCTCCTCTCACCATGGACTTGAAGGGTGAGCTTGGTGGTAGTTGGGGACCTTGTTTAGGGTTGTTCCGTGTGTTGCCCGATTGGTGACAAGAGATGTGCAAGACTCCTCTCTCGTTTAAGTTGAGAGGTGAGCCATTCTCTTGACCCTTTAGGGTTTTGACACCCTTGAGCTTGAAGTTGGTGGTGACCATGTCAGGATGTATCTAGCCGATATGGCGTTGGTAGTGATGTTTCCTGATATCTTTTCCTTGGTCTAACCTTGGACGTCATGTTGCGTTTGTGATGGACGATACCCCTGGTCCCTAACCCCTTTATGTGTTGGTCGTTAGCATGTGTTGCTGGATGTTACGTTATCCTTGCTGCACCCCTTGGTTTCCTGTTGTTAGTTGGGTGCATGACACGTCTGGCTCGAGTGCCCGATATGCCTTTGGACGACACCTGTTGGATGTTATGCTTGACTCCTACTCGACACACCTAGTTCAGGTGGTTAGTTAGTGTTGTTACACCTTTGAGCATTGGGGCGTTGCAATTTGGACCTGCGTTGCTTTGGGTGTTGACCGATACACTTAGTCTGAGATGGTAACCTGGTGCACGACACTAGGGTGCACGGTGCCTATGTTGCACAACACAGCGATGACACAACACTGCGTTGCCGATATACCTTGAGCCTAGATGCCCGATATGATGTTGCCCATCATACCCTGGATGTCCGACACCCTAGTGCTTGGTTGTGATGTGTTGGTTTGCCTACCCGACATGAGTTGAGGGTTGGGCGATAGGAGACGATACCCTGCCCAATACTACCTGTGGTGAGGGAAGTGGGTGCTATAGTGAGGGTCTTGTTCCTCGTTTGAAACCCGATATGTTGGATTCTATCATGTTTGGTTTATTCTGGTAACTCTTGATATGCTTGATATAGTAGATCACATTCATGTTTTCTCACACGACATTTCATGTGTATATGATCATGTATAATGCTATGGAAATGGTAAGCATATGGAATGATTTGCTTAATGATATGAATGATATCTATGATCACAGGTGGAGGCATGAATGATAAAATATATAATCATCAGTACTGCCCTAGGTAGGATAATAAAGCTCTTGTTATTTATCCTGGATGATTGTATACACTAACCATGCATGTGTTTCATGCATAGCCAGGTAAAGGACTATGAGGTAATTATGTTTAAGTAACAGTGCCATGATGGTTACTCTTGATGATAAGATAATGTGCATGATGTGTTTTGGGTCTGAGGACTTGAGTGTTGGAATTGTTATCCCATGATGATGATGTAAGCCTTGAGAGGAAGCGACACTATGTGATGAGGGATTGAGATCCCATGGCATGTGATGATCCTTGAGAATGGATCTAGATGATTGGCAAGATGCCAAGTGGTAACATGTAATGTTGGATCCTTGTGATGGATCATGATGGTGTTGAGTTTCATATTGTTTATTCTTGTTATAGTTTTCATGTTATACAACTTGGTTGAATCTTGCAATCCACATAAAATACACTAATTAACTACAGTGGAATATATCATGTAGTTTGCCCTGGCCATAGATCCATCATCATCAGGAGCTGGTGATGGTGAAACGGGTTCTCCTTCGGGATTACCCAGAGCGCATATTGTTGAATATGCAAGGTTTCTCCTAGCCTGAAATAGAGAGGGAATCAAGTGCAGCTACGGTTGCAAACTCAAATATATATATGGAGCATGGTGAACAGGCCCATGGCTCAGAGTTGATAGAGCATGAATGTGTTCATGGCTGAGAGCACGGTGAATAGGCCCGTGGCTCAGATATACTAGCGCCGTGACTTGTACCAAGGCGGGCTAGGCAGAGGGTAGCCTGCGGGAGATGACCCTGTGGCTGAGGCCACTTAAGCATGAGACTGCGGTCCTGCTTGTGTTTTACTCGTGCACTGACCACGAGGCAGAGAGGTCGTGGAGTCCGGCTCTTCCATTGACCCTGTATGGCACCGACTTGGGTTTCACAATCGAAGGTTAGATTTGAGTGGTACGAATCACTTCCTCAGGGCATAATAATACGTAATCCAGCCACTTAGTATTTACTGCTTAAGACAAACATGAAACATTGGTTGAGGCCTTGCTTGTGTAGTTAATCCCGTTATATCTTGAAGTTGCTTATATGTTCCTCATGTTATGAGTTAATATCTTATAAATCTTATCTTGTAATCATGTTCCATAAAGAAATAATTGGTGATATGCCTTCCGTACATTCTGGTAAGCTTGACGGTATGAATATCTTTACTTTATAAACTGCTCTTATTATATCCTTTATCAGTTATCTGGTATTGTTGCTTTATCTTTCTGAGGTTTTGTAGTTTCGGCGGGGAGTTATGTTTCTCGCTGGGACTGTGTGTCTCACCCCGCTGGTTTACACCCTTTTTAGGTGGTCGAGCTAGGCTTGGTGGTGGTCGCGGAGTTGCGGCCGAGCAGCAAGACGAGCGGTAGAAGGCAAGCGATGGATATGCTGCTGTTTTGGATGTTTTTTAGTAGAGTCTAGAGTCATCCCTGTACTCTCAGGTCCTTGGGAGTGTTTTGATGTTGTTTCACGATGTATAGCTGTTGATCCTTTGTATATCTTGTTGCTGGCCGGATGTGGGCCTTTATGTACATATAAATAGGTGATGAACTCATGTGATGACAAGACGACTGTTCTTCTAAGCTATGGACACGTATCAAGGCTTGAAAATGTTTATATAACCTATTTCCTTGCAAGATGTGGACTTAAATGTAATAGTTTTCTCAGTTTACCTACTTTCCACAATCGGTTTTTATTAACCCGTGTTTTGATAATCTGTGGTTATGGTGTTTTCCGCACATTTTTGCGTAACACCTCGCTGTCTATGTGATAGTGGGATGTGTTGCCACAACTAGTGTGGTCTCATGAATGGAAAGTGAATAGTACCATGTGATGATGAGATGAGAAATTATGTTTCACACATTTTATATCTTTTCAAAGTTTTGATATTTATATGCTTGCTAGAAGTAAATTAGGGTTTGTATGTCCACTTGTTTGATGCAACCTTAATTCACCCAATTGGCATAACTAATCAAGTGCAACTCTAATCATGTAGTGCCCTATGTCGTAGAACCATCTTCAGTGTCAGAACTTTTTGGATGGTGAAATGAGTATTCATAAGGGAAACTCAGAGCGCATATTGTTGAATATGCGGGGGTGGCAGGTTGAGGATATATCCTTGTCATCCACAATGTAGATTGTGGAGGTTGGCTATGGTCATGCCTCATACATCTGATGTGATTGAGAACGGCTACGGTCGTGTCTCGATGATTATAACATGATGTGATTAGAGGACAACTACGGTTGTACCTCAGTGTTTGGGTTTGAATACCCTGGTTTCTAGTGCCATGACCTGTACTAAGGTCGGACTAGTGGTTTTCAGCTAGACTATATGTCACTGTGGTGGTAGCTTTGACTAATATATCACTGCCTTTTTACTCGTACTGACCGAGGGGAAGAGATCTTAGGATACCGGCACTCCTAGATCTTATACAGAACCAAATAGCCCTTCGAAGGGGTCGGTTGGACTTTGAATGGTATAATTCAACTTCCCTAGGGCGTAATAAAAGATTTAATACAGCCGTGTAACATATTTGTTTAGGGTTATACACGACATTTCACATTGGATGATAACCCTTGTTTGTTCTCTTTACATAAATATGATGCTTAGTGTAATTAAGAGATAATAATTATTCTTATGTTGTGGATCATAAGATTGTAAATGTGTACATACAATAGTCATGCTTATGTTGATAACTATACTTCTATGACTGATTATAATCATGATGCTAGATATCTCATGTTGTTAGTTATGTTTAGCATGCTAGCCATGCCTTTGTAACTAGAGATGCGTATACTACTAATTATGCTTATCCAGGTAGTTGTTCTTATGTTGTTAGCTCTTCTTATAATGTTGATATGTTCAACCAATTAGACATGCTCATGTTGTTAGCTATGCTGTGTTACTAGACTTGCTCATGATGCTAGAATTGCATATGCTACTGAACTGCTTATATTGTCAACAAGATAAAGGATGATAGTCTGGTTAATAATGATAGTTATTATCTGCTCCTTTATGTATTTTGTTAATGATCAATACTATTAATCTTATTTGTTATATCTGATTAAACTTCTTAATTGTTTAATTACATAAAAATGTTGTAATCAATAAACGTTGTTGATTTTTATATCTCTTGCTGGGACTGGGTCTCACCCTTGTGATTCGCCACATTTTTTAGGTAATCAACAGTGACGACAATAGAACCATGGAAGTAAAGAGGAACTATAATAATGAATATTTGATAAAGTTGACTAAATGTCTAGTTTGTCATAGAGTCGTCCCTGTACTCTCAGGTCCGGGTAGGAAAAGTTTGTATATGGTGTTTCAAATGAATCGGGATTTTGTTAGCATGTTAATGCTTGTTTGTGTGATATATACGAATATTGTTCTTCTGTGTATATATGTTGTGGCTAAGGCAATAGAACATTTGTATAAAATTCTTGGCCTAGTATGGTTATAAGAGATGCTGGTCACTCATGAAAATGTTTTTGAGTAGGTGCTGACATTGAAATCGGTTTTAATTTACCCATATTTTTGGGTATGTGATTAATTAGTGATTAATTGTGTTTTATGTTTTGAGTAATCTCATTTAGCGTGACGGGTCCCGACACCCAAACCCTAACTCACGACATCCCCATTGGATCATGGATGCATAAGGTGAAGCATCACCATCACATTCCATACTATTCTCAAGTATAAACCCACACATAAATCAAGGTGTAACCATCAGTTTATAGCATACTAGGGCTTCAACAACAACAAGAGAGAACTCAATTATTGTATTAATCATTCAAGGACTATTCTTACCCAATTACCATCATTTAGTTATATTAAAGCTAGGTATAGCAAGCTATACCTCATTAGGGTTACATATCAACACAATATGATTATCATCCCTTCTATTCATATGAGTGAATAGGTACAACTACCTTATTAAGGGTAACCTTCCATTTGTTCCATCATCATTCAACCCATATGACCATACCACAATGTCACCCAGAACCATTAGATGTTTAAAAGGTAAGACCATTAATTGTTTACATAAGTAAACACCTTAGATAAACCACCTATGAAGTCCTTGATTTGTGCTCTAGAAAGAGTCACCATCTAACTCTAGACATACCTTGATTAACAACACAAAAAGTTCCATTGAGAGTAGGGTAAAACCCACAATCAACTGTTCATTTAAAACAAGCCATCCATTGTCAACAATTAAGCTCCTTAAGTTGATCATATAAAGGAAACCATCTAAATCACATTATTAGGACCAACATATTACATTAGCCATAATTCCACTTTATTGGAGAAATAAATAGTATATCTTGACCATTGGGTCAAGTTCATATATTAAAACCATCAATTACAGTATAGGTCCGACCATTGCACCAAAAGACCCAAGAAACCATTGGTCTAAGGCTTAATTGATGATACAACTACAATGCTTGACTCAAAATAGGTTTTATAGACCTGATCCACCATCATTAGTAACCATTAAATCACCATAGGTTGTTAGATCAACACTATATTCATTAATCAACATCAAATATTAATTAAGCTAATGTCGTCATTGATTGATAACATCAGTAGGGTACTTAATAGTTGATAATTAAACTTCTAATTGGTACAAAACCTGACCTAAGGGGGTGAACATAGGTTGTAACCATAATTTGACACCCTTGATCATGACCATAAGTTTTTATAAAGATAACACCATAGGGTTATTGCAATGGTACCATCATCGGGTCATGGTTTATAGAAGAAATCATCTTTAAACCCTAAATTGACCATTGTTTGATAGGTGCTTAGCACCATAGGTTGTCAAAACAACCTGATCCAAGTCATATTATACCTTAGTAATAATGTAAACATGATCACAGGTTCATCTAGAACTGAAATCAGAACAAGGAACATTATAAAAGTTGAAATCCAAGTCAAGCATAGCTTTTTAGTGCATAAATCATCATTTTCAAGCAAGAACATGAGTTAGTAAGCTTATGGTAAGCAATAAACGCGGAGCAAGTTATAAAAATTACCTATAATGAGAAGATGAAACCCCACATAGAAGAAATATCGAGCAGGTAGGGTAGAAAATACAAGAATAAGCTCTAAATTCGTCCATCTAGCACCTTTCTTCATCAAATGAGCAAACCCTAAGCATAAGGAGCAAGAAAGGTAGGGTTTTAGAGATTTAGAGCAAATTCTACCATGGAACAACAAGGTTCCGACCTGGAGGAAGGTCTAAGGAAGGATAAGAGCAAGATAAATGGAGAAGGAAGGAATAAAATAACTTGCCTTGGTCAAAATCCCTAGAAGATGACCTTGGGAACCCTAGGTAGGGCTAAATGGAGTCGTAGGAGACCTTCTTCTCCAAAAAGGGATTGTATTCTACCTTAGAGTAGTTGGTTCCAAAGAAAAACAGAGTGGATTAATTGCTACAAGTTACAGGAAAGAGAAAGCAAGCATATTTTTTTATTTGGGCAAGGAAGAGGCAAATATAGCCCATGGATAAGGATAGAAGCAAGCATGAGGTGTAAAAGTAGCTTCCCCATGTGTTTATGGCCTTAAACTATTAAGAATATACAATAACACACACAAGAAGCTCCCCCACCATCCCTATTGACCTGATTAGATTTCCTTTGTCGAAATTCCCAGCCAATCACATAATTCATTAGTTGATAGCTACTAAAAGTAGCTCATCTGTGAAGGGGTAAACCCTAAAATACCCTTGATGAAAATACCTTAAAACAATGGCTCAACTAGGAGCCCCATGGCTCAAAAATCTCAACAATGATAATATAAAATATAAAGAACATAATGTATGTGACAAATTGCAAATAAAACCCCTCAATTGGGTAAATTGCAGAAAAGTCCAAAATTTACAAAAAATTGCATAACTTGCTCAAACAGTGTCCAAATTGGACCAAATTTGAAAATTAATTTTGTCTTATGATTTAAAAACATATCAAAAGGCTATATTAGGGTTATAAGCATTCAATTATGGTAATTAATCTCATTCAACTCATTAAGCAAGTTGATCTTTTTATCTAATCATGTGTTATAATGCCCAAGTTGTTGTTTTCTCTTCAAACAACACCCCCGACATCTATTAGTTCAGCCTTGGATAATTTTGATCATGGGCTTCTACAATGTCAATCACGTATTGTGGTTGGTAATGTTCCATGATTAAGTGATCTACAGTGGCACTTGGTCACATTTCTAATGCACCTTGGAGGGTTTGGCATCAGAACTCTACATTGATATCAACATGTTTACTTATCTTTCCTCTCAGATTCACACTCAAAACTCCAAGACCACATCCCACGAGAGTTTGGATCTATGATTATAGGAGGATCTTTTGTTACTACACATGATGCCATCCATAAGATCTTGCCATTCTTTTTCCGGTCCCAATTATCACATACACCTTCTTCAGCTCCAAAGACCCAATATATTTTGGTAGATGTTTACTACAAAACTATTATCTAGTAATTCACTACAAATTTCCTCTCTCAGTGGAAACTAGATACCCTCACTTCTCTCTAATCCGACCATGCACAAGAATTTCTAATTGTCATTCCCATTGATGGGATTGATTTTTTCATGTCACCTATTGAGTATCGAGCGATCCTTCATTATTTTCTTATGATTCCCTTGTATCATAGGTGATAAACGTGGCCCACTTTGCAACATCACAGACCTTGACACCTTTGGTGATTGTGATATTCACTGCCGCATAAGACCTGGACATAAGTTTTGGCCTGGCTTAGTTTGTGATACTCTTTTTGACCTTGCTTCTCGAGATGGGCTAAAGGTCCTAAAAGAGGCTCCTGTGGCCTTTCTTGTCACACAACCCGATGGTGTCCACTCTCAATGTCTTGCTAACATTTTTTTATTTGATTGGATACTTGAGAAACACACCTATGAAGGCCTCAATAGAGTCTCTCCTCTGTATGATGTTCTTTCAAGTAACTTTAAAGTAGGCCAGGAAGGTGGTGATGCCGCTAAACTAAAGGTACAAAAGCATAATGCAACTTGTATAGAAAATCAACATCATCTTTTGCCTTTTATTTGGATACCTTTAGAGTACTTGCTGATGATGCGACCTCTCTGCTGTGATGCCTTCAAAACATCACCAATAGGAACCTTATTCTACCATATTCTTCTTCTTACAGTTTTTCTTTTACATCCATAAGATTTTCTATCTAGAAAGGACTAACAACTTAATTTGTTTCTTTTGCTTCTTTGAAGGCATTTCTATAAATGTTTGATTTATAAAGTATTGCAAAGACAATTTTCTTCCTAAAATTTTGCACTCATCTATCCAATATCAATAATGGTCTCTCTACATATGAAACATCCTAATTCAACCCCACCTCCACTCGTTGTATCGTCTACTCTGTATCAGGTGAGACTTCCTCAATATCGAAACATGGAACATGTTGCACAACCTGTGCAACTCTGGTGGTAATTCTAAGTTGTAATCCACATCTCCAACTCAAGTTGTGATAGGGTAAGGTCCCATAAATATAGGATCCAACTTACTCTTTATCTTGAACCTCGATACACCATTCTGATGGGAAACTCTTAGGTACACATGGCCTCCAACTTGGAACTCCGCAGCCTATGCCAATTTTTCTACATATGACTTTTACCTATCCTGTGCTGCTTTCAACTATTATGGGATCACATTGATCTTCTCTGTAGTCTAGTGAGCCAAATTAGGACCCAACAACTGGTGTTCACCTGCCTTGTACCAATAAAGAGGTGATCTGCAATGCCTATCATACAAAACCTCATATAGTTCCATGTTTGTACTGCTCCACTAATGGTTGTTGTAGGAAAACTCAATCAGACTCACGTGAATTTCCCAACTTCCAAGCAACTGAAGTATACATGCTCTCAATAGATTGTTCAACTTATGAATGGTCCTTTCTGTCTGACCATTAGTATTTGGTCAATAGTTGTATTGAACCTCAACTGTGTCCCTAGCACTACATGTAGATTCTCCCAGAATCTGCTTGTGAACCGAGGACCTCTATTAAATACTACTATAATTAGTATGCCAGCAGACATACTATCTCATCAACATAGATCTGTGCCAAATTTTATGCATCATAGTTGGTATTGATAAAAAATTAGCTGACTTTGTCAACTGATAAATAATCATCCAAACAGAATCATGACCTTAATTATCCTAGGAAGACCAACCACAAATTCCATGGTTATGTGATCCCATTTCCAGTATATGATTGGAAAAGGTTTCAATGTCCATGTAGGTTTATGATGCTCTGCCTTGACATGCTAATAGACTGGACATTTAGAAACAAACTCTACCACATTATTCTTCATACTTGCCCATCAATGCAAGTCCTTGAGATTATGATACATTTTTTACTTCTAGGATGCATAGCATACATTAAGGAACTAGCCTCCTAAAGTACTATCTCCCTCAAACCACCAACATTGGGAACCACCATACGACTGTGAATGCATAATGTCCCATCATTTGTATCATGAAATCCATCATGCTTCCCACTACCTGACTCTAATATAATGTTTTGTATCATAGTATCATCATTCTATGCATATATAATATATTATATCCATGTTAACTTCACCTATAACAATGCCAAAAAAACTGCCAACAAGGAAACTTCCAATTGTACATTCATCTAACGAAGCGACATCAACATGCCCCACTTATGATTAGCCATGGAGTAAAGCTACACTTTGTCTATAGACGATGATAAAGAGGAATATGACTATCTTCTCAATGCATCACCCACTACATTTACCTTTCCTAGATGATAGTACAACCATACAGTCATAGTCCTTGATCAACTCCATAAATCTCCTTTGCCTCATGTTCAACCCCCACTTCAAAGTGATGTAATATAGATTCTTTTAATCTGTGAAGATTTGAACTTCTCTCCATACAGGTAGTTCCTCCAAACCATCAAGACAAGAACTACAGTTGCTAACTCTAGATCATGAGTTTGGTAGTTTTCCTCATGTTTCCTAAGTTTTCGAGAAGCAAAAGAAATCACGTTCTTATCCTACATCAATACACATTCCAACCCATTCTTTGAGGCATAAGACAATGTAACCTTTCCCAGATTATGACAACACCAACACTAGAACACTTGTTAACTTCTCCTTCAACAACTAGAAAGATTGTTGACACTTATCATTCCAGATAAGAGGAACACCCTTCCTAGTCAGTCCGGTCAAAGGTAGAGTGACTGCACTGAAGTTATTGATAAACTTCATGTTATAACTAGCTAAAGTTAGGAAGATTCAAACCTCAATTGATATCTTGTGCTGCTCCCACTCCAACACTGGATTCACCTTCTGAGGGTCTACACAAATACCCTTTTTAGAGATGACATGAACTAGAAAAAACACATTAGTCAACCAAAATTCACAGTTATTAAACTTAGCATATATCCTATGATGCCTTGACAAATTCCATGCCTGACGAAGATGCTTCTCATTTTGATGATTGTCTCTGGAGTATATAAAGATATCATCAATGAACACCACCACAAACTAATCAAGATATGGTCTAAACACTCTGGTCATCAAATCTGTGAACATTATTGGTGCATTACTTTGACCAAACGACATAACCAAAAACTCATAATGGCCATACCTAGACCTAAAATCACTCTTAGGTATGTCATCTGCCTTGATCCTCAACTGGTGATATCCTAACCTCAAGTTTATCTTAGAGAACACTATAGAACCTCTCAACTGGTCAAACAAATCATCTATCATAAACAATAGGTACTTCTTCTTCATTGTAACCTTGTTTAACTGTCTATGGTCTATGCAAAGCCTCATAGTACCATCCTTCTTCTTCAAAAACAACACTGGATCACCCCAAAGGGATGTGCTTGGCCATATGAAACTTTCTTCTTCAAATACTTCATTTCAGCTAGAGCCATCCTATAAGGTACATGCGATATAGGTTGCATGTCAGTAACCTAGATTTATTTCAAAATCAATATCTCTCAGGGGTGGAACACCTGGAAACTCATCGGGAGAAACATACTCAAACTCAAGCATCACTGGTACCTCTTGGATATTAGGACTCCTTACCTTGGTATCCTCCATGTGTCTCAAGAAAGCTTCACACCATTGTCTCATCAACTTCTCTTCTATCACAATCGACACAAACAAGTAGGAAGAATCTTCCTATCTCCTTGGAAAGTCCAAGATCGATCACCATTATAGAACTTCACAATTTTGGAGCGACAATCTAAAACAACCTTGTACTTATCCAAGGTATCCATCCCTTGGATCACATCAAATCCATGCATATCCAGTGGCATAAGATCCACTTAAATGTTGCATCATGAAAGAAAGAACACAAGATGGAAACACCTCTTGCAATACAACGGAAGCAACTAGAGGGGTTTCAAGCAAAGGTTATTGGTTCTACTACAAATAGGCAAGTTACAACTATTTATTACCTCTCAAGTGATAAATGAGTATGTTGCACATGGGTCAACCAAATTAGATACAAAGGTAGATGCAGACAAGTCAGAATGAAAAAGTTCCAATCTGACCTATAGAGACTCATGGGTTGACCACTCCCTCTGAATGAATCATGACATAGAATCTAGCCATTTCCTATTTCGTCCTCGACCTCTACTTGTTGGTCCTAAAGACCATGCTTGCAATGTCTAGACACATCCTTGACTGCCGCCGCTACTATACTGCTGCTTCCATGAGCCTTGTTGGCTTTGCATCAGCAACTTCATAACCTCCTGGTTCTTCATAGGGAAAAACCATTTGACATGCCCAATCTTACCACACTTAAAGCAGTTCCTCGTATCATATTGTTGTCTAGATGGCCCTATCACAAACATTGATCTAGAACTGTTCACCCCAACTGATAGAAATCTACAACCTCTCCCTTTTTTAGAGATACCACTATGAAATTACTTGTGTCCTTGACTAAAAAAATGCTGAACTTTAGTGGTTGTTGATACTGGGGTGCCGACTACCTTTGTTTCATGAAACTACTTGACTGCTATCCCTAGAACTGAGTTGATCTCTTTCATGGACTAGTTTCTCAATGTTCCATAGATGTCCTTTATATCCTCCTAACATACTCCACAAATGCAAAAAAACTTCTCACAAAACCCCATAGCTAACATCATTCATGCCAACTCAGTATTCAAGCCCTTCTCTAACCTTTTAATTGTCTCCTTCACCATCCTTCCACGTGAAGAAAAAACCTTAATAACTCTATAAAATTAGAAATGTAGTCATTCACAAACCATGATGCTTTGGACAACTGATCAAACTAAGCCATCTTATCCTCCATATACATCTCCAAAAAGTAGCAACTGATGAACTCTCATTGAAACCCTTCCCAACTGATTGCCTCACTTGACCTCTTCTCCTCCTCTATGGCCCATAAGTAGCCAACAATACCCTTGAGAAGGTAGATCACATGATTCACCTTACCTCCTCATAAATATTCAGGATCTTGAATGCCTTCTCTAACTCCATATGTTGGGAAATATCGACACAAAATAGGAAGTGAAAACAAAATTTTTATAGCCGTATTCCCATAACTAGCAAGATCGTGTCAAATACTATGTAATGGGAAGGATGGTTTTAACGAGTTCATACCTAATCCTGGAGTAAGTCCAATGACTACAACTCATTGTAGTGCAACTATCTTCAAGTTGGTCTTGGATGGTGTCTACACAACTCCTAGTCTTCACCACGGATGACATACTTAAATAATGTCTACAACAGCTCCTGCGGTCTCACCACAGATTACAGGAGAATGTTGTGCTTCTAGAAGTGGGAAAAGGCCACCTTGCCTCTACAGAAGTCCACACAAACAAACTAGAACTCATGTTGTTCTAGTAGAACAAATAGGAAGGAGTTGTCCCTCTCGTTAGTGTACTAGTCACCAATTTGCTCTCCCATAATTGTTTCTGCCTTGCTATCCCTCCCTTTAGTGGGTAGGATTTTCTCAGGTTCTGTTTAGTTTACCATAACTAGAGAGGACAATTATTGTAAGAGATAATTGAGTTGTGTTATGTGATGCCCCCAATATCCCTCTATTTATAGAAGGGATTAGGGTATGGGTTCCAATCTGTGTGGGAGTGGATGAGATTGGAAGACCATGAATTATTGCAACCTACGAGTGCCAAACCGATCGATTCACATGTGAACCGACCAGTTTGTAGCCTGAACTGATCATTTCACCATGTTTCCCAATTGCATATGAATTGGCAAATTCGATTCCAATTAATGTTCAACATTAATCCTTGGACCAATTGAATTAAGTAAGTGAAACAACCAACTATTCTCACGAATCAAGAAAATCACCAGAAGCTTCGATGGGCATGACTGAGCCGATCGGTTCACTAGGTGAGCCATTCATCTCATCAACCTGAGCCGATCT
Source organism: Alisma plantago-aquatica (assembly GCA_963693085.1). Lineage (NCBI taxonomy): Eukaryota > Viridiplantae > Streptophyta > Magnoliopsida > Alismatales > Alismataceae > Alisma > Alisma plantago-aquatica. The sequence continues at coordinate 303,152,336 of OY856411.1, read as the reverse complement.
ATTCACTCAGTGAGCCAATCGGTTGGTGTCTTGATTCATGCAAAATTTAGTCAATCCAATTTCTAATCAACCAGACACTCCAAACAGTCGTCCCATCGTATGAACCTATCAGTTGGGAGATCAATCAACTGATTTTTTGCTTGAATTGAATACCTAAACACTTGAGTAATCAATCCAATCATCATTCATGATTAAACTCCTCTTCTAGATGAGTTCCTACGTATGTGACCCTATAGGTCCCATATCACATTGGCAGTGAATGTCCATAAATAGCTTATGACATCACAAGTAAAGAGATGTGCCTAGTCACACATCAGTTCTACCCAAGTGAATGGAAAGTTGGAGAACAACTACAACCTATAATCTGTGTAAGGCATTATAGTGATTGTATAATTGCTTTGACTCTGATATCTAGAATGAACTCGAGGAATGGAAATTTCATCCTCTCAATGTTCAATCCATGTTACTTGAACTAGAGAAGACTATTTGAGATATATGTAACCTCAATATCATATATTAATTCACATGTGCATGGACATGCATTTCTCAGTCTCTCTTATTAAGTGACCATGATATCAAACTTTAGTAGGAGGGACAAATCCCATCTACATAACTCACAGTCAATCCCAATGTGTCACATTTACTCAATCATCACCTTTATGATAATCCTTATTGAAGAATACATTTGATGATGTCAAGTATACAGAATGACATGTGATGAGTGTAGTGACTTGATGTCTAAGAACCACAATCACCACATTCACTATGAGAGATGACTATGACTACCTATGGTGGTCTCCACATGTCACTCTCAAGGTGGGTCTGTCCGATACATTGTTCCCTAACAAGTATCTGTGCGCTTGGTTTGATATCACATATCAAGACGAATGAAATGCTATCATCAACCAACCCACACTCTAGTCTTTAGTGTTGTTGGTGTCTATCTGCCATCCACAATAACAACTGACTAGGGACATTATAAGAATTTACACACTCTTAGTACCCATATGATCTCATTGTTCAAGTAACATACTTGAAGACATATGTCATTGAGTATTGTCGATCTTTAGACATTCATTATTTTTCCTCATTATCTCATAATTGAGTGAAATGAAATGAATTGGAAGCTTGTTTTATGATTATTATTAATCAAATACTTTATGACATCACTATCATCATATGATTGGCTCTCTAGGCATACCATACCAACAAACTCCCATTTGCACTTAGATCCAATCACTCATAAATCATATTCTTAGTGATTTAAACATGTCAACTGTGTTTCTGTTATGCAAGTGCTAATCCAACGGGTTAACAACACTTTTCCATAGTCTCTATATTGTATGTTTCTCATCTCTTTGTTGTGAGAGGAAATTGCCATAATATGATTTTTGATATTCCTTGCCTAACCAGTATACAATATCTCTATTGTCTCATTAATGGTTGGAACATCCTTAAAATTTCATCCATATGAACTTCTATATCCATATATAGTATCCACTCCTATGTTTACAACACCAGGATACTCAATTTATATTGTAGAATGAAATAAATGACCTATAGCTCGGAACCCTTCCAACTTACAACTCATTTTCTTAAAATGTACACATTTTATATTACGATCATTTTCTTGTCATCATGGAAGTTTGCCTTGATGTAACACCTTTACACCCAACTCTTCATTATTTATATTTCTAGCAACTTATCCTTTAGTGCTTCACAAGTACTAATGGATGTCTTTAATGACATTCCAATGACCTTCACTGGAAACTAATACCATCTTGTCATGTCTAGTTCATCCAAGATTATGGGATGAATACATTTATATAGCATATATGATACATCCATTGTTGGTGCACATTGCTTCTTACTCATGTCTTTCCATTCTTCACAAGAATTGGAACTTTGTATTCATGAGAGACTAATCCAAATTCTCTCTCATTGAATCCTTCATATTGAACTCTTTCAACATCTTGCTTTTATATGTGACCATACTCATGTTATGAAACTTTCATGAACTATCTCTATAGATCACTATCCCTATCATATTGGATGTTTCACCTAAATCTTCATTGCTAAAGGTGTTTTCCATGCCATGTCTCAATACTTATAACATTGAGATGTTATTCCTCATCAATATGTGGAATATTCACATATGCTCCCACTAAATCACATATTCATCTTTTATCTTGTCTTCATTCAAACTCTTTGACTATCTTGTCAAGTCAAAAGATCCCGTCTCCGAGATGCTTGTTTCAATCTCAAGATTGAACTTTATAACTTATAAACATTATTTGCATTCATGAAGTTGTAAAACCTTTAGGCCGTGTCAAATACACATCCTATAAATTGTTCCTTTTAAGGAATATATCCAGTTTTAATCTTCATATGCCAAATCTCTTAGTCTATACAAGCTGCAACAACAAGCAAGCCAATTGGTAAATGGATTTCATTATGTTCAAACACTGTAAACTGATTTGAAAACCTTTATAGCCAATTAGTCCTTTATGTTATCCATGTAGGTCTTTGCAAAAAAATCCTACTTCACCCTTTGGGTTTTACTCCTATAGGTGGTACTATCAAGGTCATACCTTGTTAGTTTACATGGACTCATTAATGGCTTTGAGCCATTTCTTAGATTATGGTTTTTGATAGCTTCTAGTTGATTTGTTGGCTCATCATCTTATAACCAACCCATTTGAGCTGTTGGATTCACAATCTTTCAATCTCACATTCGATCTACTACAACTATGAAATTCTGTGTTACATGAGGAAATTGAGATTCCACAACAATTTATGATTCTCACTAGTTCTCATTGTACCTCCTTTTTGACCTTGAACCCTTTGAGTTCTACTTTTACTGCCACTGATTTTTTAGGAACTCAGTTATTCTAGCAAAAAACACTTTGCTATTGGGTTAGGACCAAAAGTAGCTTTCAAAAATCATGGTTTGTAGATAAACCGTTTCAAGAAACTACTTTGTTTATCTAGGTTTCAATCCTAAAGATATATTGGGACATTCCCATATCATATCACATATGATGTCTTTTAAAACCATTTGGGATGGTACATTGTTTTAGTGTAAATCATGTATCTTTGAGGATATTAGAAGAATAGATTATATGATAGTTACATCATGAGGATGTAATCCCTTCTTTCTGACACATCATCATGTTTAGATAGATTTGACTTGTGATACACTATCACTGTCTATCTAAAAGGTCCTCAAATTATTGATGTAAAATATTTCAACCTTTTATCACATCAAAGTTTCTTAATACTATTGTCAATGTTATACTTCATTTATAATCTCCTTTAACACCTCAAGAGATTTGTGTTTGTATTTCACCAAATACAAGCTCTATATCAACTGAGATCATCAATGGATATGATAAAGTACTAGCAACTACCTTTAACATTTATTCCATAAGATCTTCATACATCAACATGTATAAGTTCTAATAGAATGCTTATCCTCCCAAGGGTGTTGTGTCATATTGCTCATAACTAAGACTTGCATATCCCTTATTGGGTCAATAACCAAAAGAGACTAGATAACCATAAATATGGATTCTAGTAATGCATTTCTTATATATGTGCTCTAGATGACAATGCTATAGATTGTTTCAATTATCAAATATAATCCTTTGGTGTTATAAACATTCATCTTCAAATTATTTCATATACAGATCATTAGATGGTTGGGAATTTCCATACAAGATCACATCTTTGAAATATAAACATCAACAACTCTTTATTTATTCATCATCATTGTCATACAAGCTGCATAGAGTAAATGTTTCTATTTATTGGCATAATGAAACATCAATTCAACTAACTATATTACATGCCCATTGGTCTAAGATAAATTTAAATGTAGACTAAAGCTACAACAACTCTTTCTCCACATAGTCCTTTATCCTTTCATGTAGGTTTTACTTCTTGTCAGATCCTGTACATCACGTATGTTAGATCTTTATCTAGTATCACATATTGAGATGAAGAAGTAATCAAATTTATATTATAATGTTTATACCTAAAGTAGAAGACTTTTCCCCTTTGTTCTTCTTCTTTAATTCCTCTAGAAAGAGAGTGCAATTTCTTTTCTAATGTCCAGACTAGTGACAATGGTGATAATCACCTTTTTTATTTACCCCTCCCTTTGCCTTGAGATATGAAGACTTGGGCTTCTGGCCAGCTTTAGAACTCTTCATCGATTTGCATTTTCTTTTAGAATTTCCCTTTGTCTTGCTGATCATCATCACATACTTGGGTTTTATCTTTCTTCATTTGTGCCTCACTTGTTCTCAACCTACCCAATAACTCTGTCAATGGCTTATCAAAGTCACTCATGTTGTAGTTCATGACAAACTGACTGTATGACTTTGGAAGGGACTGCAGAATCACGTCAGTGGCCAACTCTTGACCCAAGGGGAATCCAATTCTAGCCAGGTTCTCCATATACCCAATGAGATTGAGCACATGAGGACCTACTGGGTCTCCTTCTGCCACGTTACACTTGAAAAATGCATTGGAGACATCATATCTCTCATGTCTTGCCTGATCGTAGAACATATTCATAAGATGTGTGACCATCTCAATAACATCCATGTTCTCATGTTGCCTTTGCAACTCATAGTTCATGGAGCATAGCATCAGATATTTGACATCCACAACATCTTTAGTATGATTCTTATAAGCATCCGTGTCAACCTTTGGTGCATTGGGAAGGGGTTCTTCTGGCTCTGGTGTCTCTAGGACATAGAGCTTGTTCTTTTATGTGAGAATGATCCTTAGTGTCCTGAACGACTCATGGAAGTTGTTCCCATTTATCTTCTCAAGGACCAATCATAGAGAAAAGTGGTTGTTGTTTGTTGCCATTTGATTCAACAAAAGAATTTGCAATTTTGTCAAGAATTCATTTTTGATTTGATTTGATTAAAATTTGACGATGTTAATAAGGTCTTTAATTAACTATCACTCTCATTATTTTGATCAAATTGACAACACTCAATTATCAATTTAAAAGATTGCAATAAACAATCTTCTAATGAACCAAGATCCAAAACAATTCAATTATTACTTGACCAATGCCAACGTCTACAATAAATCATTAAGGTAGGCAACATTTGCCAATTGCATCATATGTAATTCTTGGAAAGATAATATGTGCAACTCTTTGCCATAATTATAGGCATTCTTCTGGTGCTTAATCCCATTATGTATGCATAGTTAAGCCTGAACCAAAAGTTGACACAATAATAATGCACTCGCTTGGGTGAAACCTACATTACTACCATCACACTTCCATAAGATGGATGACGCACCACGCTTGGGCGTACCCTACACTTAGTCGATCAATTTTTTCATGTATGCCACTAATGGAAAGCATCTAAGACTTAATATTTTTGATTGAGGGATTTTATATGTATCATATATATACATATACTGTATCCAATCACCACATACTAGTACATGTAATATACATGCAATATAAATAAAAAAAACAATGGTTAAGGCCATGTCTATTATAATTCCTTGGAGACACAATGAAGCACTACCACCTAGGTCAACATCACATCACATGCATGAACCTGTTGTTGGTGGAGATCTATGTTTGCCATTCTAGGTTGATCGGTTCAACCCTTGAACCAGTTGTCTCACCTCTTGTCCAGTCGGTTGGTCATCTAAAATGATCAGTTGGCCTCCTATCCAAATGATATCTGGACACTTCCAAATAGTTGGTTGGGACCACCATCCAATTGATTCACTCCACCTGCGGTCCACCCTCTTCTGCCCTCCTGCCGATCCGCTCGTCATGTGAGATAGTCGACTCGCATGACACTGATCATCATCTTTGTCGTTGCTAGAAAGGAAACTATCCTATTGCTATTAAACTTATTACATGGTAAATATAAATCTTGAGTAACATTTGAGGGGAGTAAAGGTTGGAAAGAATTAACTTTTACATTGGGAAGAAGAAGTTAGAGGCTCAGTATACAAACTGAGATAAAATAGGAATAAAACCAAATCATCCAACCATACACAGATATAGGGTTATTGGATATAACCACACTACACATTTTTCCATCAAAACTCATTTTTAGGGCGACACGTGTGAATTGCATACATATCATATATATATATATATATATTATTTTGGGACTATATGTGATCTTTGATCGGATATGTGTGTTGAATAGTTTAAACATTCACATTGTATATAATAAATAAATGATAAAACCAAAATCCAATCAAATCAATTATCCAAAAACATAATAAATTGACGTGGATCTGATACTACTATTAGGAAATACTGGCACAAAATAGACAGCAAAAACAAAAAATTTATTGCCGTATTCCCATAAAGAACAAGATCACGTCAATTACTATGTAATGGGAAGGATGGTTTTAACGAGTTCATACCTGGTCCCTGGAGCAAGTCCAACGACTACAACTCATTACAGTGTAACTATCTTCTAGTTTCTCTAGGACAATATCTGTGCAGATCCTGGTCTTCACCATAGACAACAGACTCGAACAACGTCTACAATAGCTGATGTAGTCTCACCACAAATTGTAGGCTGACGTTGCCCTCCTAGCGATGGGCAAAGGCCACCTCACCTCTAGAGAAGTCCACATGGACCAACTAGAACTTCTGCTGTTCTAGTAGAAAAAACAGAAAGGAGTCGTCCCTCCCATTGGTGTACTAGTCACCAACTTACTCTCCCACAATTTTTTTCTCCCTTTCTATCCCTCCCTTTAGCGGGTAGGACTTTCTTAGGCTCTCTATTATTTACCACAACTAGAGAGGACAATAATTGTTTGAGGCAAGTGAGTTGTAATTTGGGAAGCCCCCATTACCCCTCTATTTATGGGAGGGGTTAGGGTCTGGGTTCCCAATCTATGTTGGAGTGGAAGAGACTAGAAGATCATGAATTCTCACAACCTGCGAGTGTCGAATCGGTCGGTTGGCAACCGAACTGGTCAGTTCACACGTGAGTTGATCGGTTCATAGCCCAGATCAATCGTTTCTCTATGTTTCCCAATTTCATATGAATTGGAAAATTTGAATCCAATTAATGTTCAACATTAATTCCTTGTACCAGTCAAATTGAGCAAGTGAAACAACCAACTATTCTCATGAATCGAGTAAATCACTAGAAGCTTTTGTTGGCATGATTGAGCTGATCGGTTCACTGGGTGAATCAGTCGTCACACCAACCTAAGCCGATCGACTCACTCAGTGAGACAATCGGTTGGCTCCCTAATTCACTCAGAATTCATCCAATTCAATTTCCAATCTACTTTCCACCCCAAACTATTTTCTCATCACATGAATCAATAGGTTGCGAGATTAGTCAATTGATTTGTTACTTGAATTGAATAACTAAACATTTTAGTAATCAATCCAATCATCATTCATGATTAAACTCCTCTTGTAGATGAGTTCCTATGTGTGTGACCCTATATGTCCCATATCACATTGGTAGTGAATGTCCATAACTAGCTATTACATCATAAGAAAAGAGATGTGCCTAGTCGCACATCAGTTCTACCCAAGTGAATGGAAAGTTGGAGAATAACTACAACCTATAATCTGTGTAAGGCATTATAATGATTGTATAATTCCTTTGTCTCTGATATCCAGAATTAACTCAAGGCATGGAAACATCATCCTCTCAATGTTCAATCCATGTTACTTGAACTAGAGAAAATTGTTTGTTATATGTAACCTCAATATCATATATTGATTCACATGTGCATGCACATGTATTTCTCAGTCTCGCTTATCAAGTGGACATGATATCAAAATCTAGTAGGAGGGAAAAATCCCATCTACATCACTCACAATCAATCCCAATGTGTGATAATTACTCAATCATCACCTTTATGATAGTCCTTATTGAAGAATACATTTGATGATGTCAAGTATATGGAACAACACATGATGAGTGTAGTGACTTCAGGTCTAAGAACCACAATCACCACCTTTACTATGAGAGATGACTATGACCACCTATGATGGTTTTTATGTGTCACTGTCAAGGTGGGTCTGTCTGATACATTGTTCCCTTACAAGTATCTATGTGCTTGGTTTAATATCACATAACATGACTAATGAGATTCTACCATCAACCAACCCACACTCTATTCTTTATTGTTATTGGTGTCTATATTCCTTCCATAGTAACAAACAACTAGGGACATTATAAGAATGTACATACTCTTAGCATCCGTATGATCTCATTGTTCAAGTCACCTACTTGAAGACATATGTCATTGAGTATTGTCATTCTTTGGACATTCATTATGTTTCCTCATCATCTCATAACTGAGTGAAATAGAATGAATTGGAAGCTTGCCTTTATGATTATTATTTATCAAATCCTTTATGCCATCACAATCATCATATAATTGGCTCTTTGGGCATACTATACCAACACCATGATCCACATATCTACGTTTTCGGGTTAGCCGTGCCCGCATTCTTCATGGCTCCCACACGCTTCAACCTCTCGAAGGTATCCCCTAGACCTTGTTATTCAACATTTGGGGCAGGTGCCCTTGATTGAGGTGTAGGCATCCTGTCATTTAGATGCCTCATCGTCCCCATTAGTTGTCCAACAACTAATTGGAAGGCCATATAAACTATGATTGTAAGGTCAAAAGGAGGCAAGATGGGTTGTTCTAGCCCCATCTCAAGTACTCTTCCCTTTGTACCCATCTCCTACAACCATGTAGGCTGTAGGTACCACATAACTACTCTTGGCATGTTTTTCACATTCTGTAGATATATCTACATAACCATAAACCATTGTTAGATATGTTGGATATGTAGGAATATACACAACATCATGATTCCAATGTTCTTATAGACTCAACGACCCTAAGTTCTGATACCACCAAATGTGGCAACCTACTTTGCTAAATGAGATTACTCAAAACTAAAAGGCTGACAAAACACTAATTAGCCATATTAACAAAAAGGTACAAAATTAAAGCACACAAAATTTCAAACATTCTAAAAGAAACATTCACACAAAAGTCCAACTTCACATATATTTATATCATGTAGCTTTACATGAGTTCCATGGCCTTAATACAAAAGATGTATACCAAAACTCACAACATCTACATTGTTCATTGCTTATAAGTGAAACTCCAGTCAATATACATCCTCTACAAATCCTACTACCCGAAATTGAGAGTACATGGACAACTCTAGGACTCTATTTAACCACACCAACCTCTCGATGTATACTACTCTCCAAACTATGCCTGCTCGCCACCATAGGTCTAACCACATTGTTGATCACCTCAAAAGGTGTAGAAACCCATGATATGAGACCCATGTCCCAACATTATGATTTAACCTCTTATAACATATATTGATTACAAGCAAGTTATAAAAATTAAAATAGTTTAGAGCAAATTTATAATAGATAAGAGAACCAAGCAGTGTATATACATTGATCAAGCATAATTAAAGTTATAGGTATATACAACTACACATAAAGAGATATGAATAGTACATGATACTAGCTAAAAGAACAAGGCAATAGTTATCATCCAATTTTATTGGACAATTAACCCTAATAAATATATTATACGACTGGGTTATATATTTTATAAAGTCTTGGGTAGTTTGAGGCATATCACTCAAACTACTAGATGGCCACTACAAAGTCACAATCAGCCCCCTATTAAGATCTAGGATGATCAAAATCCTAAATATTTATTCCCCTCAGTCAATACGAGTGGCAAACTAAGTAGCACAACAACCAAACCTACTAAACTAAAAACTTGGTCCATCCTGGGTACACATGCCACAACATCAAAACTAGGGTATAAACTCTCAAATCTGAGTTATGAATACAGTCACTCTTTATCACAAAAAATCTGATACACGGCCTCAACTACTCTCTAAAACGTTAAAATCATGATGACAAAAGATATATTATCCATGCTCCCACATATATTCAACATACATGACTCTGAGTTCCTTTTATATTACTTGTTTCACAATAAACAAAGTTTTAACACTGAGATAGTTCCGTAGTCGCATGGCACTAGAGATTATGGTTACACTTGATTAATTAAGCCAAATAAGTATTTTTGACTCCATCAATCAAGTTACATAGAAGCACCTAAATGATCTCGTAAAATATATCATGGATTGCAACTTCAAAAGATGTAAAATGTATAAAATAGCTCCATGTTACTTTATAATGATATATTTATCAATTCTTGGCCATTGAAAGGACCAAACTTCAAACCAGGGTACATAAAAACCCAAAATATCATTTACACCATAATAGTGATAACTCTCTACAAAATTATCAATATTATCTAATTTTTATATATATATTAACAAGACCTAAAAGAGGTACCATCCAAAAGTTCAGCTCAAAATTCTAATAGATGTAGAAGTTATACTATTTCTATGAATTTGGCAATCACATGCTTAAACCTAGCATGGATGAACAACCTTCATTTATAACTTTTCATTCAAATAGTTACTTTAGAAGAAAAATAGTATATAAAATATAATTCTTATAGAATTATCATCATACATCAAGGATCGAGGTGCATGTCAATTTTCCCTTTCATTGGGTACCAAGTCACCATAAAATTAACACCTATAAGAATTTTTACTCTTATACTACTAATTTCACACTTTATATGTTAAAAGAAATGTTCACCTTCTAGAAGAAATAGCACAAAAGATCTAATAAAAGCTTGAGACTTTATATTGTCATCTCATTTATGCAATACAATGCACAAAAGACCATCTTTTAGCATGTTTCAGATTTTTAGAATAAGATTAGCATTATGCATGTCATAAGTAGGCATGAAAACACATTAAAAGAAAAAAATATTCACCTTACATAAGAAATGGCACGAAAGATCTATGAAAAACTTGATAGTTTGTATTGTCATCTCACTTATGCAATACAACGCATAAAAGACCATCTATTAGCATGTTAAAAAATTTTAGAACAAGATTAACATTACGCATGTCATAAGTAGGCATGAAAACATATTAAAAGTTATGTCACTTGTCTTGAAAGAAAAAAACAAAGTCTAAGAGGAAGAACCACAAAAATAGTGGCAAACATCCAATCTTTGTTCTCTGAAAACTCCAAGGAAACTCCTATTTTCCAAGACCCAGGTGTATCTAGAGCAAAGAGGGGAGAAAAGATGGCTCCTTATTTATATGGACAAGTTTCTAACTTGTAGCACCATGGATCTTGGCCATGCTAGAATAAATGAGGAAGAAACAACAAAAAAATGACTTAGAAGACTGAGTCTTACTTGTATAGCAAGAAACGAGATCAAAGGCTTAGATCCAAATCATGATTCTCCAACTCACATTTTTTCGACCTCAGAAAGATCCTCATCGGTCTCCTAAACAAAAGGAGAAATTGTCCCAAGATTATTAGAAGGGAAAGGGGAGGGCTATTTGTAGGTAGGTTGGTAGTCGAATAGTCTAAAGTCATATTTTTGTCCAGAAACCCTGTTAGAGCACTATCCGGTCGTCGGTCAGTTGGCTCATCAATTGGGAATGGGTCGATCCTCGGGGTCTAAACTACTGTTTCATTAGTTAATGTTCCAACTTAATCGTCAGAGCTCCTGCTGATTCGACGTAGACCGTGGGCTCACACTATGCATGACCCGGCCATCGGAGAAAAAGCGTTGATCGCTACAAAATGCAAATCCTCGTCAGCCTGAAAATGTAAAAAGGTTCCATTAGCAAACTTCCGTTCATGCATGTGTACATGCATTCCCGTCGGGGTCAAAGGGGTGAGCAACTAGCATTGTGGTCGGTGGGCAGTGAATGCCAAAAGAATGACCGTTGGGCATGCCTAAATCAACTATTTGCAAGGCTTCAAGAAGATGACCATCGGGAATGCAGCCTATCAGTCGAAGCATAAAGTTTATTATCGGGTCGACCACACACCGAGCTATAAAAAGATTTTTTTTTTAAAGTGGAGAATTTCACCCCTGTTCAAAGTAGCAGGAGAGAGAGAACACCATCAGCTACACCGCGGGCTATAATTCATTCCTGTAGTGTCCCAACGAGTTCACTGAGATTCGAACCCGCAACCTGCGCTTCACAAGCTGCAGGCTTGACCAACTGAGCTAGTTGGCAAGTGCACCTGGCTATAAAAAGATGACTGACGGAACTACGATTTTCCATCGATCTAAGAGGCTAAATCCATCGTTTAATTATATCATAAGGCATTACTACTAACTAAATAAATTTATTTAGGGAATACATATCCTATGCAACAAAGTTAAAAACATTGGCTATCCGTTGGATGACTGGAGTGTCCAGTCAGCCGATAAGGAATGTGAATCAACCGACTGGACGATCAGTAGAACTGGATCAAGGGTTGAGCCGACATCATGACGTGCATTAATTGTTGCATTAAAAGCCAATATGTTTGCAAATAGGAAAACCATTCCAATCGACTGACTAGAGTGTCCAGTCAACCGATTGGGAGCCTAATCGACCAACTCGTAATCCGCAATAGTTGTGAATTCATAAAATTCGTTGCCTCGTGTCCCCAAGGTTGAGGAAACCCTATCCCATTCACTCCTATATGGGGGGGTGGCCAAGACTCCCAGGACAAGTCTCCTAAATTCAATGTTGTGGTAACATGAGAGCCATAGTCATCTTATATGTAAAGGGGAGAGATAGTCAAAGGGGAGAAAGTCGATGCTAGCGCATTGACAACACGAGTAACAACTCATTCCCATCAGTTCTGATAGAACAACAAGAGTTCCTGATAGTCCGTGCTGACTACATAGAGGTGTGGAGGCCTTTGCCATCGCGCTAGGAGAATGCTGTAGACCGCCGTCAATGGTGCTACACTAGGAGGCTTCTGTTGATGACCATTCATGTGCTGCTTGAAGAAGAAGCACGAATATGTGAGGGTTATCACTATACTTTCTCCAAGACCATGTATATGCCTCACAATCCTCCTTTCCAATTTATAGTTGTTGACGCGATCCCCTGGATACAGACAGATTTTTTTTTAATTTCTGCTGCCATCTATGGTGTTCTATTTTCTTATAGCCGTATTAGAGCTATGCTAATTTACTATGTTATGATATTTAATCGATATGATCAATTTTTAGTTTTATGATTTATTTTATTTCATGCCATGTGAATATTTAAAATGATAAATTTCATATTCAATTAAAACCACATATACTAGGGAATGCCCTGTATGTCCTTTATATATATTATAGGATATATATATATATATATATATATATATATATATATATATATATATATAATCTATGCATTTTTCCTAAAGTTATTTTGTTGGTGGATGTATGCGTGGTTATGGCCAATACCCCTTATGGATGTGTGTGCTTAGTTGAATGGTTTAATTTCTAACTTTTATTCAATTTGTATATCGAACCTCTCTCTTTCTCTCTAAATGTAAATTAGTGCTCTGATTCCTATATTTCCCTTGAATGTAACAGAAGATTCATATTTTACAATGTAATAGATAAATAGGATTTTAGTTTATGTTTCAACTAAAGATGAGATGTTCAACACCAGATGAGTCAACCGACTGGGAAGTCAAGTCGATCAACTGAAAGACCAAAGAGGAAGAAGACCAAAGGAGACAATTGATCGAATGGAGGGCCAATCGACCGACTAAAGGAGTTTAGACAACCTCTTGAGCCAATAGCCAATCGACCGACCGACAAAGGCCAATCTAGCGGCAAACTGACAGATCGATCAAATGGAAGATTACAATCGACCAACCAGTCTATTTCCAACACAACCTTTTCTTTATCAGGTTGCATGCATATGATGTATGACCATAGGTGGTTATCAATTCTTTATGGCTCCAAACAATTGCATCAGTTTTTCCATAACCATAGCTCGTATAATTATGATTGCATGTTTTGTTTGTTGATATAGTATGTATATGATATATATTATAAGTATGTGGTGATTGGATACATATATGTATTTAAATATAAAATTTCTCAATAAATATCAAGTCTTAGATACTTTCTATAAGAAGCAAATATAAAAAGTTTGGTTGACCAAGCGTGGAAACGTGAAGTGTGGTACACTGTCTATCTCCTGGAAGTGTGATGGTAGTTATGTGTGCTGGCCAAACAAGATGCATTACTATCGTGTTGGCTTATGAGTCATGCTTAACTAGGTGACCTTAGAAAGATTAAGTTCCTAGAAGCACACATGTGGAGTATGAGAAGGATTTGTGCATACCATCTATCCAAGAATTGCATAAGATGCAATTGGCAAATGTTACCTACCTTAATAATTGGCTATGAAGGCCATCGTTGGCTGGGTAATAGCTGGATTATTTTGGATCTTGACTCACTAGAAGGTTGTATGCTGCAATCTTCTAAATTGATAAGTGAGGGCTATCAATTTGAACAAATAGTTGGAGTGATAATTAATTAAAGGCCTAACTAATATCATCAATTTTATCAAATAAAATCAAAAGTTTTTTTGACAAAATGTAAAATTTTCTTGTAGAAATAAATGGAATACACACACTAATTGTGATCGGTCCTTTAGAAAATCAAATCAAAAGTGTTTTAACAAAATGCAAACTTTTCTTGTAGAAATATATGACGACACATACTCATTGTGATTGGTCCTTGAGAAGAAAAAATTTAAATGGACCAACTTCCATGACTAGTTCAGGACTTTGAGAAATGTTCTCACTCATGAGCGCAAGCTCTATATCCTTAAAACACCAGTGCCAGGGGATCCCACTCCAAATACGCCTAAGGCTGAAATGGATGCTTACTTGAAGCATGCCAATGATGACATAGACATCAAACAACTTTACTGGTATTTATGAACTATGAGTTGCATAAACATCATGAAAATATGGACATTCTCTAGATGGTAACACATCTCATGAATCATGCAAAGCAAGAAAGGTATAATGTCTCCAAAGAGATGTTTGAGTGCAAACTGGTAGAGGGAGATCTAATAGAGTCCCATGTGCTCAATATGATTGGGCATGTGGAAGAGACTGCAATTTTCTTTTGGCCAAGAGTTGGCCACGTATATTATTCTACAATCATTTCCTGAATCATATAGCTAGTTTATCGAGTGTTATTACTTGAGTAACTTGGCCAAACCGTTATCTGAATTTCTTGGGATATTGACAAGTATCAAAGCACCAATGAAGAATGAAAAACCTGTGATGATGATCAGTGAAAGGGAGTCTAAGGGTAACAACAAGGTCAAGAAAAGTTTCGAGGCTAAGCTAAAGTCTAAGTCTTCTGCACTCAAGATAAGGAGAAGGGTATGTGTAAAAGGAATCTGTCCTTTTCACTTAAAGAAACTAAGGAAGATGAAGCAAGCAATAAAGATCTCTAATTTAGGTATATAAGTAATTGAGATTAACTTCGCTACTTCTTCATCTTGGATACTAGATACTGGATGTGGATCTCACATTTGCTTAAATGTAAAGGATATGAAAAGGAGTATACCTTTAAAGAAAGGTGAGGTTGAACTATGCGTTACTAATGGAGCAAGAGTTGTTGCCCGTGCAGTTAGAACCTATAAGTTATCTCTTCCACGTAGGCTTGTAGTAGAGTTAGAAAACTGCTATTATGTACCCGCCATTAATAGAAAGATCACGCATGCATCTTTTTTAGATGAAATTGGGTTCAAATTTCTTATAAAGAATAGTTGATGTCATATTGGTAAAGATGAGATCTTTTATGGCAGTGCCCCTATGTCCTATGGTCTATACTTTTTTGATCCAGAGACAAGAGTATATAACATGTATACCAAAAGGATAAAACTTGATAACTCAAACCAAACATACCTTTGGCATTGTCATCTAGCACACATAAATGAGAAATACATTTCCAGACTCCATGAACATGGTTATCTGGACTCTTTTGATTTCAAATCAATAGAGACATGTGAGTCTTGTTTGTTGGGAAAGATGACAAAAAATTCTTTCACTGGTAATAGTGAGAGAGCAAGTGATCTATTAGGACTCATACATATTGATGTATCTGGCCCTTTTAGAACAAATGATAGAAGTAGTTACAAATACTTCATTACCTTTACTAATGACTTCAGTAGGCATGTTTATTTATACTTGATGAAACATAAGTCACAAACCCTTGAAAAGCTCAAGGATTCATGAATGAAATACACAACCAACTTGGTACATGTATTAAAGCACTTTGTTCCTATCGAGGTGGAGAATACTTAAGCTAAGAGTTTGAGGACTTTCTGTTAGACCGTGGTATTGTATCAAAATGGACTCCACCTGAAACACCACAACATAATGGTTTATTAGAGAGAAGGAATCACAGATTAATAGATATGGTTCAATCAATGATGAGTTTTGCTGATATTCTAAATTTTTTCTGGGGACATGCTGTACAAATGCAACATTTACACTTAACAATATACCCTCTAAATTGGTTCAAAAGACACCATATGAGATATGGTATGAGAAACATCCCACTATGTATTTTATGAAGATTTAGGGTACATGAATCTTATGTGAGAAAGAAGTTTCCTGAAAAGCTTGGACCCAAATCAGATAAATATTATTTTTTGGATATCCTGGGGAAACCAAGGGACACTATTTTTATAATCATCTGAAAATAAAGTGTTTGTTTCTAGGGATATTGTATTCCTAGAAAAGGAATTTATTTATAAAGGAATCAATGAGAGAAAAGTAGAACTCGAAGAGGTTTGAGACCAATAAGAAAATAGTAATTCTACAAAGGTACAAAAGTAACTAGGAGACTCACAAACTGTTGTGGAATCTCAAGTTCCTCATATAATACAAGAACCTTGTAGACCTAGAAGGACATGCCTGGAGCCTGAAAGATTTGGTTATCTTGTGACTCAATAAGGTGGCAAGTTGGTCATAGACGATGAGCCAAAAACCTACATAGAAGCTATTGAGGAACCAAAGTATGAGAAATGGATTGGGGCCATGAGATCTAAGATGGAATCCATTGAGACCAACTGGGTATGGACCTTGGTGGATCCACCCGAAGGAGTGAAACCCATAGGGTGAAAGTGGGTCTTCAAGAAGAAGATTGACATGGACTATAATGTACAAATCTATAAACATAGATTGGTTGCAAAAAGTTTCAGCAAGTTCAAGGTGTTAACTATGACAAAGCCTTTTCACTAGTTACCATGGTGAAATCCATTAGGATCATTCTTGCAATTGCAAATTATTATGACTATGAGATTTGGTAGATGGATGTTAAAATTGCTTTCCTTAATGAAAATATTCTCGAGGATGTGTGCATGACACAACATGAAGGTTTTATAAATCCAAAGGATGCAAATAAATTTGTAAGCTACAAAGGTCAATCTATGGATTAAAATAAGCATCTCAGAGCTGGAATCTTTGATTTGATGAGGCATTAAAAGAGTTAGGCTTTAGTCAAAATGAAGATGAACCTTGTGTATACAAGAAGGTTACTGGGAGCATGGTTGTATTTTGCATATTATATGTAGATGACATACTATTTGTGGGGAATGTCATCTCTTCCCTAGAAATGGTAAAGAACTACCTGAGAAGTACCTTCTCTAAGAATGGCTTATGTGAAGCATCCTATATATTAGGATTCAAGGTCTATAAAGATAGATATAGAAGGCTTCTTGGCCTAAGCCATAGTACATACAATGACCAAGTGCTGAACAGCTCAACATGCATGACTCAAAGAGAGGGAATTTTCTCATATCCCATGGAATTAGCCCCTCGAAAGCCCAATGTCCCAGTTCTTGTAAATAATGGGAACCTAGATCGTAGTAGCGTTACCAAGCATATATGTTGATGCTTCCATCTCATACACGAGATCATACAACAAGGAGATGTGAAGAATTGTAGATTGTCGACTGAATGCAATATTGCTCACCCACAACCAAAAGCACTTTATAGTATTAGCATGATGGTCATGTTAGGTCACTTGGGATAAGATTCATGTTTGAGTGGCTCTAATATCAAGTGGGAGTCTGTTGATTTTTATGCCCAGAGAGCCAATAATATTATGATTCTAATGATGCATAATGTAATTGACTTGATAAATAATAAAGGCAATTCCTCTTATTCTATTTTGTTCAGTTATGAGATAATGATATAACATAACAAATTCGTGAGAATGATGTTACTCAATGACATATCTCTTAAGGTTTATGACTTAAACAATGAGATCATATGTATGATAAGTGTATACAAATTCTTGTTATGCCTCTAGTCAGATATTACTATGGAACCAAAAATAGATGACAATAATACATAAGATTAGAATGTGTGCTGGTTGATGATAGAATCTCATTAGTCATGATATATATATCAAGACAAACACATAGGTATTTGTTAGAGAATAGTACACTACATAGACACACCTTGAGAGTGATACATGGAACCATTGAATGGTAGTTAGAACCAACTCTCAAAGTGATATCAGTGATTGTGGTTCTTAGATCTAAAGTCACTACACTCATCACTTGTCGTTCAATGAACTTTGACACCATCCAACGTGACCTTGAACAAGCCTTGCCATAAATGTGGTTCTTAGGTATGTTGTGACACATGGGGATTGATTGTAAGTGATTTAGATGGGATTTTCCCCTCCTCCTTGAGATGGTATTGTGGCCACTTGATAGCGAGGCTGAGAAACACATGACCATTCACATCTGAGTCAGTATGTAATATTGAGCTCATGTGTATCTCAATAGTCTGCTCTGGTTCAAGAAAGTTGGATTGAGTATTAAGAGGATGACGACTCCATGCCTCACATACAATCTAGATATCAGTGACAAAGGAACTATATGATCACAACAGGATTGATCACGAATGTAGGTTGAAGTTGTTCTCCAACTTTCCAATTACTAGGGTAGAAATAAAGTATTTCTAGATACGACTCTTTGCTTGTGATGTCATAATCTAGTTATGGACATTCACTGCCAATGTAATTTGATACCTGTAGGGTCACATGCATAAGATGCACCTAGAATAGGATTTTACTCATGGATAAGGTTTGACTTTTTTTTAAAGTGTTTCGAAAACCAACTTAAACAACATTGGCTATCCGTTTGTTGATTGGAGTGTCTAGTCGACCAACTGGAAATGTAATTCGAATGACTAGAGGGTTTACTTGACCGATTGAAAAGTCCAATCTAATGATTGGATGATCAATATGAGTGGATCAAGGAGTGCTAGTAAACTGACTAGGAGCCCATTTGACTGACTCGTGATTCACAATAGTAAAAAATTCATGAAATTCATATCCTTGTGCCCCCATTTTTGAGGAAACCCTAGCCCATCCACTCTTATATATAGGGAGGTGGCCAAGGCTATCAAGATAAGTCTCCTAATTTCAAAATTGTCGTAACGTGAGAGACAAAGGCACCTTACCCGTAAAAATGAGAGATATCCAAAGGGGAGAAAGTCGACACTAGCACATCAACAACACGAAGGACAACTCATTCTTGTTAGTTCTAGTAGAACGAAAGGAGTTCCCGATGGTCTGTATAGACTACATAGAGACATGGAGGTCATTTTCGTAATGCTAAGAGAACATTGTCAACCCTCGTCCATGGTGCTACACTAGGAGACTGCCACCAATGACCATTTGTTTGTTGCTTGAAGAAGAAGCCCAACTTTGTGAGGATTATCACTAGACTTGCTCTAGGACCATGTATATGACTCGTAACCCTCCTTCCCAATTCAAAGTTGTTGACGTGATCTACTGGTTATGGGGAATATGGATAGAAAAATTATTTTCACTACCATCTCTATCGCCCTATTTCCCTACAGTGGCATTAAAGCCACGTCAATTTACTATATTTTGGGATCTAATTGATATGATCAGGTTTTTGGTTTTATCATTTATTTTGTTACATATGATGAAAATATTTAAAATGATTCATGTGCGTATTTGATTAAATACACATATGCTTGGGAATGTCCCCTAGATAATGTATGTATATGTATATATACACACAACACACACATATATATATGTATCTATATATATATATACATATATATATATACATATATATATATATATATATATATATATATATATATATATATATATATATATATATATGCATCACCCTAAAATCATTTTATGGGGGTTGTATGCGTGGTTATGGTCAATACCCCTTATGGATGTGTGTTCTTGGTTAAATGGTTTAATTTTTGTCTTTTATTTTGGTTTGCATACCAAGCCTATCTCTTTATCTCCAAATGTAGATTAATGCTATACATCCTATATTTCCCTCAAATGTAACTCGAGGTTTTCATCTTTTTTAGTGTAATAAATTATATGATTAGCTTTAATCTCTATTTTAGTGAAAGAGAAGACATTGTGCACTAGGAGATTCGACTGACTGGGAAGTCTAGTTGATCGACAGGAGGATCAAAGAGACATCAGACTGGACGAGTCAATCGATCTAATGGAGTCTCAATCAACCAACTGGAGGAGTCTAGATAGCCGTTTGATCTAGGATCCAATCGACCAACTGATAGAGGTCAATCGACCAATAGGAAGATGGATCGATCGACTGGAGGAGTTCGATCGACTGGAGGAGTTCAATCGACTGGCCAACTTGTTTCCAACACATCTTTTTTATTTTACATGTTTCATGCATATGATGTATGACCTTATGTGGTTAGAATTATTTATGGCTCCAAATATTTGCATTAGTGTGGCCATAACCATCACTTGTATAATTATGATTTCATGTTTTGTTTGTGGTTATAATATGTATATGAAATATATTATAAATATGTGGTGATTATATATATATGTATTTAAATATAAATCCCTCAATAAATATTAAGTATTAGATTTTTTACATAAGTATCACACATGAAAAGCTTGATCAACCAAGCATGGGTGCGCCAAACATGGTACACCGTCTATCTCATGGAAGTGTGATGGTAGTTATGTGGGCCTAACAAGCAAGGTGAATTTCTATCATTTTGGCTTATGGGTCAGGCTTAACTATGTGACCTTAATGATATTAAGTGCCTATAATTATACAAATAAAGTATGACAAGAAGTTTTGCATACCATCTAACTAAGAATTGCATAAGATGCAACTGGCAAATGTCACCTCCCTTAATAATTGGCTATGGATGTCGACATTGGCTCCATAATAACTTAATTATTTTGGATCTTGGTTCACAAGAAAATTGTATGATGCAATATTTTGAATTGGTAAGTCAGGGTTATCAATTTAACAAAATAGTGTGAGTGATAATTAATTAAAGGAATAATGAATGTTGTCAATTTTATCAAATCAAATTATAAGTATTTTGACAAAATTCAAAATTTTCTTGTAGAAATAAATGGAAAACACACACTCATAGAGATTGGTCCTCGAGAAGGAAAAATCAAATGGGAGCAAGATCCATGACTAGTTCAGGACTTTGAGAAACATTCTCACTCATGAGCGCAAGCTCCATGTCCTTGAAACACCAACGTCATAGGAACCTAGTCCGAATGCGGCTAAGGATCAAATGGATGCTTACTTGAAGCATACCAATGATGTCGCAGACATCAAACACCTTATGTCAGACTTTATGAACTATGAATTGCATAAACAACATGAAAAATGGACATTATAGAGACGGTAACACATCTTATGAATCATGCAAAGTAAGAAAGGTATAATGTCTCCAAAGCACTATTTGAGTGCAAACTGACATAGGGAGATTCAGTAGAGTCTCATGTGCTCAATATGATTGTGCATGTGGAACATCTAGAGAGTATGGTATTTCATTTAGGCCAAGAGTTGGGCATGGATATGATATTACAATCATTTCCTGAATCATATAGCCAGTTTATTGAGTGTTATTACTTGAGTAACTTTGACAAATCGATGTCTGAATTGCTTGGCATGTTGATAAGTTCCAAAGCATAAATGAAGAAGGATAAATCCATGATGGTGATAAGAATAAGGGAGTCCAAGAGAAAAGTCAAGGCCAAGAAAAGTTCTAAGGCCAAGATGAAGTCCAAGTCTTATGCACTCAAGATAAGGAGAAGGATAAGTGAAAAAGGAATCTGTCCTTTCACTTAAAGAAACTAAGGAAGGTGAAGCATGAGGTAGAGATATCTACTTTAGGTATATGAGTAATTGAGATTAACTTCCCTACTTCTTCATCTTGGGTACTGGGTACCACATGTGGATCTCACATTTGCTCAAATGTGAAGGATCTGAAAAGAATTCGACCTTTAAAGAAAGGTGAGGTTGAACTACATGTTTCTAATGGAGCAAGAGTTGCTTCTAGTGCAGTCGGAACCTATGAGTTATCTCTTCCAAGTAGGTTTGTAGTCAAGTTATAGAACTGCTATTATGTACATACCATGAATAGGAACATCATATATGTAACTTGTTTGGACAAGAATGGATTTGATTTTCTTATAAAGAATGGTTAATGTTCTATTAGTAAAGATGAGATCTTTTATTGTAGTGTCCCTATGATCCTATGGTCAATACTTGTTGGATTTGGATACAAGCATATATAACATAGATACAAAAAGGATAAAGCTTGATAACTCAAACCAAACATACCTTTAACATTATCTTCTAGGGAACATAAACGAGAAACACATTTTCAAACTCCATAAATATGGTTATCTGGACTCTTTTGATTTTGAATCAATAGAGACATGTGAGTCTTGTTTGTTGGTTAAGATTATTAAATGTACTTTCACTAGAAACAGTTATAGAGCAAGCGCTCTATTAGGACTCATACATAATGATGTATGTGACCCTTTTAGAAGAAATTCTAGAGGTGGTTACCATTACTTCATTACCTTTATCGATGACTTAAGTAGGTATGGCTATGTATACTTGATGAAACATAAGTCAGAAATCCTTGAAAAATTCAAGGATTTTATGAATGAAGTACATAACTGTTGGTATATATGCCCATAGAGCCATCCCAAGTGATTGCATGGAGTCAGATATTTATTAATCAATTAATGTGATTATTTAGTTAATTAATGAATTCTAGAATATTCTAATTAATCCACAAGCATTTAATTAACACAACAATTTTGTTTACCGATGGGTTTAGGAAACCCTACTTCCCTTCGTATCCTATTTAAAGGAGGATTGACGACCGATATCTATATAAGAGATCGAGAGATGCTTTTAGTTTACACTCACGTACGTAAACCTAGCCGTCACCGTCCTTAGGAGCGAAAGGAGAGCAACACGCCGCTAGCACGCCTCCGCACAGACACGACTCCTTCCCACCAGCTTAGGAAGCACGACGTGGAGTTCCAGTCCATCCGCGTGGACGAAGTAGAGACATAGACGCTGAGACGCCTGCGTTCGGAGGACATCGACGACCATCCGTGCGCGTTACGAGCGACACACATCATCACACAGGAGTGCCTCTGAATCTTCCTGCGACAGCAAATGGGAGAGAAGTTTTATCCATGTAGGTCAGCAACGTTGCACCATCGTGCAGCGGGACATCGCCGGACTTGCTCCACGATAAGGTATATCCCGCAAACACTCCTTCCAAATATGCTTTTGTCGACAAGATCCTATAACGGGTTGAGTGGAATTTTGTTGCTTCCGTCGCACATGTTTTCTCCACAAAACCCAACAAGAACCAACTTGTTATAAGTATTAAAGAACTTTGCTCCAACTGAGGTGGAGAATACTAAGATAAGAGTTTGAGGACCTTCTATGAGATAGTGGTATCGTATCACAATGGTCTCCACTTAGAACACCACAACATAATGGTGTATTGAGAGAAGGAATCACACAATAGTAGATATGGTGCCATCAATGATGAGTTTAGTCTGATCTTTTGACTTCTTTCTGGGGACATGCTCTACAAACTACAATGTTTACACTTAACCACGTACCCTCTAAATCAGTTCAAAAGACACCATATGAGATATGTTATGGGAAAAGTCCCAATGAGTCTTTTATGAAGATTTAGG
Organism: Alisma plantago-aquatica; assembly: GCA_963693085.1. Lineage (NCBI taxonomy): Eukaryota > Viridiplantae > Streptophyta > Magnoliopsida > Alismatales > Alismataceae > Alisma > Alisma plantago-aquatica. The sequence goes on along the minus strand of OY856411.1, from coordinate 303,128,342 downwards.
GATGTGAAGCTTATGTGAGAAAGTAGTTTCCCAAAAATCTTGGACCCAAATTGGGTAAATGTTATTTTTTTGTATATCCTAGGGAAACCAAGGGATATTACTTTTATACTCCATGTAACAACAAAGTGTTTGTTTCCAGGGTTGTTGTATTCCTAGAAAAGGAATCTATTTACAAAGGAATGAGTGGGAGGAAAAAGCTTGGACCCAAATTGGGTAAATGTTATTTTTTGTATATCCTAGGGAAACCAAGGGATATTACTTTTATACTCCATGTAACAACAAAGTGTTTGTTTCCAGGGATGTTGTATTCCTAGAAAATGAATCTATTTACAAAGGAATCAGTGGGAGGAAAGTAGAACTTGAAGGTGTTTAAGACAAGAAAGAAAACATTTAACATGTAGAGGTATAAGAGGAACAAGGAGACTCACAAAATGTTGTAGAATCTCAAGTTCCTCATATAACACAAGAATCTTGTAGATCTAGTAGGACACACCTTGAGCTTGAATGATTTGGTTATCTTGTGACTCAACAAGGTGTAAAGTTGGTCATAGATGATGAGCCAACAACCTATGTAGAAGCTATTGAGGGACCGAAGTCTGAGAAATGTCTTGAGGCCATCAGATCTGTGATGGAATCCATATAAACCAACAAGGTATAGACCTTGGTGGATCCACATGAAGTAAAACCCATAGGGTGCAAGTGTGTATTCAAGAAGAAGTCGACATGGATGGTAATGTACAAGCCTATAAGGGCATATTGGTTGCAAAGGGTTTTAAAACAAGTTCAAGGTGTTGACTATGACAAAACCTTTTCACCAGTTGACATGGCTAAATGCATCATTATCATCTTGTTGTTGTAGCTTATTACGACTATGAGATTTGGCCGATGGATGTTAAAAACACTTTCCTTAATGGAAATCTCCCTTAGGATGCGTACATGACACAACCTGAAGGTTTTATAAATATAAAGGATGCAAATAAAGTTTGTAAGCTACAAAGGACAATCTATGGATTGAAGCAAGCATATTAGAGAAGGAATCTTCCATTCGACAAGGTAGTCAAAGAGTTTGGCTTTAGTCAAAATGAAGATGAACCTTGTGTATATAAGAAGGTTAGTGGGAGCATAGTTGTATTCCTCATATTGTATGAGATGACATACTATTGATGGGGAATGCCATTTCTGCCCTAGAAACTCTTGATGCTGGAATATATTTTGTTCATCTTGGCGGGGTTGTTCTTTGGAGAGACTATTGGGTGAGTGACAATCATTATTTCTAGAGTCATGGAAACTATTTGGAGGAAGGAAACCGTTGTTCCTTTGATTCTTGTTGAATTATATGAATGCTTGTATGAAGCACAAATGACTAGAAAGATAAGGGGACCCTTCCAAGTTTTGTGTATTTATCAAATAATGCACATAGGTCCTATCAAATTGATGAAGTCCTTGAATCCTCATTATAGCACGGGGAAGGAGTTTCTGTCAAAGCATATTTAGATAGGTGAGCCTCTTTAGCTATGTGGAGATCTTACTTGTTGGCTTGCTAGTTTGAAGGCTACATGTGTGCGTTACAGATGGATGGAATTTTGTCTTGATAACTCAACTTGTGGTGTGGCCATGCCTAGTTTTTAGTGGTTGATCATCTTGCCTGGTTTGGAGGGATGCATTGCATACTACCTTGTATCAGTGCTATGACAGTTCAATGGTCAACATTGTGTGTATCAAGTTGAAGCTCTTCCCCCATTCTTTAAGAATTTGGTGCTATATTCTCGAAAGGTTCATGAGAAGGTACAAAAAATGTGGTTGAATTAGAAGAGATTGACCCGTGTTTCCTTCCATGTGGGTCAATACTTCTCTTTCAAGTACCTGGAGTGACTTGCATTGACACCTTCAATGATAGTGACTTGTGATTCTTCTGGAGAACCACAATGATGTCTTTTTTGTTTGTTGGCATCAAGTGCTAGAGTTTTTTAATGATTTTATTTATGGAATAAAAGATTTGGTTTATGAAATGTGGCATCAGTTGTGGGTACTTCCTCCATCATACTTAGAAATGTGCATGTGGACTTGGGTCCTTGAGGTGCATACAACTATGAGCTCCTTTTGACAAGTCATCCAATCGAGACAATCTAGAACTCCTGCCTATGTATTTTCAGGTGTCTAGGGATAGTTGAAGGTTTTTATATGTCAGGGTCACCTCCTTCTCATCAATATCCTTACATGATATTGGAAGGTTGAAACTCCAAACGCTTAAACTACCTCTCATCATATTTTAATGTTAGATGTTTCCTCCATTTTAACACTTGTGGCCCATTTTGTTATGAAGGGAGACCTCCTACTAGGGGGAAGGTGGAAGAAGATCTACTGGACCTAGCTCTCATGCTAAGAGCATGTAGAGACTATGTTAGTGGTTATTTCCTACCCAATTGGGCCAAGGTTTCAGATGTCGAATAGCAGTGCCTTTTCTCTTGACATGCCTTAAGTAGCAATCAACCTGAGCATGGCTGTACCTATTTAAAGTCATTTCTAGATTTTTATTATTATTTCTTTTCTTGTGAATGTGCCCACTGGTTGTAGGTATTTTCATTTCAATATTTTTCTTTAATATTGATTCTTAAGGCCTTTGTACGAGAACCAAGGGTTTCGTGGGGAAGGAATGGGGATTGCCTAGCAAGGTTTTCCCATATCACGACTCCCAAGTTAGCTCGGATCTTAGTTTCACCTTTCTTACAAGGAGACAAGAGTAGATGCAAGGGGTTTTCAACCTTTGTCTTTCTCCCTATGGTCCTTTCTTTTTTAGGTTAGCTCTAGCAGATAAAAATGATATGACTTTTGTCATAGGCCCTATTTCTACTTTGACCTTCCCACTTCAGGGTTCATAGGGGTAGACGATCAGATATTTAAATGGATTTGAGTTTTTTGGAAGGACGAGAGCTTGCAACTCCCTTACATTATTTTTTCTCATCATGTCAGTTTGATCGGCAATAGTAGCATTTGACAAGGCTGGCATTTGTGTGATGAGGATGAACATCTCCATTCATGTCTTTTAGGCATTGGCCGCCCCAATTGTAGATGTTGCAGATGGTGCAGGCTCCTTCCCATTTAAGGGTTGAACTTGCCCATGGAATCATCATTTTGGACGACTCATAATACCAGGTCACCCTTCTAGAAACTACATGGTAAAACCTTCTTGTTGAATGATTGAGCTGTTCTTGCTTGGTAGCACTATGCATAGTGTGGGGCTTTTGATGTGTTGAGGTAGAAACACCCCAACTTTGACTTTGTGTGGCTTGGTGCCCGAGTTGAGATTGATCAATACTGTCTCATCTTCAATATGAAAAGGTTGATTCTCCTTTGTCATATATTCTACGATATGGATGTCTTCAAATTATGTATCTTCATAATTGTAGATCTGTGCCACCTATGTGAAATAGCTGGTAAACGTTTGGAGAACCTGCTCATCTTTAGATGATTGTGATTTTTTTTTTGATTTTGTATTTTTTTGGGGTTTTATGTGTTTTGCACTTTTTTAGATTTTGCAGTGATAAGGGGAGGTGTGGTAGAGCGTGGCAAAACAACCACTTTGGGATCTTTACCACATCGGGGTGTTGTTCTTCTAAAGGGCTACTTTTGGGTGTGAGGGGAGACCTAGCCCTTAGTATATTGCGGTCATCCATGCACCACATCTGTAATTCCTCTCCTTTCTGGATATGACAAATGAGAGTCTGTGGGTCTTCCACATCCTTGGAATCAAATATGGCATTGAAACCCCATCCTTCAATCATGTTGTAGGTGTTGTTGTAGTCATCCCATGTGTCTCTGTATTCTTTTGTTATGATGTAAACATTTATGATCATGGCGTCATCTTCACTGGGCCAACTAGGGTAGACACTGAGAGGATTGTAGCCATCTACTTCAGGTAGTACTCACACCCTTTCTGGTGTGGGGTTGATGATCTTTATCTGGACAACATGATCATCTTGATGGTGTGTGATGCTTTTACTACTGTCTGTGTGCAAAGTTCACATCTTAGTGACAATGAGAATCATCGTCCTATTGATCACATCCTTGCTTGGAGGTATGACTCTATTTTCAGAGGATTGATTGTTCAGGGTAGTTTGCACACCCTACTCTTTGTTACTGATGAGGGAGATCTCCTTGATGCTAACAACAATCTTGGGATAGTCCTCCTAGTCGTTGTCATTAACCTCTAGCACAAAGTATGGTAGTATCACAAAATGATTACCTTGGTTGTATCTGAATGATCTTTGATGATTGTCGTAATACTAGGTAAATATAGGTGGGAACACATACACTTAGGATCGAAATCCCATCAATATATTACCCTGAGTTGACGCTCTTCTTCTAATAGAAGGCATTTGTCTTTGCATCTTAGATCTCAGGTCATTGGTAGGATATTAAGGAAACCTCTTAGGGTTAAGGTTCTTATAGTGTTCCAGAAATCTGCATGCTTACACTATGAAATCCATCTGGAGAATCAAGGTCATGTGTAGGACTGGCTATAGAACCTAAGATCCATCCTTTTCTATTTGGGTGTGACCCAGATGATTTTGGTGCATCCTTATCGTCAGGCTCCCCATCATCTATTTGGATGTATATTCATCTCCCATAGTCATTGGGCGAACTACATGGGTTGTAGGGTAGATGAAGTCTCATCTTGTGTGGGGGCACCCAACTAATGCTGGTGATGTGCAACATCTCAAAGCAAAGTAGGAGATCGTATTATGTGATGCATGATATGGTACCAGGGTCATCAACATGAAGTGTGACGGTGGTGTGCCTAACCGATACTTTAACTTCTGATGTAGCGATGAGGGAATTGCCTAATTTTGTTTAATCCACAACCTCCCTAAAGGAGGTTCAAAGGAGAAACTCAACTCCATGATGAAGAATGGGACGAGAACATATGGGGTCTGATTTGAAGCTCCAACATGATTTCTCCCAAAGTATCCTTGATTACTCTATTGAAGTAGATTGCTTTCTTTGTTGTTAATTGGAGGTCAGACAGATCCTTCCCCAGGATGATTAGTGTCTTTAAGAGACACACATTGAGGCATATACTATTGTCGATGAAGCATGAGGGCATATTGAGGTACATTGTAGCGATCAATAAGGGCCTATAATGATTTCCTTCTATTGGAATCTCATTCTCAGAGAATGAGATTAGGTTCAAGGTGGTGATCAACCTGATGGTGGCCACAAGAGCTTCTGACAACACATATTTAGAGATGTATGATCCTTCTAGCATCTTCATGACTGTGATACGATGTACTGTGGAATTATTCATCATTTCTGCAAGTGACACTTCTCCTTCTAGTTCACTGAGGAACTAAATTGTGGTTGAGCCTTCAGGATGTGTCTCTTTGCAAAGATCATGCGTCACTAGTACCTTCTTGGTTTCAATGGATGGAATGGATACCTTGGCCTCCCCTTTTTTGATGTTGGTAAGAAATACTATGTAATTCTCTTTGCCCTTATCGAGGGGTAGTGTTACCTCAAGAAAGGCTGAGCATTGATCTCCCTTTGCTGTGATAGGTGAATTCGTTATGGATTGTATGACAACTGTAGGAAAAGAATTGGGAGGGACTGTCTCTTTTGGGATCCAAACCTTCTGCATCTTTGGCTTTTGACTCATCATAGGTAGTTGATCAGTCGTGCCTTCTACCCTTGGAGGGCCCCCAATATGATGACTAGTCATACTTTCTGCCCCTGGAGGGCCCCAATATGATGACTAGCCGTGCTTTCTGCCCCTTGCGGACACTTGATATGCTAATCACCTTATTGGGTTGTTCAGAATCATCAACTTCTATTCCTAGACGAGGCTGTCAATTTTTGCTTTCCCATCCCAACTGGGATGAGTAGAACTCCCACCATAGCATTTAACATATTTTCCTCCTCCCATTTGGACTTCTAATTAGTCTTTGAGGGGGCGGACGATGGTTGGAAGGTGATGCCTATGTTTTGATAGAACCTTCTCTTGATTGGATTATCAATCCATACACCCTCTTTTATGAGCTCGGGGAAGGTATAATACCTTTGTATGGATAAGAGAGTAGGGAGTGCTGGTGTGGAAAATCGAATCACCATGTCCAAAGCCTCCTTGTACATTAGTTTGAATTCTAACTAAGCTTCAAGCTCCTTTCACCGTATGACAAACTCTGGAGAAGCTTTCATCTGTCTTTTGCTGCATATATTCTGAGTCCTCCTTTGTCAATACCTAGTCCAGGATACTGATTGATAAACTTCTTGACCATCTTGGCCCATGTGGTGATATTCGTCATGTCCTTCTTGTTGTACTAGGCCAACACATGACCAGTTAAGGACCAACAAAACAACATATTAGTACTTTTTCATCATTCTGGACTTGCATCATATCTGAGAAATGCACCTTGACATGGGCCATGCGATCCCATTTTCCAAATCACTCATGGAATTTTGGCATATGAAGTTGTTAAGAATATTTGCATCTAGAAAGTGGCAGAAGTCACTCAACATCTTTCCATTGTCCTTTTTCCCTTCTAGTAGTTTGATCTTTTGCATGATCTCGAGAAATAGGGGATCTACAGCAGTGGGTTCCTGCTCGACAACTTCTTGATGTGCGACTACCACATGTATAACTGGTGGTTTGATTGTCATTAGTAGTGCCATATATAGGGGTAATGGAAATCCATACCCTCTTCCTACACATGGGTTGTACCAAGAGTGGGGTGGTGGATGCATGAACTGTAGACTGGAGATTGGTCCTTGGCCATTCAGATATTACATTTGCACCTTTTCATAGGTGTTGGCCTGCTTAGCCGCTTGTGGTTCTTCAAGTGTGGTTGCAACCTCACTGTCTTTCATATTTCCTTTCACTTATCCCTCAAGATTTAAGAAGTTTGTTGCTTCCTCCTGAGGCACAAAAACTGACCCAATGTTCATGAATGGTGAGCTCTGTTAAATCCCTATGTAGAATGCTTTTGGTTGAGGTGGGTGGGAACCCCAAATACCATATGGGAAGAACAACATAGATGTATAGATCCTTGTCTGCCAAACCCTAGATAGTGACACCCTCATGTATACATTAAGCTTGGTGAAGATATATAAGGCATGTTGGAGGCTTGCTCACAGGGATGCCCTTCATGAGAGACTATGGCTCTAGAAGGGGCAGTGACTTCCTTGCATTTCTCCACCTCTTTGGGCTTGTCTTGCTTGTTGTGTATGACATCTCCCTTGGATATACCATCATATTGACATTTTGTACTACTATTCTCAGTCATCTAGATTGATCATTGGTGAGACTGCATGAGGTACTAGCTCCTTGGTTCTCCTGTGATGCCCTAAAATGAACACTAGTGGTATTCAAAAGTAGGGTGTAACATCATCAGAAAATATTGTATGATTTGGGATGGGTCCCTTGCACATATTATGTTAGACAAGAAATTGAAAAGGCTCCCCCTAGCAAGGGAGGTGTATGTAAGGATACTCTTGTGTTTCTTGAGTTCTTCTGATGATGAAATGCAATTGTTATTTTTTTTTGTTATTTTTTGGTGGTTGTTCCTGCCCCTAGCTCGGGACATATGAGGCAACCTATCCACTTTTATATGAGACACACTTTCTAATGCCATGGAAGAAAGCAAATGATGGTGGGTATGTTGTTCCTTTTGAGAAATGCTTCAAAATAATCATTCAAAGTAGGATGGAATGTTGATTTGAGTGGTTGGTCAAGATTAAGGTGACCCACACTAAGACAATTACTGTGCTTAATCAAGCACTTTTTCCCCTAGGACATCCTCATCCAGCTGGGTTACCAAACTCAATCCCTTGGTAGCATCCATGTCACCTCGATGTCCTCGTAGAATGAGGGGTTTCTCTAGAGAGTTCATGCGAGGAACATTTGGTAAGGAGGAAACCTCAACTTGGTCTCTCCTTTTCATAGTGTTCAGTAAAAGGCTGTGGCTAGTTTTAGATCATAGTCATGTATCCTATTTAGGAATATGAAGTTTACTATTGGTCCAATTTTAGGTCATAGTCCAAGACCCAAAAGGTTTTAAAAGTTGAAGTGGGATTAGTTTAAATTTAGGACCATGGTGGGGTGAACATGACATTAGTGAATGATTTTTTACATGATGTGGAGGAACCCCCCTATTTGCTTGAATTTTAGGGATGATCCCTCTTTTTGAGTTTGTTAACAAAAGATTGTTTGAGTTGTTAATCTTTGAAAAAGATTATTTTGAAATATGAATTTGAGATTGTTAACCTTTGAAAAAAAATGTTATGAAATATGGGTTTGAGATTGTTAATCTTTAAAAAGATTGTTTTGAAATATAAGTTTGAGATTATTAACCTTTAAAAAAGATTGTTTTGCGATTTTATTTTTATATTATTAATCTTTGAAAAAGACTATTTTGAATCTACACAAGGAAAGGGTTAGCAACAATCCCAATAATATTTTAGCAAAAAAGACATGACATATGCACAAGCAACATAAGCCCCCCTATAAGCCCATGAGTTTAGATCTGCGCACGTCCTCAATCAAGCATGGCATGTATAGGAGGGGTTGATCCTTATCTTCTCTGTGGGTTGATGGCACTCATGAAGGGTTATCCTAGGTTTAGCAGATAAGGGTACTGCTCCTAATACACCTCGTTACTATGACGAGAATAATTAGTCATGAGTGCTAGGAGAGTGGGATGTTTTCAAGGCCTTAATTTGGACGTCCATCTTAATGTTGCACTGATACCATTTTTGTCATCCCACATAATTTCCAGGGATCCAACATGGGATCGTCACCCATTCCACAATGTGTGGGTTTGTAGGAGAGTGAAGTGCATGCGATGGGTTTTATCAATTTCAGAAGCAAGTATATGATACATGATAGTCACTGATATGCGAGTAAAGCAATAAAACAACATCTTTGTAGAAAGATCAAAATTTGTTTCTAACTGGCACTTGCTACTCATCAAATATTTGTTGTTTTTTTCTTCCTTTTTCTTAGAAATAGGGGGGATGCAAAAACGAAACCCTAGGGGGGAGTGCAATCAAAACCTTGATCAGTGGGGGGGATAGAGGTGTCAAAAACTACAAAACAGGATTAAGATCAGGATATCCTAAAAAGCATGAAAAACAAGAAAAACAAAGGGGGCCAGGGATGTTAGATCACCTCAATTTGCATGCCCAAAGTGGGTGGATCAGGATGACCCACCACCATATTCCCAATAGGAAAGAAAAAAGGATAGAATAGGAAAGGAAAAAATGAGAACAATCATGAGGATGCTCAATCCTCAAAATAGAACAATGGGAGTTTGACTCAGACTGACTTGGCTCCCCAACAGAGTCGCCAGTTTGTTGCACCCTATCCAAAAAGGGATGACAAATATTGGTATTTGGGAATTAAATCTATACCCTTTTTGACAGTGAAAACGTCACATAAATAAAGTGTCAGAGTCCCCAGCACATTTATACAGAAAATAAGGAAAAAATCTAGATCCTGAGAGCTATGGTGTACACTAAGCGATTATCCATGCTAGTTAGGAAAATAGATAATAAAAGAAAAACCAGAGATCATATATCACAATTTACTTATGAGTGGGGAATGATTAGCACCCCCGTCTCACTCGGTAAACTGGTATCAAAACACGTAGGGTTGTAAGTAAATTAAGTGATTTAGGATGGTTAAGTTCAAGAAAACATGAATAAGCATTTTTTGTGAGCGAGCTTTAGGGGATGAATATGTCTGTGTATTTCCCATTATTGCCTTGAAAGCCCTAGTTTTTAGGTGTCTTGTGGTCCTGATCACCACAAAGCCTCCCACGGTGGAAACTGTTCATTGGTGATCAAGATAGATGCATTGGATGTTAGAGGATGAATAGTAGAGGTGTGCTTAGAGATCTTGATCTGATTTTCTCGAAGTAGTAGTAAGCGACAACTATATTAGCCACTGAGTAGTTATAATAGGTGATAGATCAAATGCAATAGTAGATTAGGCTAGATGTGGAAGTTATAGCTAAGATAGAAACAGATAGTAGATTCAACAGTTAGAGAAATTTATTGTTCTACAAATCTAGCAAAGTAAGTGATATCAGGAGAAGGATCTTCTGATCACAAACAATAAATAGAGAGGTAGTTAACACTCTAGTTTCAAGAGAGATGAGAGGGGCCTGGAATTTGTTGGGTATGGGGGGTCTATTTATATGTGAAATTTAGGGTACGAGAATTTGGGCAGAACCTTCACCAAGAGGCGATGAATCATGCTGATGCACCACACATGGAATGCATATTGAGGTGATCAAGCATGTGGTAGATGGCTCTAATCCGCCCATTTTACTTGGGTTAAAAAAGGAAATCTAGTTTTCCTAGTAATTTCATGAATATTCTGGCAAAATAAGTGAAAACTTGCACAAAAAGATAAGTTGGAGTTATCTTTCAAAATTTTCTAAATAAGTAATTTAAAAAAGAAAATATTCTACTTTAGACAATTCAACTAGGAAAATTAGTAAAGAACAACCTATTTAAGGTATAATAGAAGAACAATTGCACTTTTAGTCTGAAAGAAGGTTTCTTTGCAGAAGAGCCTGAACTAGGTGGAAGTGGACAAAAGTGGGTGATTGAAATAGGTGAAAGATACAAAAAATTGTGGGGGGAAAGGTATATGTGTTTGGTAGGATTTGGAACTGATTCCATAATTAGCCAGAGGATCAAAAATTAATCCTAAATTTATGCCAAGTTAGAAAAAATGGGGTGTTAATAGTCACCTAGCCAAGTCTAATCCAAGGCCAATAGAATAAGAATTCACCCCGCTTGACAAGATCACATACTTATTATCACACTTCCCCAAGGTAGAAGATTCACCATGATTGGCATGCCAACACTTGGTTGACAAGGTTTAGATGTGTTTCACACTTGGAAGGAATCTTATGCATTAATATATATATATATATATATATACATATATCCAATTACCATTACATATACATATTATATGCATCATATACTATAATAATCACCAAATGTGATAACACTTGTGGCACACTAGCACTGCCGCGCTAAATGGATTACTCAAAACCCAAAACATGATAGATCACAACTTATGTTGGGTTTTATGGGAAGCAGAGAAGCAGTGGAAACAAAATTTTCTCCCCAAAACCCAGAACAAAAGGAATCGTGTCAACGTCTATATAATAGGAAAGATGGTTTGTGGATGCATACCTTGTCCCGAGGCTCGCTCGGTGATAGTACCTCGCGCCTTGCACGGTCTTCACGTCCGGTCTTGGACGGTGTCTGTGCAGCTCCTGGTCGCACCGGGACTGAAGACTCCTGGTCTCACCGGGACTATCAGGATTGATAGTTGTCCTCCAAGCGACAGAGATCTCCTGCCTCTACAGTCGTCCACACAGACTGCCTGTAACTCCGATCTTCTTGTCACACAAGGAATCAGAAAGAGTCACACCCTCCTGTCGGCGTACTAGTCACCGACACACTCTCCTGCAGCCAGTTGCCTTTTTACAGTTGTCTTTCCCTTACTGTGCCTCCCTTATCGGGTAGCACTTGCTCGGGCTCTCTCGGTTACCAAAACTAGAGAGAACGACAACTTTGCAGAGCAACTGGCACTCTGAGTTGTACTTTGAGAAGCCCCCAATACCCCTATATATAGGAGGGTCATGGGATAGGGTTCTCTATCCCGGACAATGCGGGACTAAAGCAGGAGTAGAAGGGTTCAAGATTTTCCACAAAAACAATCATCTGTGTAACCTGAACCGACCGTTTCACAACTGAAATGGTCGGTTGGGGATCTGAGCCAATCGGTTGACTCCTCAACCGATCGGTTGGGACCCATGAAATGGTCGGTTCACATGTGAACCGATCGATTCGTGGTCCTGATCAGTTCCCGATTGACTTTTCTTCTTTCATTTCTAATTGATATCAAATACCAATCCTTATTCCAATCGTATTGGACAAGTAAAACAAAAAAGAATTTCTCACCAATCTTACTTTCCCAACTTGCTCAGTTGGACCAGTTGAGCCGATCGATTCAACACTTGAACCGGTTGTTTCACTCTGTCCATGAGCCGATCGACTCACCAGTTGAGCCGATCGGTTCACCAAGCTCAGCCAATCGATTCATCACATGAGCCGATCGGTTGGGAGTGCAGATTGTTCAGAATCAGTCAATTGCAGTTTCAATCAATCCGATATTCCAATCAAGCTGTCCAACACCTTAAACACTATGATACTGAGCTATCAATTGATTGAGTGTTTAATTGAACTACTAAATTCATTTAGCAATCAATCTAAACATTTTTTGTGGACAAACTCCTCTTCCAGGTTAAATCCTATGTGTGTGACCCTGCAGGTCCATTTCACGTTGGCAGTGAAAGTCCATAACACTTATGACTTCACAAGCAAAGAGCGGTGCCTAGTCACACATCAGTGCTACCGAAGTGAAATAGAAAGTTGGAGAACAACTTTCAATCCTACAATCTGTGAATGGTGTTACAGTGAATGTATAATTCCTTTGTCACTGATATCCTGAATGAACTCGAGGCATGGAATAGTCATCCTTTCAGCGTTCATTCATTTCCTTGATCTCAGAGCAGACTGGGTGAGATGTGTGTGACATCAATATCACATATTGATTCACACGTGCATGCACATGCCTTTCTCAATCCTACTCATCAAGTGGCCAAGGACATCAAACTCCCTCAGGAGGGACAAATCCCATATCTATCACTCACCCCTCAAAAGCCCCATGTGTCAAAGCCACCCAATCATCACCTTTATAACAATCCATGTTTCAAGACTACGTTTGATGATGTCAAAGTGTACCCAACTACATGTGTTGAGTGTAGTGATTTCAGGTCTAAGAATCACACTCACCACCATCACTGTGAGAGCTGACTATGACTACCAAGTCATGGTTCCATGTGTCACTGTCGCGGTGGGTCTGTCTGGTACTTTGTTCTCCAACAAGTACCTATGTGCTTGGTTTGATATCTCTATATCTTGACTAATGAGATTCTGTCATCAACCAACACACAATCTAGTATTTAGTGTTATTGATGTCTATGGTTATTTCCATAATAACAACCAACTAGGGACTAAACAAGAATGTATACCCTTAACATCCGTATGATCTCATCATTTAGGTCCTGAACCTAAAAGCATACGTCATTGAGTAAAATCGTTCTTTAGACATCTATCATGTTACACCATCATCTTAGAAACAGTTTAAACATATAGATCGAAAATTGCCTTTATTATTAATCAAATCATTTACAAATTATCCCATTACAATCATCATATGACTTTTGTATGGGCATACATACCAACAAATTAACCACATATCCAGAAAAGATGATAAATAAAGCCGATTAAACATCTTAAACATGTCCACAAACATTTACATACAAGTCCAACATCCTTCATAAAAGCACATTCCATACCGGGTATTTACATATCTATTTAGTGGCCTCAGCCACAACCTGTATACAAAGCATTGTTCCATATGGATACATACCATATACAACATCAACATACTGCCAACAACTTGAGTTGATACATATCATCTACAAAACAATCCCTGCTCAAACTTGAGAGTATAGGGACAACTCTAGGACATACTAACATCTAGCCAACCTTCTTCTCCTACTACTCTCTAAGCTACTCTTCCTCACCACCATGAGCCTGACGGTGCTACTGACGATCACCTAAAAAGATGTAGTAACCCACGAGGCGAGACCCATGTCCCAGTGAGAGATATACCTCTCAACAATGTTTACTGATTACAACATGTTACATAATTAAGTAGTTAAAGCAGATAAAGTTACAAAAAGCATAATTAACATGATATTCAAAGGAATAAGTAAAACTATCACATTTTAAACAGTTGATTTCTCTTACCACATTATATATCAACTAAACATTACAAGAAACAAGACAAGGGTTATAATCCAATGAGAATCGTTTTTTAACCCTAGAAGATATACTACACGACTGGATTACATCTTTTATTAAGCTCTGGGGAGTTTGAGGCATACCACTCAAACTTGCAATTGATCACTGCAAAGTTGCAATCAGTTCCGTACAAGATCTAGGAGAGCCGAAATCCTAAGATCTCTTCCCCTCAGTCAATACGAGTCATCTGTAGTGACATATTAGTCAAGATGCAATCGACCTAGTCCACCCTTAGTATATAGGTCATGGCACTAGAAACTAGGGTATTCAACTCTATCATCTAGGGTACAACCACAACAGTCCTCAATCACATCACATATACATATTCATATTCATCCAAGATACAACCTCAATCATTCTTCATAACCTTAGGATTAGGATAACAAGGATACACTCTCCCTGTACCCGCATATACTTAATAGTATATGACTTTGAGTTTCCCTTCTAGAATAATTGATTCCCTATCCAGCAAGTTTTGTGTCAGAGAACCATTTGTTACCCAAATCCTAACTCACTACAAAGTCAATGGTGATAGGACCTAGGCTTCTGTCCCTACCATGGTATTAAAAAAGTGCAAATGCATAAGCGTAAAGCTTAGAATATGTGAAAAGATAACAAGATAAATGCACTAATTATAATCTCAACATTCAACAAGTATTGTTAAGTAACATTGTTTTATTATAAGATTTCAATTACATATTCAAGAATCAAATTGTACAAGTCTGCTCATGTACACTAGGGATCTTACAACAAGTACACCTAACATAGATCACCAAGCCTATCAACTTCTAGCCATCTATGAACCTATAAAATACATGAAATAGGATGGTTCAAGTACATAAGGTGCTGAGTACAGGGCTGAAGATACATACATACATACATATATATATATATATATATAAGCTTTGCATAATATGGAAAGATTGTAGAAGTAAATGATCAAGAATAAACAAGTTACATATGTAGTAAAATGAGAGCCCATGTTTTATGTCATCTTACTTCATTTATACCAACAATATAATGTATCATAAGGCCTTTGACCAACTTCTCATGGGAAGGGTCCGTAAGGGTGCTCAAGATTATCTAACCCTTTTATACATGAGTGACCTCGAGGCCAACACCAAGAGCTAACCTTGTTTCTTTGTGAGGGACCTCAAGGACTAAATCCATTGAGAAAACCCCTATTTCAACATTGTATAATGGAGTTTCTACATACCAGATAACTATATGCAATATGTGATCTAATAAACATGCATACATATGTATCACATTTCAAGCAAGAAATCCATAGTCATATAACTATTTAAAGCCCATACCTAATTTAGAGATTTCAACTTAACCTTGACCATCTCGATCTCAAGAAACACCCGTTGGATCTAGGTCTCTGGAGGGGTGGTGGTGAATAGAGCTTCAAAACTTGCACAAGAATAGTTAGACCTTCAAATTATATCAATTGAAACCAAATGCTAAAATAGAATTTGAGGTCCTATCTAAACAATCTTTGCAAGGATGAGAGAGATTGAAACAAACACTTAGACAAGGTGTTTAGAGTGGTTCCAATCTCCAAACTAGGAGACTGTCAGTCCACTACCTGAGAGGTCAACCTCTAGGACTTTGCAACCCATGTATACTTATATTCCATTATAATACATATAAGGAGACCACCTTACACCCAAGGTCTTACCTATCTAAGATCTACTATTCTACCTCATAACAGGTCTTACCCACTCTTGCAAGCAACTCAATTCCTTCTCATAGGACATCTCATCCTTGCAACAAGTTTTCAGCCTTGATGATTTACCCACCAAGCTCCTTAGATCTTCTGTCTTGTCCTTATCCTTCACTCGGAGAAGATCTTTACACCTTCTTCAACCTTAAATAAGAACATCAACTCCTCCTTCACTCGGAGAAGATCACTTCAGCCTTTGCTCTTTGAGAAAAGGGATTGGGAAGTTGGGAAGATGGAAATATGGAGAGCTTTACAAGGTAACAATGAGGTAGATCTCTTACAACATGCCTAACTCACTCATAATCACGAGATGCTTTGTAAACGAGAGAGAGAAAGGGGCTCAAAGGGTTTCAACACGCTCAACTATAGCAAGGACTAAGGATACCATGAATGAGAAACCTTGGAATGAACTCCAAGAGGTCCTATTTATAGATGGGGGTGTTCCTTTGAGTGTGGGATCACTTAAGAATGAAAAGTAGCCATTTTACAACTTGCAATAGATCTATTTTCATTTCTAACAACTCTCCAACAGTTGGAATCACTTTTTCTACAATTCTAGTATAGTACATTCGGTCGAGTTTCAATAAAGGTAACTTGACCAATCCACTATTCGACAAATCCAATTTTCAAACTATCAATCGACTTTGTTCTGGGGTAACTCGACCGATCAGCCAAAATCAACTTTGGTCAGAAAGTTGGTCAGTCAAGTTCTATGAGTGTACAACTTGATCAGGGCAGCCATTTTCAAAAATCTATCACAAATCAATCAAGATTCAAACTCGACCGATTAAAGTGATGTGACAAATTTTCCAAAATGATTTTTAAGTGATAAAATGATGGAACTAAGTGTCCTTGATTTCTTCTCATCTTAGTTACAAGTCATATCATCAATACAAATGATTAAAAAATATTCTAACATGGTTTAGAGTGTTTTTCATAAAACTGCATTTGCATTGCTTTTGACTTATACTTGGACAAGCTAGGGCTTGTGTAATTTGATCCTTTTCATGTACCTAATGTCTGAAATCAATCTTAAACAAATGTATTAGATACATATGAATGTAATAGTTAAGTCATTATCAAAATATGAACAATGTATAACTCTCAAGTCACATTCTCCCCCTTTTAGATAATGACAAACCATTCCTCAACATATTGAAAAGGATATATAAAGTTATACCTTGGCCTTCTTGTGAACTACAACTGGATACATAATTTGCACAATTTGAATTTTTCCCTCTCAATCTATGCTCACTCTTACCTGCATAGTTAGTCTTTCTACACAAAGATATATAACATATATACTACATGATCCTTTATCAAGTCACATGATAGAACATATACTTAGACAAGAAAAGGATCACGTAGGAAATAAAAGCAATATGGTTGAGCTTCAAACATCGAACTTATTCTCTCCCCCTTTTGGCATTATAAAAATGGAAGGGGGTATAAGAGCACAAAAACAAGTCTTCTCCAAGCACAACCCAAACATCCAACCATAAGATAAAACATGCAACCACATAAGACACATCAAATAGAGATGAGAGAGAAACAAACAACCTGTGTAATTATCAAAATATGGAAAACATACCAATAACTCACATGATAGAACATACATAGAGTTATGGTACATAGGATTAACATTACAACACAACATGTTCTCAAAGTAACTGCAAGCCAAAACAATGAAAACAACAAGATGATAGAAATTGTACAACTCAGATAATGTGCCCAAATGTCTTAAGTACAAAAATAGTCTAGAAAGATATATATGATCAACATGTAAAGACTAAAAAACTAAAACATCTAAATGTCTAAGCTATCTAGGTCCAAAGGTTCATCATCATCAACATCATCATCAGCTTCATGCTCATAGTCCTCATCTCCATTTGAAGGTGCAACAGAGGAAACATCTTCACCTTCGTCACTAAAGGCACCAACAAAACCATCATCATAAAAACCATCCTCATGTCCATCATCCTCAATGCCTCATCGTCAGCAACAATAACTTCCTCATCAACCTGGTCGGGGCATCTCATCGTCAGAAGCACCGAAACCTCGACCGGGCCACATGGCATTTCGCTCGTCCCAAGTCATGCCAAGATCACGGAGTTTCTTGACCTAAGGGAAAGTGGGAGCAGAAGTGCCAAGTCCTGTGAGCATGGTAGCTATGGGGCCAACAAGGAGAGGTAGAACTATAGGGGTAGGTGTAGGAGTAGATCCACCACCAGCAGAGGGTATAGCAGCAGAAGCAGTAGGTGGAGGGGCTGGGTAGAAATGATTATATGCATAGGAAGCATAATCACCACATGGGTAAGGCTGGTAGGTAGGGTAGAGTTGGGCACAAGATAGGTTCATGGTTGACATGAGCTGGTAGAGACCCTAATACAGGTGCTCCTAAACCTAGAGGTTGTATGCCTACTGATGTACCATGTAACCTGTGAGGGCTTCATTGGATACATGAAACGAGGCATGGGCAGGTCGGGAGGGTGGTGGAGGTGGAGGTAGAGTCTCCAGGTGTGGTGGAAAAAGATGTAGGCAAAAAGGTTTTCTTGAGAGTGGTCTCACTGATGCAGACTCCTTTTCTAGAAGGTTTGTAATGAAAATCATGAAAAAGAGACTTCTCAGTCGCAAAGATGAAGAGACCACAGATCAAGACTGGGTAGGGAGGGTGGGTTCCACGGGTATTCTTCTCGGAGTCAAAGCAGGTCATATGGTGAAGAATGTATCTAGACCACTTGACTCCTATGTTCTTCAAAGGGAAAAACATAATCACTCTGGTATTCTCTGTAATTTTAGTTTGATTCTTTTTGGGGTGAATATTGTAGTTGACTACCAAAGCGAGTATGTAGTTTTTGAGACCCAAAGAAGAGGATGGGATGGTGGATTTCTTCCTATAGGGTGTCTAAGTCTTCTTCAAGAACTTATGAATGTCAGGGAGAGTAATATGATATTGCTTGTAGAAAGCCTCAGGGCCAATGAGGTCAAAATACTCAGGATAGCCTTTCCTCCATGTGTCAGTTACCTTAGTACCATTAAAAAACATGTTCAAGGTATCTCCTGAGATTGTGAACTTCTTACCGACAATCATGGAAGTAATAATCATTTGTGCATTAGGAGGGGGGTGCAAGAATGTCATAATTCTATGACAAATTGGTGTTGAATTCATGAACCGCCTTAGTGCTTGTGATGGAATTGTTAAAACACCGGCTTTCGACACTCAGGGCTGCAAGATGGTGGTCATAAAGAAACCCGACAACCTCATCTATAACCTCTTTGCACGGATGAGGCTCAAATAAGGCATGAAAAGGGAAAGTATTCCTAAGAAGGATCTCCTTGTACCTATTAGAGATTCATTGGACACAAAGAAGGTGTCATCGAAGGGAATGAGGTGAGAGTTGGAAGAAGGTGATGGTGCTTCGGAACGGGCAGCTCTCTTTCTCCTATTTGAAGCCATGGAGGCAAAAAGAAGAGGATTGAGAGACAAAACACAAGAGAAACACCACTAAAATCCATCTAGAAACCTAGTACATATAGGAAAAGGAGATAGGAAGGTCAAACGAGGGCTAGCTAGGTCTAGGAGAGGGAAGGTCAGGGCTAGGGTTGAGAGACTGAGAGAACAAGAGTAGGAATCAGTCAACTTTTCTCTAGTTGATAGGTAGAAAAGTTGGCCAAAACCTACTTAAGATTTGGTCCAACCCGATCATCGGTCAAGTTCTGTGAGAAAGAAACTCGATTGAATGGATTTTTACAAAAGCCCTTGGCCACCAATCGGTCAAAAACTTGACTGACAGAAGTTCTGTCCCAACTTTAGAAATCTTACTTTCTAGCCATTTGAGTGCTAATTAAATTTATTTTTCTGGTCCATTTTGCATTTTAGACATACTTGGGCACATATCACTCATCATTGGGTACTATTTAGTGATAAAACAAGCGTTTGCAAAATATCAAAAAAGTGAAAAACAAGGCATAAGAACATGGAGATTTAGCACTTTTCCAAACAAGGGTGAACAAGACATGAGCAAAGCATATAGGATAGATAGAAACTAACTAGAAGGCCGATCAAATTCATCCATACCTGTTATGAGCAGTTTAGATCTAATAAAATTAAATTTCTCTCTAGATAGAGGTTTAGTAAAAATGTCAGCCAATTGATTTTCTGTGTCCACATGCGTGATATAAATATCCTTTTTGGCAATGTGATCACAAAGAAAATGATGATGAACCTCTATATTCTTGGCTCTACTATGAAATATATCATTGTAAGATAAATTGATTGTACTAGTATTATCACAAAAGATAGGAGAAGCATCAAAATAAATGTTAAAGTCTTGGAGCATTTGCTTCATCCATAGAACCTGGGCACAACAACTCCCTACTGCAATGTATTCAACCTCATTAGTTGATAAAGCCACTGTGCTCTGTTTCTCAGAAAACCAAGACACCAAGCACGGTCCTAGGAGGAAGCAAGTGCCACTTGTGCACTTTCTATCAATCAAACATACTACATAATCAGCATCACTATAAGTAGTAAGATTAAAGTTCCTTGAATTAAGATACCATAGTCCAAAATTTTGGGTTTTGGCAAAGTACCTTAAAATCCTCTTAACAACTATAACATGTGATTTCTTGGGATTGGACTGAAAGCGAGCACACAAACCAACACTAAACATTATGTTAGGTCTAGAGGTCATTAAATAAAGTAAACTTCCATTCAGACCTCTATAGAGATTCTCATCCACTTTCTCACCTTCTTCATCTCTGTCAAGTTTGGTGGTTTTTGACATGGGGGTGTCCATCAGCTTGGTGTTCTCCATCCCAAAGCTCTTGAGTAGCTCACTTGTGTACTTGCCTTGGTTGATGAAATTCCCATATTTAGTTTGCTTCATTTAAAAGCTGAGGAAGAATGTAAGCTCACCCATCATGCTCATCTCAAACTCACTTTGCATAAGATCATTGAACTCCTTACAAAGATCAATATTAGTTCCGCCAAAAATGATATCATCAACATAAATTTGAATGATAAGAAAATTGTTAGAAGTGTGTTTGAGAAATAAGGTAGAATCTACTTTGCTCATGATATACCCATGATATAAAAAAAGGTTCTTTAATTTCTCATACCAAGCTCTAGGTTCTTGTTTGAGGCCATAGAGATCTTTTTACAATAGATAAACATGGTTAGGTAAACTATCATGTTCAAAGCTCAGAGGTTGTGCAACATACACTTCCTCCTCAATTGCACAATTAAAAAATGCACTTTTAGCATCTATTTGATATAGAAGGAAATTCTTGTAACTAGAAAAAGTAAACAACATAGGAATGGACTCAAGTCTATCTACAAGTGTATATATTTCATCAAAATCTATACCTTCCTGCTGATTATAGCCTTGAGCCACTAACCTTGCTTTGTTTCTTACCACCTTGCCACTTTCATCTAGCTTGTTGCGTAGACCCACATGGTGCCAATGATATTTTTATCACATGGTCTTGGCACAAGAGTTTACCCTTTGTTCTTCTCAAATTGATCCAATTCTTCCTACATGGCTAGGATCCATTCATCATCCCCAAGAGCTTCTCTGATGTTCTTTGGCTCGAGTTGTGAGATGAAGGTGTTGTTGTCTTGTTCTATGTTGTAGGCAGCCTAAGTCTTCACTCTTTCAAGGGGGTCACCTATAATTAGCTCTTTAGGATGATTATGTATGAACCTGTTACACTGAATGAGATTACTTAAAACATAAAACACAATCGATCACTAATTAATCACATAACCAAAAATATGGGTGAATTAAAACCTATTTCAACATCAACACCCGCTCAAAAACATTTGCATAAGAGCCCAACATCTTTCTTGTATACGTACTATGCCAAGAATTTTATACAAATTGTTCTATCACCTTAGCCACAACATATATGTACAGGAGAACAATATTCATATATTCCATACAAACAATCATTAACATGCTAACAAAAGTCCAATTTGTTTGAAACACCATATATAAACTTTTCTAGCCCAGACCTGAGAGTACATGGACGACTCTAGGACACACTAGACATCTAATCAACTTTTTCAAAGAATCATTACTATAGTTCCTCTTTACTTCCACGGTTATGTTGTCATCACTTCCAATTACCTAAAAAGATGTGGCGAACCATAAGGGTGATATACATGTCCCAACAAGATATACAACCTCCAACAATGCTTATTGATTACAACATTTTAAATAGTATAACTGAGCAGTTGGAGTATTTAATAGTCAATTGAACAGATTGAACAGTTTAAGTATGCTAAACAAATTAAGCAAATAGTCTTAGCAATAAGTAAGATCATAAATGTATATATAGATAACAAATAGATCCACTTCTATGGATAGGTGTCTACTCAAATATCATCAAATTGCATCTAATAACAATCATCATAATTAATCTGACTATCATCGTATTCCTTGCTAACAACACAAGAAATCTAGTAGCATATGCATCCCTGAAATCATGAATATGTCTAGTAACATAACATGGATATCAATATTGGCATCTCAAATAAAGGGAACAAATCTATATCATAACTAGAACTAACATCATAGCAAAATTAACTGCATAGGCATGATTAGCAGTTTAAGCATTTATAATTACATAGGCAAGGCTAGCTATATTAAACATAGCTAGAAACATCATCTTAACCATCAATGTCAGTATATTTGACAAAATAAGCATGTTTACAACATGAGCATAACTACAACATAAGGATATCTATTATCTCTTATTGTACTATACATGATCTCAGTGAAAAGAAAGCAAACACGAATTATCATCCAACATGAAGTGTTGTGTATCACCCTAAATAGATATGCTACACGGCTATATTACATCTTTTATTATGTCCTCAAGAATTTGAGGATACCACTCAAAATCCAACTGACCACTGCTAAGTCAAAATCAGTGCCATACAAAATCTAGGAAGAGCCAAACTCCTAAGATATTCTCCTCCCCCGGTCAGTATTGGTCTGCTACAACAACACATAAGGTCAAGCTGCTAACAACCTAGTCCATCCTTGGTACAGGTCACAAAACTAGTGAAAGGAGGTAGGTACGCATACCCTACCATCTGAGGTACAACCACATTTGTCCTCCAATCTCATCACATATATAATCACCGAGACACGATATTGTATGACCGCAGTCATCCTGCCTAAACACTTAGATTCAGGATGACAAGTATCTCATATACTTAATAGTATGTGCTCTGAGTTTCCCTTAGGAATATTCATTTCACCATCTAGAAAGTTTTGACACTCAGATGGATCTATGGCACATGACACTACATGACTAGAATTTCACTAGATTAATTATTGCCAATTGGGTGAATTAAGGCTGCATCATACAAGTGGACATACAAACCCTAATTCATATCTAACAAACATTACTATATAACAGTTTCAGAAGATATAAAATGTATGAGACATATTTTTCATCATGTCATCATCACATGATGCTATTCACTTGCCATTCATGAGACTTCACTTGTCATCATACTATCATAGGATATAAATCCTTTTCACAATATCACAGGGTATCAACCCTTATCAACACAAGAGGATTACACCTCATTTAAGGCTCAACCATGCCCAAAGGTCATTAAGACTATCATACTATACCCTACAAGATCATCATTATCTTTCCATGCCTTATAACAAGGCTCAATAACATCACTTGCATATAATACACCAGACATCACAATATTGCATTAATCAGCTGGGTGATATTCATAAACAATTATAGCAGGGTTATATTAACGTTAAGAACATTCCTTTATTACATCAACATGCAAGGAATCTAGATATAATTATCCCTCATCATATTCATAATGCACATGTTTAGAATAAAAAAGTATCAACCATGTGGAAATGATAACCACCAATTAACACATTAAGGTTATGATCATATTAAGGAGATTATTCCACCATCATGCCATCATATAAGAAGGTTAAACATGAATACTCATATTTATCTGTTTGCATTAGAGTTAGGTTCAACAAGATAAATTATATTAATATTACTAATCAACACTCATACCAAAACCTAAACTCATGGAATTCCCATTGGATCATGGAAGCATAAGGTAAGACTACCTTATCAAGGGTAAGCCTCCATTTGTTCCATCATCTTTCAACCCATATCACCATACCACTACGTCACCTAGAACCATTGGATGTTGAAAAGGTAAGGCCATTGGATGTTTACATAAGTAAACACTTTGGATAAACCACCTATGAAGTCATTGAGTTGTTCTCTAGAAAGAGTCATCATTTTACCCTAGACATCCCTTGAATAACAACATAAAAAGTTCCATTGAGAGTACGGTAAAACCCACAAGCGATTGTTTATTTAAAACAAGCCGTCAATAAACGAGATTCTTAAGTTGATATCATAAATGAAACCATCTAAATAACTTTATTAGGACCAACATATTACATTAGGAATCATTACAATTTATTGGATGAAGAATCATTAGATCTTAACCTTTGGGTCAAGTTCATATATTAAAACCATCAATTGGAGTATAGGTCCAACCATTGCATCAAATGACCCAAGAAACCATTGGTTTAAGGATTATTGATGCTACAACTAAATGATTAACTCACCACAGGTTGTGGAGACCTGATACACCATTAGCAGTAACCATTAAGTCACCATAGGTTGTTCTATCAACACTATATTAATTAATCATCATCGGATATCAAGCTAATGTCACCCTTGATTAATAACATCATTAGGGTACTTAGTTGTTGATCATTAAGATTCCAATTAAGACAAAACGTAACCTAAGGGGTGAGCGTCAGCTGACACCCTTGGTCACCATCATCAATTTTCATGAAGAAAACACCATCAGTTGTTGCAATGGTACCACCATTGGGTCATGTGTTTATAGAAGAAATCAACTTTAAACCCTAAAATTGACCATTGGTTGATGGGTGCTTAGCACCACCGGTTCTCAAAACAACCTGATACAAGTCATATTATATCTTAGTAGGAACGTACACATGGTTACACATTCATCTAGAACTGAAATCAGAATAGGGAACATAAAAAAAATCAAAATCCAAGTCAAGCATAGCTTTTTAATGCATGGATCATCATTTTAAAGCAAGGACATGAGCTAGCAAGCTTATGGTAAGAAATAAACGTGGAGAAAGTTATAAAACTTGCCTCTAATGAGAAGATAAAATCCCAAATAGAAGAAAAATCGAGTAGGTAGGGTAGAAAATCCAAGCATAAGCTCTAAACTCGTCCATCTAACACCTTTCTTTATCAAAGAAGCAAACCCTAAGCATAAGGAGCATGAAAGGTAGGGGTTTAGAGATTTAGAGAAACTTCTACCACGGAACAACAAGGTTCTGACCTGGAGAAAGATAGGAGGAAGAAGAAATGCAAAATAAATGGGGAAGAGAAGGTGAAACTTACTAAGTTAGGTCAAGATCACCAAGAAGGAACTTTAGAAACCCTAAAAGAAGCAAAACAAAATCCTACATGCTTCCACCAAGAAAATTTCCTTCTTCTTCTACCTTGGATAGGTCCTCCACATATAAACAGAGAGGGAACGAGTTTCTTAGCAGAAGGGAAGTGGTAGAGGGAAAAACTTTCGTTTGGGAGCTTAAAAGTAGATATATAAAGCTCTAGGATAAAGGAGAGAAGAAGCATGAGGTGTCTAAAAGCTCTCCATGCATCCATGGCCTTAAACTATTAAGGATATACAAGAAGCCACACAAGAAGCTGACCCACCGTCCATGGAGACCTGCTTATCCCTTGTTTCTTGATTTTTCAAGCAAAGCAAATAAACCATTGCTTGATAGCTCCTAAAGTAGCTCATCCATAAAGGGGTAAACCCTAAAATACCCTTACGGAAAAACACCTCCAAACAAAGGTTCAACTAAGTGCCCCAAGGATCAAAAAGCTCAAGAATGATAAGTGAACATACAAAGAACATAATGAAAGTGATAAATTGCAAGGAAAACCTCCCAATTGGGTAAATTGTAGAAAAGTCCAAAATGTATATAATATTGCATAACTTACATAAACATCGTTCAAATTGGACCAAACTTGAAACTTAAGCTTGTCTTATGATTCCAAATCATATGACAAGGTCATATTATAGTTATAAGAATTCAATTATTGTAATTAAGCATGTTGAACCATTTAAGCAAGGTTAGGGGTCTCACATATTCTTTGCAAAGTGGGGAGTTGGATCATTCTTTTCTTCTTCTATATCTTCTTCTTGAGTGGCCACCTCTTTTCCTTTTTGGGTGATGCTGATTTTTTTCAGGATAAGAATTACTTCTTCTACAACATCATCATTAACAATATCCTTGGAAATAGAGGAGTTAGTCTCAATAAGTTTGACACTAATAAATTTTTCTACTTTAGATAGATCAACAATATACACTCTATAAGCCTTTCTAGTAGTGCTATATCCAAGAAAGACTAGATCAAACTTTTTGAGAGAATCTTTCATGTTCAAAACTAAAAAAGGACACTAAAAAATGTGAAAATACTCAATAGAAGGTTTCCTACCACGCCATAGCTCATAGGGGGTTTCTCTAAAGAGGGATGTGTGAAAACCCAAATTTGCACAAAACATGAGGTTCTAATGGCTTCGGCCCAAAACTTCTTTGGAGTGTCATACTATAAAAGCATGATTATAGATATTTTGTGTAGTGATATGTTCTTCCTCTCTACAACCCCATTTTGTTGAGGTGTTATAGGTGAAGAGAAGTTATGTGCATAGCATGCTTATTCACAAAAACATTCAAAAAGATCATTTTTAAATTCTCCTCCATGATCACTACGGTTGGAAACAATCCAACAAGAAGATTTTTTTTTAATTCGTTTGTAAAAGCAAGAGAAAACATCAAGAGTATCACTCTTTGAAACGATAAAGAAGGTCCAAGTATATTGAGAGAAATCATCGACAATAACAAGACAATACTTGGAACCACGAAGCAATTGAGTTGTCATAGGTCCAAATAGATCAATATGGAGAAGTTCAAGAGCACTCTTGGTACTAAGGACTCATTTGGATTTGAAGGAGGACTTGGTTTTCTTTCCTTGGGTATAAGGTTGACATTCCTCATCCTTTCCAAAATCCAATTTGGAAATTCCCTTGACCAAGTCTTTTTTTCTCAACTTCTTCAATTGATGCATATTTAAATGACCTAGATGACGATGTCAAAGAGAAATATCATTTGAATTGACTAAAAGGCATCTACCAACAATAGGCTTAATAGAGTCAAGAACAATTACATAAATATTACCATACCTAGTTCTCTTATATATGACATTGTAAGTGAGGGAGTCTAGGAGCAAGCATTTAAAAGAAGTAAATAGCACAAGGTAACCATCATCACATAATTGACTAACACTTATTAAATTGTGATGTAGGCCATCCACAAAAATAAAATTCTTATACACAAGGGTTCACCTACATCACTCTCTCCTTTTACCTTACCTTTCTTGTTGTCCCTAAAAGTAACCACACCTCCTTTATTCTTTGTAAAATTGTTGAAATGGCTTATATCACCTTTCATGTGCTTTGTACAACCATTATCAACAATCCATTTTACTTTTTCCTATAAGAAAGGAGAGTATCAGTTCCCAACTCAAAAATTGGGATTTGGTGTTAGCTTGGAGACCCATTTCATTTTTGGGTTGGTCCCCTTACGCTTGTAAGGACAATAAGTAGAATAATGATCGTCACCTTTGCAACGAGAGCTAATATAGGATTCTTAGAGATAGAAGACTCTCCAATGAAAAGAGGAGTTTCCTTATTTTTTTCTCTTACCTTTGGCCTTATTCTTACCCTTAGGAGCCCCCCTAAAAATACCAAACCACTAGTACCACTTTGTTTGGTAGAATGATCAAGGATTTCATTTAAGGAGTTTTTCCCTTTGAGGAATTTCTGCAGAAAGGCTCTTAGTCTATGATTGTCATCAGTAAGAGATGTAACAATAGAAGATAAGCTAGTAAAATCACCTCTAGCATGAACAAGGTGACCTCTAAATAGAGGGCTTTAGCAAGGTAAGAATCCTTTTCAAAAGTATTGGAAGCAACATCATGACTAGGAAAAATAGGTCTATAAGATAAATCTTTAACTTGACCAAGTAACCTAGCATTTTCAGATTTAAGCAATTGAATTTTCTATTAAATATCCCTCTCATCTCTACGAGCATCACTAATAATCTTAAGTTCAACATTTTCAATTTTTAGTAACTCAAGCTCATTTAGGAACTTTTGGTTGTCTTCCTTAAGAGATGCAATATTCTAAAGACAAACACCATTCTCTACTTCAACTCCATTACATTGGAGCTCAAGATTAAGAAATTGGCCTTGCAAGGAATCAATTCTCTCAAGATGAATTTTCTCATATTGCTCAAGAATATCAAGTTTAGCATACAAGTCATCAATGGTTTTACTCAATCTCTTCTTTTTAGATTTACATTCGGAATAAGAAGAACAGGTAGTAACAAGCATGTCAATAAGAGTTTATTTAGCTAGCTCATGAAAACTTACCTCACTTACCTCTCCAATATCTTCACTTCTAGAGGCCATGAGTGCAATGTGACACCCTCCATCTTCATCAGAGCTTGAGCCACTAGATGATGATCCTTCCCAAGCAGCATGAGTTTTGTCTTTATGCATCCTCTCTTTCTTATCCTTCCTCTTGTATTTTCTATCTTTCTTGTACTCTTCGTCCTTCTTGGAGCTCTCTTTTTGTGTGACTTTCTAACCTTAGAACATTTACTCTTGTAGTGTCCTTTTTGACCACACTTGTAGCACCTGGGAGTAGATGAAGAAGATTGCTTGGCTTTGAAGTGCTTTCCCTTGGAGAAGTTGGCTACAATCTCACTAGGTCCATCATCTTCACTAGAGGAGGAGGGAGAGATCTGACAAGCAAGTTGTTGTTGAAGGATGAGAGCCTCCGCTTGAGCTTTTACGACACAATCTTTGATCTTCCTTGATTATTTTTCTTCTTGCCTAGATTTCTCTTCTTGCTTGTCTAGTCTTGACTCATGAGCTTATAGATTTCCAATAAGCTCCTCGGTTGGAAGACCACCAAGACTTCTTACTTATTCAATAGAGGTCACCTTTGACTCCCATCTCTTTGTAAGAGACCTCAAGATCTTTGCGTTGATTGGTCCTCTATCCAAAGTGTATCCCAAAGCAGCTAGGTCATTGCTCATGATGTTGAGTCTTCAGTACATCTCGACAACTCCTTATTTTTTCCCCATATTGAAGTTCTCTAAGAGGATGTTCAACATGTAGATGTTTGCCTCCTTCACTTGCGTTGTGCCTTCATAAATGATGCAAAAATTGTCCCATATCTCATTGGTTGTATCCCATAAGGAGAAGCAGTGGAACTCAGATGGATTGAGGGATGCATAGAGGATGCTAATTGCTTTGGGATTGAGTTGTGCATTCTTTAGAGCTGCTTCATCCCAAGTTGATACAACTCTAGTTGTCTCCCTGTAGGGTGCAGTAATCACTTTCCACATATCAAAGTTTATCCTTTGAATGTAAAATTGCATCCACCGCTTACAATAGAAAGTTGGTGTCATTGAAAACCCGAGGGCACATAGAGAAGCCTCCTTATAGATTGAGGGAACCAAGTATGTTCTCACCCATCTTCTCATCTTGTAGGAGATTTTTTGAATAAGATCCTTGCTCTGATACCACTTATCTAGGGCTCTAGAGGGGCAGGGTGAATAGAGCTTCAAAACTTGTACAAGAATAGTTGGACCTTCAAATTATATTAATTGAAACCAAATGCTAAAGAAGAATTTGAGGTCCTACCAAAAAAACCATAGCAAGGATGGGAGAGATTGAAAAAAACACTTGGACAAGGTGTTTAGAGTGGTTCCAATCTCCAAACTAGGAGATCATCAGTCCACTACCTAGAGAGACTAACTCTAGGACTTTGCAACCCATGCATATTTATTCCATTATAAGACATACAAGAAGACCACCTTACATCTAAGGGCTTACCTATCCAAGAGCTAGTCTTCTACCTCACAACATGTCTTACCCACTCTTACAAGCAGCTCGATTCCTTCTCCTAGGACATCTCCTCCTTGCAACAAGTCTTCAGTCTTGAGGATTTACCCACCAAGATCCTTGGATCTTGTGCCTTGTCCTTCTCCTTCACTTGGAGAAGATCTTCACACGTTCTTCAACCTTGAAGAAAAACAACAACTCCTCCTTCACTTGGAGAAGATCACTTCAGCCTTTGTTGTTTGAGGAAAGGGATTAGGAAGATGGAAAGATGGAGAGCTTTATAAGGTAACAATGAGGTAGCTCTCTTAAAACCTGCCTAACTCACTCATAATCATGAAATGCTTTGTAAATGAGAGAGAGAAAGGGGCTCAAAAAGTTGTATCACACTCAACTATAACAAGGACTAAGGATAGCATGAATGAGCAACCTTGTAATGAAATCCAAGTGGTCCTGTCTATAGTTGGGGGTGTTCCTTTGAGTGTGGGATTTCTTAACAATGAAAAATAGCAATTTTACAACTTGCAACATATCTATTTTCATTTCTAACAACTCTCCAATGGTTGGAATCACTTTTTCTGTGTTTTCCTTATAGTGTATTTGGTCGAGTTTTAATAAAGGTAACTCGACCTATCCACTATTTGAAAAAGCCAATTGTCAAACTATCAGTCGAGTTTGTCCTGGGGTAACTCAACCGATCAGCCAAAATCAACTTTGGTCAGAAAGTTGGTCAGTCAAGTTCTGTGAGTGTACAACTCCACCGATGTAACCATTTCCAAAAATCTGTTACAGATCAGTTGAGATTCAAACTCGACCGATTAAAGTGCTGTGGCAAATTTTCTAAAATGATTTTTAAGTGATCAAACGATGGAATTAAGTGTCCCTGATTTTTTTTCTCATCTTCGTTACAAGTCATATCATCAATACAAATGATTACAAAAATATTCTAAGGTGGTTTGGAGTGTTTTCTAGAAAAGTGCATTTGCATTGCTTTTGAATTGAACTTGGACAAGCTAGGGGGCTTGTGTAATTTGATCTATTTCATGTACCTAATGCCTAAAATCAATCTTAAACAAACATATTAGATACATATGAATGGAATGGTTAAATCATTATCAAAATATGAAAATATATAACTTTGAAGTCAACAACACATGGTTAAACACAAGATTATATACATGTATTAGATTCTCATCATTAACCCTAACTAGATTCATTTTAGGGTTTTTGGACAAGTTAGGTTCAAGGTTTCTTATTAGTACATTAGATGGCATTTTATTGATTTAGTGGTCATCATGAAGTTATCTATCACATTTCATGTAATCCTGAGATTCCATTCATTTTATTTGGTTATGTCAAGGTGTAAGTCACGTATGTACCTAACAAGATCAAAAGAAACACAAAAGAGAAACCATGATCATAATACATCAAGACATGATTTGGGGCATGAAACAATTTTAGATCAACAAGATAGAGCATAAGAATCATATTCAAAGTAGGGTGGATGTAACCTAGGGACTAGGCATCAGACTACTAACATTAGCATAATGAGCACATAACAATATAGTTCACATATGCCATCACGATTCAACATGAGACTAAGGTAATACATCCACATCCAATATATCATAAGGGGTGGATAATTTCTTGATTTGATGGGAGATAACAAGAGAAAAGGATCCCTATACACATTAAGGCACAAGAACCAAAATTCAAGTCATATAGGTCACATTAGGAAAATTAGAGATACAATTACCATCAAACCCAAACATGAGGTGAGACTTGGACATTAGGGTCTCTGCTCATCATGATGTTACTAAGTTCAAACATATAAAGGAGTCTGGTGCAAAATTGGGGTCAAAGACTACATTGACCAATGTATAAAATGCATGGTTATATATGTATATCTATATGAGTCACATTCATCCATTTAGTGAAACTTTGACCATAGAAGGTACATAAAATTGATGAAAATAGATTATTGTTACATGGAGAATATAAATATACTGATTTTGAGATTTGGATGAGTTTCATATTCAAATGTATCAAAATTAGCAAAAGATCAAATTTCTAAGGTTTAAGTTCATACAAATGCTACATTGGTGCATCAAGGTCAACAAAGAGCATGAATGGTGATTTGGGCCATCACTAGTTCAAGGGTTCATAGAAGATATTGACTTTATGGTTAGGAATTGGATTGGGGAGCCAGATCCAAGCTTTAGTCAAAATCATGCATTAATACAACATTAGGATTGCATAACCTCTCATGCCTCAAGAGTTTATCTTGTTGGTCTTTCCCGGGGTGGGTTCTCTCGATCACAAAAAAAACATGGTCAAATATCCCATTTTAAGCAAAACACAGAGAATAGAAGAAGATTCAAGGTCTACAAATTTGCTCATGTTGTAGACATTCTCGAGACAACCAATTTAATATATAGGTTCATATATTTTGGCCTTAGGATCAAAGAGTTATGATTTTTCTAAAACTTTGATTTAAACTATAGAGATAGGGGGTTGAGAGTGTTACATGCATTTATTGATGCATGCAAGCCGTCGATCCAAGATTTAGCACTATGACTGTGGTGTGCCCTACTACTTTGACTTGTTGTCGTTGGGGCCCTCTTGCTATCCACATCCTGTCGCTGGTTGACTCCGGGTGCTGATACGAATCACCCACGATCACTGATGGGGCTAGATGGAGTGATCCCACAACCTGTCCCACCGTGTTCAAGTAGTCATCAGCGGGAAAAGTGGGGTCTTCTTCCCCCATCGCATACAACACGGTGCCTTGCTGCAGTGGATCGGTGGCTTCTTAAAGTAGCTCATTCAATGGAGATCGGGGCTCGAAAGGCCCTGGACAATGCACCATAGGCTCCATACCAAGTTCCTGACCTCATCCTACATGTTTCTACAATTGCAGAGGTGTAAGGGGCAAAATCCCAAACCTAAGAACCCATCACGATGGTCATGGAAGGAAGGAGTAGACACTTGTGAAAGGTGTGTTGCAAGGCATGAAAGAGAGGGAAATGAAGGGGGAAAGATCAAGAATGAGACATGAGGATGTTTCTACAGGTTAATTTTTCCCAAAAGAGACTAGAACAACACCTATTAGCTAGCCTTAGAACCCTAGAGCCCATCATGATGGTCATGGAAGGAAGGAGCAGACACTTGTAAAAGGCAGACTGTAAGGCACAAAAGAGAGGGAAATGAAGGGGGAAAGATCGAAAATGAGAAATGAGGATGTTTCTATAGGTTAATTTTCCCTAAAAGTGACAAGAACAACACCTATTGGCTAGCCCTAGAGCTATTGGTACAGTAGTACAAACAGAGGTGGGAGATGGCCTCCGAGCTGTCAGATTAGGGGCGTGCAATCCATGGACCACGATTCAAGAGCTCTGATTGGTCGATAATAGAAAATAGTATAGTTAACTTTTTAAACGAGAGCGCCCAACTAGACTGTGCCACACACCCTCACATTAGGCCCATTTAGGGTAAAAACAAGTTAATTCGTGTTAAAACAAATAATAAATTAGCAAAGTTCAAATACCCATATCTTGGGCTATGATGGTCCAACTGAGGAGACTTTTGTGTTGTTGGAATCAAAATTGAGATATCTATAAAGTGATATATAATAGGGAGCCAACAAATCATAGTGATGGGGTTCAATTTCACTAGAAATATGGATACATGTCAAGGAATGGTACATATTTCAAATGCAATTCAATGCCACCTTTAGTAAAAGTGAACATTGATGTGACTAAATTAGAGTCCCACAACCATAAAACCATGGAGTGGATAGTAAATTGAGTAGGATTCCACTTTGTGAGAGATAAAGGGTGGAATATAGGAGAGAGAAAAGTCAAATTGTCATATCCTTCCCTCCTTAAAAGAACTTTTGTCCTTGAAATTTGTGTAAAATCATAGTTAAAGGTCAAAGTTCATATATTTATCATGTTTAATAAAACACCCCTAGGAAACCAGTCTTGGGTTGTTATCAAAATTTTCTAAAGCGTCAATGCCATGCCCATCCCAATTGTATACATATCACTTAATGCTTCATCATATTCCAACATTGTCATGGCATTAGGGTTTTCCCATTCCTTACTATCCCTAAATCAGGATTTGGTTCACGTATTCGTATGAGATCAAGGTGTTTTATTGCAATCTAGGCAATTAGTTTCTCATATGGACATGTTCATTATCATGACTTTCAAACAAGACTATTATCATGGAACTTGTATTTCATCATTACACTATATTTCATGTATGTTTTAGTTTTTTTTCT